>OX579635.1:18179892-18321523 GCA_951230915.1 Antitrichia curtipendula
GACTTCAGCGCGTTAGGGCGCGGACTCCTTAAGGTACGGCGCGGACCTGAACGTGAGTGGAAGGGCGCGGACGGGCAATGGTGGATTAAATTTATGTGTTCTACAATATATATATATATATATATATATATATATATATATATATATATATATATATATATATATATATATATATATATGTATAAAAAAAATTCGGAACAAATAGGAGACCCCACTGCATTAAAAAGAACCAGTAACTGGAATGTATTTTACATGATTTCCCCACCAAGGTTTCCAGGAGGCCCATCAAATACAAAATACACAAAAAAAATACAGGTAGGCTGCAATGTTTGTGATAACCAAAATAGTTTATAAAATTCATGCATTGCAAAGTACAATATCAATACAATGAATCTATACTTCCAAAATACGCTCACTTTCTCTGTTTCTCATAGGTTATCCAAAACATTTTTTTGGCTTCTCGTCTATATTTCTTTCAATTGCTACAATTGTCTTCAACTCTTAAAGATCCGAGATCTACCATCGATGCAACTCAATAACCTCAATTATTCAAACGACTCGACCTACGAACTTCTTGAGCACTTGGATTCGCTGCATTAGCATCTCGAACAACAACATCATCAGCCTCTGGTGCCTCGTCATTGGCATCTTCATTGCTGTCATATTCATCTTCTACTTCACCACTGTCGGTGGTCCAATGTTCCTCAACTTCCGAGTTTTCATTTCGAAGCTCTATAGTTGTTTGGCCATGAGTACGTTTGCGCTTCAACCTCTTGTGTCGTTGTGCGTTGGGGTCTTCTGCATCAGAATTTATAATAGGCCCACCTGGAATTGTTCGAACAACAAATGCCGGAGTTGACCGGCTAGGTCCTGGTACGTATGTACATAGGAACGGTTCTATCACCCTATTTGGATCTCTTGCTCCAATTCCGAGGGGTGAACGATTAGCATGCCTTGGCGATGATGCTTCTCTAATATGCAGATCTTCTGTTCGTCCTCGGCCTGTACTCCCTCCACGGCCTGCAGCTCTACCATGGCCTCTCGTCCGTCCACGGGCTTGTTGATATTGACCTACTTCATGATGAACGGAGGGCCGAGGGGCCACAGGTGGTCTACCACGTGAAACTCTTTGCAGAGTCAAATCAACATTTCCCACTGAGCCTAATCCTTCTTGAGAAGGTCTTTGGATGGCATTGGAAATTGTTTCTGAAGATGGATCTAGGGAATGTGGCACTTGTGTACAATGTTCAGAAATAGCAGGATGGCCCGCAACTGGAGCCGGTACAGGGGCAATGTCTTCGGGTGGTTCTACAAAAGCAAAAACATCATCATGGTCCACATGCTCTGGATCAAAAGGCCTTCTCATGTTACCAGCTGGTTGATTTCTTGCAAAAGGGCGTGGCACTCTTGCATTTCTAACGTTTCTATCATGCTGTCTTTCTAGAGCTCTAATGTTACGAGTTGCTGGTTCCACTCCCGTAGGGCGTGTATTGCCATCTCGATTGTGAGAAGATCCTCCATGATTTGGATTCGCATTCCTCCCCCTGTTTCTCTCGCCATTTTCATGTCCACCACCATTTCCATTTCCACCACCATTTCTATTTCCACCACCATTTCCATTTCCACCACCATTTCCATTTCCACCACCATTTCCATTTCCACCACCATTTCCATTTCCACCACCATTTCCATTTCCACCGCCATTTCCGCCGCCATTTCCGCCGCCATTTCCGCCGCCGGGGGGTTGTCATCATCGTCGTTGTTGTTGTGGGAAATACCATCATCAACGTTATCGTCATTTGGATTGTCGGTCTCCAAAGAAGACGACAAAGCTGGGACTTCTACAACCCCTTCATTTTGAGGAAGTGGAGGTGAAAGACTACGACGAGGATTTGGTGGTGGTGGTCCCCTACGACCACGAAGGAGTTCCTCCTCTCCATCATCAGCATCTCCATAGTAGTTCCGCGCTTCTTCGAGGTGATCGGCTCCTTGCCTCCAAAGATCTAGGTTTGCCGGATACTCTTGAGCTCCTCGGTTGGCTTCCCCATCAACCTCTTCTTCTTCCTTTGATTGCAGTGCGTCAAATTCCCGATTGCATTCATTCACCGGGATCGGTCCAAGGGCATCTGAATCAGAATCCTCTGAGTACATATTTGCATCATACCAACGAACTGGATCGGCTCCTGGTCGTTGGCGAAGTACACGGCTATTGGTATAAATATATACCAGGGACTCTGCCTTTTCAGGGGCCAATCGATTTCGGATCTTATTGTGAACAAAGGAATACATACTCCAATTCCTTTCACAGGAGCTGGCGGAACACGTGAGGGATAAAACACGCACGGCAATTTTCGAAAGAGCCCGATCTCCAACCCTGTGCCACCATTGGTGGGGAAGCATTTGTGTCGCACGGATGTTGGGTGTCTCAGCTGGACTGTAGGGTCCAATACCCTCCTCGAATTCTGTTAATTCTGCCATCACATCATCAAAATTGACACCCAGGTTCCCCATCATGTTGCGGATGACTCTATACAATGCACGTAGGGCAGTTCGATCTTCCCTGAGCGCCACGTTATCCAAGATGTATGGATTCAAAAGGGTCGCTGCGTAGTGTGTATCTTCAAAAACCATGTGCCATCTTGCACTAAAAGATTCTTCCAAAATGACTGCTATGTCATCACGTAAGCTGAAAGGTGGTTCTCTTAAAGAAAACACATGCCCTCGCAAATTGTGCATTACGAGCCACGCCTGACCCATGGCTGGTTCTTGTCCATCAAACACACGCAAAGCCTTCAATACGTCTTCAGTCATGTACATGTAATTCACACATTGTTGCCAGAAAGCCACATCTTCAATGGTTCTTTTGACATTACGTGAAGCGGTAGCTGCTTGCGGTCCATTTTGTTCATTCCTTAGGATATCAAAGAAATTTAGAACACGTGGGTGGTTATTCAACCGCTCCAAGACTCCTTTGAGTTTCACCAATCGCTGCAACATGAGGAAATTACAAGCGAAGCGGGGTTCGCTAGGCACTACGAGTTGCAGATTCGGACTCAACTCGCGGAAAACCGACATGGTCGCATGATGGTTTCGAATGTATTGGCACAATCTTTTTGCCCTGGCAATTAAATCGGAAAATTCTTGGACTTTGGCCCAGTCTTCCAACATGAGATCTAGTGCATGTGCCATGCAGCCTTGCGCAAAAATATGCGGGTATGTGTTAGTGATGTCCTTCAATGCGCCAAGCATGTTTGCTGCATTATCTGTGCACACTTGTGTTACATATTTGGGACCCACCTTCTCAATGTACACGTTCATTTGGTCCGATATGTAGCGCATGGTTTTCTTTTGCGAGGTAGTATCAATTGACCCCAAAAATACATTACCTGTGGGGCATGACATCATCACATTCATGAGGGGTCTCCGATTGACATCATCCCAACCATCGGTGCATATCGACACCCCGTAGTGCTTGACAGCAAATCCAACCTTCTCTTGAATCTGCTTCTCAATTTGCAACCTCCTCGGTTCAATCAAATTAGTCCTAAATTGATGGTAAGAAGGTGGACTGTATTCAAACTTCGCCACTGAGGTTGCCCTCACCGCTTCAATGAAGGCTAGATGCCTTGCCACATTAAATGGCACATTCGCTTCATAGAAAAAACTTGCCCACTTCTCATCCAACTCCTTCCTCTTTGCAATGTTGAATGCGTCCGCCATGCGTTGTTGACGTAATGATCCAGATCTCGTAGAATTGGATCCAGCAAGACTATTTGACGTTTGTAGAATATCAATTACTTCTGAAACGTTTGCCCCTTCTTCCGCTCTTCCACCATTGATCCCACCCGTCACCTCATTTTCAGTGGCTTCACTTGAACTTGCAAGAGGAGTTGCTCTAGATGGCGCACTTTGAATTGGTTCTCCTTCATACATGTCCCCGACATCGATTCGTAGCGGGACAAATCCTGCACAATTGGCAAATCTATGTCGCACTGGACAAGGCATACTTCGACAAATTGACCTCTCCGATTTGGAGCCATATCCAAAGTGTGCAAAAGCACGCTCACGTTTGTAACTGAAGGTCCCAGCACAGAAAACACAAGTCACTTTAACCCCATTTTCCGTAAACTGAAGCCACGGCTCCCATTCCTTGGTCTGCTTCCTTTGACTTGCCATTGCGTTCAACGATCCAAGGATATTTTCTTCCGTTTTCCTCCTCCTTTATATTGAAGTTAAAAGGATCCAAGATATACCAAACACAGTATCAGTAACAGCAGTTAGCGCTACTCCACTGCTTGAACTAATTTTGACATCACCTCAGCAGCAAACTAGGGCCATCTGCCACCCAAGTAGACTCACAAGGAGCTCAAAATGAATTGAAGTCCAAGAAATAGAGGCCAGGTGACAAATGTGGGGAATGCTAGGTCTTCCTTTCCTTTATATACTTAGCGGTTTAGGGGGCGCGGACGTCTTCGTCACCAAAGTATAGGGCGCGGACTTGAAGTCAGGGCGAGGACTCTAAGTCAGGGCGGGGACTCTAGGGCGGGGACTCAAAGGCAGGGCGGGGACTCCAGGGCGGGGACTCGAAGACAGGGCGGAGACTCCAGGGCGGGGACTCGAACGCGCGGACTCCAGGGCGCGACTCCAGTACAGAAATGCAGGTGTGCTCACGGGGATGCATCGAAAAGTACGTTGACCTTCGCCATCCTTAATGGTCTGGGAAGATTGTGTCCCTCCTTTTCATGGAAAAAGGGGAACATTAAATGTCGTCACACCCCCAAATTTGTGGGCAAAGAAAATGGCTTTCACTCCCCAATGTTTTCGCTGAATGGATTGTGCTAGGGCGCAGACGCAGGGCGCGGACTCCGGGGCGGACAATTCACACAAATGGAGGAACTTGAGAGAGCGCAGCTCAATCTCAGACTCCATGGAATGGACTCAAAGTCAGGGCGCGAACTCGAAGTCAGGGCACGGACTTGTAGGCAGGGCGGGGACTCTAGGGCGGGGACTCGAAGGCAGGGCGCGGACTCCAGGGCGGGGACTCAAAGGCAGGGCGGGGACTCCAGGGCGGGGACGTACTCGTCCAGCCCAGGAAGCATGACTTTGAAATGCGCTTGTGCTTGACATCCTTCAACCGCCTTTTCCTTAGAGCGGGGGAAGCATTAATTTTAGCCTCAACAAATTCTGACAAGACAATGAAAGCAAGATGCCGAATAAAGAGCTCCACGGCCTAAGATTTGGAAGAAACTCCATGGAAGAGCATGTCCCCTTCGTTGTGATGAAAGGTATTAGGAAAACTCTCCTATCCCAAGTTTGTGCCATTCATTCGAGGTCGGATCTTTCTCTCTCCTTTTTTTTGGGCTTCATTCCTAGAACTCTCCCATTCCAACTTATTCTAATTTTTTTTCTTTTGGTTGAATCATTCTTTTTTCTATTTTGTTCCTAAAACTCTTCCATCTCAAATCAAAGCCAAATGTTCATTTTTGGTTCCATCATTCCTTTCCCTATTTATTTGGATCATTCCTAAAACTCTCCCATCCCAATTCATATTTTTTGGGTTGTTTTGTTGAATGATCTCCTTTTCTAATTTGTTTTGCTTCAAAACTTAGCAAGTCTCTTTTGTAGTATTCTTCCAACACCATGCCGATCTTTGTTTATTGAATCATGCCCTTTCCTACTTCATTTTTGCTTATTTCTTGAAGTTCTACCACCTCAATTCAAAGCCATAATTTATTTGTTCCATCATTCTCTTTTTTTTCGTTTTTGTTTCTGCTTCATTTCTAAAATTCTTCCATTCCACCTCAATGCCCCTTAGTTTTTTTGGCTACATGAACTCCTTAAGCACTTTGTTTTCAACTCAATGCCATTTTATTTTTGTTCCACCATTCCCTTTCCTATTTTGTTTGGCTTCATTAATTCCTAAAACTCTTTAATTCCAATTGCATGCCAATAGTTATATGTAGAATCATTCGATTCTCTATTTTTATATACGTTCCTATTTTTTTCCTTCTTTAATTCCTAAACTCTTTTATTCCAAGTCTATGCCAATCTTTTTTTATTTAGTCATTCCCTTTCCTATATTTGTTCTTTGCTTCGTTCCAAAAACTCTTCCATCCTAAATCATTGCCATTCTTGATTTGTTGAATCATTCCCTTTCTTATCACTTTTGCTTCATCCATAAACAAATTCTTCCATCCAAAGTTCCGAACTCAATGCCATTTGTTTTTTAATCCATTATTCATATTCCTATTGATTTTTTATTTCATTCTTGTCTTAGAACAATGAGAAGTTACAAGTTATAGTTTGTTGTTCATGTAAAGGGATTCATTTTTTGGAATACTTGGCACAAGGGACTCTTTTTTAATTGAATGTACAGTACCCTCCAAGAACTCTTGCAACCCCATGTCTAGTTCTCATCCGAGTAGTTTGATTACAAATCAAACTCATGGTAGGTAAATTTAGATATTTGATTGAGATTTTTTGCCCCAAACTAGGTGAGTCATGCACCTTGTTGTAACTCATTCCATTTCTTAGAAAAATCTTTCTTTGTGAAAGGTGGTTGATTTTGAAAACACTAAGCTAAATTTAAAGGGACAATGCTAATTTGAAAATTTCATTGTAGAAGATCATAGGTAGTGGATTTCAACCGGTTTTGCGGTTGAGAGGATCAACATTAGTGCATGCATGCTTCTAGTGATTGTTGCTTGTAGACATAGCCTAGAAGTATTGTGAGAAAAAATTAATGTTTGTCTAAAATATTGTATATATGATGTTGCTAGAAGTTCTACAAGCAAACTTGTGAAGTTCTAAGCAATGTTGGTCAACTTTGCACCATGACATAATGTAAAATTCATTGAGTGGCCACCAAATTCTTTTGACCTTAATCCTATAGAGAATTTATAGAAGCAAGTCAAAGATCGAGTACAAAAAAGATGTAGATCCTACAACAATGACTAAATGTGGACATTAGTGAATATGGCATGCAAGGATATACCTCAAGAAAGTATTCAAAAGTCAATTTCTACGATGCCAAACCAAATCAAAGCTAAGATAGCAGCTCAAGGTGGTAGTACTTGATGGTAGTAGGTGTAACACTTTGTTGCAAAGTCGTTGCTAGTCAGCGAGACATATTGTAAAATTCATGATATAGTAGGCTTCTACAATACCATAGCTTCCTAATGATATCCTATTTGACAATATTTATTCAAATGTTTTTGAATACATGACCTTTGCCTTGAACATGTATGAAAGGAAATTGCAAAATACATTAAAGCCAAATAGACAAAAAATTTACCTACATAGTGTGCATCTTTGTAATATGAAAGATGTGAACAATGATGTTTCCTAAATATATACGCAATCAGATCTTAAAAAATCATCATACACATTTTCTAATTAATTATTATGTAATATCGTGAAAAATAAATAAAATAATTCACCAAAAATGGAGTTTCTATTTTTAGACATTGAAATTTCATATGTTGGTGAAGGTTCCATAAAGCAATAGATTTAATAGGATACTTTTCATAGTATGTTCTTAAAATGGAGTTAAAATGGAAAATTTGAAGGACTTCATAATGGGGTTGCAAGACTTTTTGGAGGATACTGTACAATAGGGCGGGGACTCCATGGTGGGGACTTCAAATAAGGGTGGGAACTCGAAGTCAGGGCGGAGACTCGAAGTCAGGGCGGGGACTCCAGGGCGGGGACTAACTCGTCCAGCACAGGAAGCAAGACTTTGAAATGCGACATCCTTGAACCGCCCTTTTCCTTGGAGAGTGGGAAGCATTAATTTAGCCTCAACAACTTATTTTGGATTCTGACAAGACAATGAAAGCAAGATGCCGAATAAAGAGGTCCATGGCCTAAGATTTGGAAGAAAATCCATGGAAGAGGATGTCTCCTTTGTTGTGGTGAGAAATGTTTTTCCTTACTTTTTCTAACACTTCAAACTACTTTGAACAAACATATCATTTAGGTTGTAAAAAACAATGTAAATTCTTTGATTTAGGAAATGTTTAGGACACTTTGAGGAAATATTTAGTAAATGTTTAATCAATATTTTTGAAATGTAGTGTACTAGATAAAAGGATAAAACTGCATTGTATTTGAAATGAAAGAAATAGTAGGGGAGTTATTTAAAATTCTAGGCCTTCAATATGCAACTGCAATTTTTAATTCCATCATTTCCTTTCCTAATTTTTCGGGCTTCATTCCTAAAAGTCTTCCATTCTAAGTCACTGTCCTTTTTGGGGGGGCATCATTCCCTTTCCTATTTTTTTCCAGGAATTAGCACAGGTCTCCCATCCCAACTTGTCAATTGTATGGCATTCTTTTTGGGTTGGATCATTTTGTCTTCTTTTTCTGTAGATGCTTCATTCGTAAGACTCTCCCATCCCAAATTATATTTAATTTTTTTGGTTTAGTTGAATCATTCCTTTTTCTATTTTGTTCCTAACAATCTTCCATCCCAATTTTCAATTCATCTTTTTTTGTTGAATCATTTCCATCTCTATTTTGTTTTCGCTTATTTCCTGAAGTTCTCCCACCCCAAGTCCCCAACTCAAAGACACCATTTTTTTCTTCATTAATTCATAGAACTCTTTTATGTGAACTCCATGCCAATATTTATTCATCCAACTCACTTCCTTTCCTATTTTTTTTCTTCATTAATTCCTAAAATTGTTTAATCCAACGGTAAGCATTTTTTTTTTGCTTATTTCCTTTCCTATTTGTTTTATTTATTAGCACAATTATTCCATCCTAAGGGATTCCCTAAATTTTTTTCTTTATGGTACAAAATTGAAGTCTATCCATTCACTTCCCATTTTTCATATGACATAAGAGGTAATGTGAAACAATATTTGTTTCATATTTCTTTCACATTTGTTTGTTTTTATTAGCAACATTTAAAATGCACTTACATTTCTTTCCCTTCCTAATCTTTGTAAAATTCATTAGCAAAATGCCAAAATGGCTCCATTCCATCATGAGCCCGAAGGCCATTTAAATAATTTAATTTTTGTATTACCTAAGCCCTTCTTATTTTTTGTTAGTGATTTGCAAGATTATTGTATCCCAAATAGATGCTTTTTTTTTGGGTATATCATTTACTTCCTAATTTTATTTGAATTTCATTTGCAACATTATCCCATGCCATCCCAATGGCCAATGCCCTTTATTTTTTGTATATCATTCCCTTTCCTATTTCTTTGGGATTCATTCCCTTATCAAATGTTTCTTGGGATTCATTCCCTTTCCTTTTGGGGGGGGATTCTTTCCCTTTCCTAATTTTTTGGATTCATTTCTTTTCCAATTTTTTTTAGATTGATTAGCAAAATTGTTACATCCCAAGTTATATAAAAACTAAATGGCATTATTATTCTCTTCCTAGTTTTTCTCCAACTCAATGCCAATTTTTGGCATTCAGTTTACCTTCCTACTTTTTTTGTGCTTCATTAGCAAAATTGCTCCATCTAAAATTCTCAATCAAAGGCCATTTAAATTTTTTATTCTCTAAACCCATTCTAATTTTTTTGGGCTTCATTTGTCACGTTATTCTATCCCAATTAAATGCCATTCATTTTTAAGTAGGTAATTACTTCCCTATTTTTTGCTTTTCTCTATCATTCCTTTGCCTATTTTGCAAGTGAATTTTTACCTATTTCAATCCCTTTTGGGGGGGAGTTCCATCATTCCTTTGCATATATATATTTCCATCAAGGCATTAATGACATTTGAAAAGCGTTTTTTCCCCTAATTTCAAGTTCGGGCCACTTCGTGCCTTCGTGGTCCGTCCAACCTTCCCTACTTCTATTCATTGAGTGGAAATTGGGAATGAATTGTACTCCAATTCAATGACGTTTCATTTCATGGTATAAATAATTTTAATATGTATGAAGTCCACAAGTCCATTCAAATTTCAAATGAGTACGTGCAAAAAATAAATGAAGTCACTTTGGGCAAAATCATTCAAAACAAAATCAAATATATTTCATATGCATAGTGTAATACAAAGTAGGAAAGTATATAAGCCTATATAATATTATAGTGCTAGGAAAATAAGTCTTCTAAGAAAACCTAAGCTCACTAGCTAAAACACTCAAAACTATACTCAAAACTATACTTAGTCCATGTTCATTGGACTACTTGCACTGCCACTTGGTCCAGCCTCATTGTCATGTGTCCCGGCGCGAATTGGAAGGTCTTCATCTGTTCCCAAACGAAGTCTACGAACTGTGGATCGAGTTCTCCTCGCTGGTCCGTCTTCCTCTAAAAGAGCCTTCAATATTTGTGATTGCTTGAGGCTTTGAAGACATTGGAGAGTTCCCAGGCTATGTTGTTCCAACAAGAAGTCCATCCCATCATTTCAAAAGGTTTCTCGCCACTCTGACTCCGATAGTTGTGCAAGTTCAGCAGGGTCTGGCATGTCAATGTCTTCCCCCCTCCGCATCCCCTGGTCGTCAGTAATGCGAACTCCATCAACGCCCCACAACCATCCAAGAGGATGAGGTCCAAATTGGAAGTATTCTTGTGCCTCATTCCAATGCCCATTGAAGCATTGGAAGAAGAAATTCCGTCGTCCTTGGCTAAAGTTGTCCTTCAATGGAATCAAGTGGTGGCACACCTCCACAATTTGAGCCAGATCTTTTTCCCAACCCCATTCGGTACAAAGTTGTTGTTTGCCCAACGAATGGATGTTCAATTTCCAACTCCACACCAAGTCTGTTCCCCACTTCTGAGAATGATCAGGGGCATTTTCAGCATTGAATTCCTAATGCGGTGGCATGTAGGGAACTAATCCAAACAACTCATACAAGCGCTTATGGAAAGGAGCCTTGCATAGTGAACAACGTCGGCGGACAATCATCAAGCTAATTAGGCAGAATGGGTGGTACAAATGTTCACACGTGCCTAAATGCATTCCACCTTCCGGGCCAAATGGATTAAGGCAAATGGGACATGTAGTTCCATCGTGTACGAAGGTTGAAGGGTTTGGCCACAGTAGTAATGGATTGCCTTCATGGTCCACGGCAGAGCCAACTTCATTCTTGAAATCCCAATCATGTTTGGACCAGTCGATGGTTGTTTGTCCACCAGCAATGTCAATGGTTGCCATTTCATCCATGTTGAAATGATCATCCACCAGGGCCCACGATGTCAAACCAAAAACCCTCTCTTGATTGTATGCGCCGTAATTGTGGTCAATTTTTTTGAATTCCTCCACCATTTGCCTAGTCCTGTCAACACTGAAGACACATGCCAGCTTCCATTGGTAATACTGCTCCATCAATGCATGCAATTGATTTTTCAATGTCAAATTCATTGCAAGCGCGTCCGTCAGTTGGATGCTTTGGTCCACTGGCCCTGCTGCACCTACATTTGCGGGTAATTCTCCAAAGGACAAAGAATCATCCTGAGTATCCATTGTTGCACCAACTTCTGTAGGTTCCAATGGAATTTGAGAATTATTTGAAGGCCCTTGCGCTTCCCCTCGTGGATCTTGACCACGATTGGCCAATGTTGCTGCCTCAAGAGCGTGCCGAAGTACCTCCATCTCACGTTGTTGTTGATTGATAATGTTGTCCTTCTCTTGCATGTCTTCTCTCATTTTGTTAACATCATTATACAAAGAATGCAATTCCTCATTCTTCTCATTCACTTCAATCAACAAACCCTGGATTCGGTTTGTAGCAGCTGTAACATCCACAATTCCTACCACTGGTTCGTCAGTAGGTGGCACCTGTTCCTCCACAACATTTTCGTGTAAAACCTCAGCAGTTTGACGCGAAGCCCTCCTCTTTTTAGCTCGTAGTAGTTGAGTTCTATGGCTGACTACAACTGGTACACGAGATCCATCTGGGTCGTCGTCCGTAGATGAGTCTTCAGTGTCATATCTTCGTGGTGCTTGAACCTGCGTATTTGTTTTCCCTAGACCACCTTCCGGGTATCTTTTTACCCCCCTTGGAATGAATCCATTTGCTGGAGTAGGAATATTGACATTTTCTCCCATTTGCTTCAAAGTTGACCAATCCACTCTCTTGTTCAACTTCAGCTCCGCATAGACCCCTCGTGCAAGGAAAAGTTGCACTTCATTGCGTATGACGTTTGAGAGAGCATACAACACTTGGTACACCTCAATGCATCGGTTTGTAAACTCTTCGTCCAAGCAGTATTTTAAATTTGCCTTGTGGAAGCGTCTGTGACAGTTGTGTCGCTCTTCCGGGAACAACTTGTCTATGTGGCACCACTCAATGTAATTGGCGCAGTCATCATATGTCCATGGTTCAAGCACGCCCTCCCACCCCCTGAATGCAAGCTTGTCAGGGTTTCGTAGAACATGTAGTCGCTTGCGATGTTTGTTTCCGGCTCGTGGTCGGGTCCTATCTCGTTCTTCCTTGGTCATTCTTGGTGGTGTATCCATTTTTGTAGAAAAAAGCGAAATCCTCTACGTGGCAATCAAGTAGACCCCGCACAACGCTCACAACCAGCTCAATGAAGAGATGGAAGGCTGAGAGTATGTAGGGTGGGGACAAATGAGGCGGGGACGGCCTTATATAGTTGCAGCTGGGGGACGCCAGGACGGGGACTCCATCGAGTTAGGGCGGGGACTCCTTTGAGTGGGGGCGGGGACTCCACCGAGAGGGGGCGGGGACTCCAGACAGTGGGGCGGGGACTCCAGACAGTGGGGGCGGGGACTCCAGACAGTGGGGGCGGGGACTCCAGAGAGTGGGACTGGGACTCCAGAGAGTGGGGCGGGGACTCCAGAGAGTGGGCGCGGACATGATTTAAATATACGAAGTTAATGTGCTTAGACATATTTCCATTTCCTAAGGTAGAAGGCTCGAAAAGAGTTTTGGCATTAAGAACTGCCTCTATGAGTGGTTGTAGAATGGATATGATGCAGTTTTCAAATTGACCTCAAAAGACAAAAAGGAAGGAAGGAAAAAAACATTCTTTATCACAAGAGCCAATCATTGTCTTTGCTATCCCCATTTTTCTTTAGAATTGCAATATGAAGGACATAAGAATATAAATAGGGACCTAGGACACATCTCCATTGAAAATTTATAATTAATTCAATAATGTTTAAAAAAATATGAAACCGATTGGGCTACATTCCTCATCAATTTTTCTTGGTTTCAAGGATGAGCTTAAAAATATTCCCATGTAAAGAAATACTGTAGAAATGCGAACCAGCCCTTAGATGAGTGATTTCTGAGCCTTCTACATTACTCCATGTTCTAAGTGACTCTAGCAGTCCATATTGAGATTTAATGTTAGATCATATCACTCTAACACCCCAATAATTTCCATATCCTAATCAATCCACCATTCCATATTTTTTTTGGGTATTAAATTGCTTCATTATAAGTTTGTAACCCCTAAACCACTTCCATGTCCAAATCACTCCACTATTCCATAGATTTTTTGGATGTTACATTATTTTATAGTGACACCCAAATCATTTCCATATAAGAAAGCACTCCACCATTCATATTTCTTTTAATGTTAGATTATTTAAGTCCATAAAAATAATTCCCCCCGCTAAAAATCCTAAAATAAATTGGTATGCTTTTCTAAAGCTTTGGTCACTCCATCTCCCCTTTTAGACATTGATTTTTAAAGCACACTTCCATTTCAAGTGATTGCCATAATTTTTCTGGTGTTTTCATTCTCTTTCCTATTTTGTGGGCATCATTACCAAAAAAAATTATTTGAATTCAATGCCACTTGTGTAAGGTGGAATGATTTTTTTTTCCCGCTATTAGCAAAATTGTTCCATCCCAACTCGAGGCCATTTATTTTTGAATGATCATTCCTATTAATTTCATTTTTTGCTTTTATTAGCCAAGCTCTTTCATCTAAAGGAAATTCTATTTACTTTTTGTGGTAACGCAAATCTATCCGAACTAAATGGTAAATTTTTTGGGGTGTTAGTTGAAATCACTTTGACACACTATTTTTTGTGGGTCTATGTCTCTCACAAAATTATTCCATACCAACCCCAAGCCATTTCGGATTTGTTCCATGATTTCCTTTCCTATTTTTTTTTTCATTAATGAACAAAGGAGTTCCCATGCCAACTCTATGCCATTCCTTTTGGCTTGGATGATTATCTTTTTTTGTTCGCTTCATTCCTAAAACTCTCCCATCCCAACTCATAGTTATTTTTTTTTTTTTTGTTCAAACATTCCATTTTCTATTTTGTTTTCGTTCATTAAGTGAGAAGACTATTTTATTCGAATTCATAGTTTAGCTTTATTCGTTCAATCTTTCCTTTCCCTACTTTATTTTTTTCTAATTTACTAAAGTTCTTCCACCTCAACTCAAAGCCATTAATCTTATTTTTGGGTTCCATCATTCCCTTTCCTTTTCTTTTTTTCGTTTTATAATTTTTAATTTTTTTGAACCTTTTTTTGTGTTCATGATTAAAATTATCCCAATGTACTTCAATGTTATTCTTTTTTTTGTTGGATCATTTATTTTATTTTGGGGGGGCTTCATTAACTTCTAAAACTGTAAAACATAGACATAGTGAAAAGATAAAGTGTATGTATTTTTATACCAAACTATTGCATTCACTATTTTTATAAAAGTTTTATCATCAATTCATAGAACTTATAAACATGCAATGAGAAAGAACAATGACATAGCAGGTTAATATATTCACATGAGATTTTGAATGTACAATGCATCCGACTTCATATATATTTGAGGTGTTCGGCAATTGCGAAGTACATACACATGGTCCTCTATGAGGATGATTTACCTTCTATGCCTGAACTATATGCTAAGCTACAAAAATTAAAAAAACTAAATACTATATACGATAACAACATTCTGGCATAGTCCAATAGTGGGGGGCCTTCTTCAATGCGTCGAGAACATCTGGCACTGACGCCCTTTCACTCATATCCTCTTTTACGAGGCTTTCCAATTTGATCATGAGGTTCTGATACTGCTCTGGATTCTTCGTTGTAAAGTATTTGGAGTCCCACTCTTCCTTCCAAATTTGTGCTGCTATCCATCCGGCCGCATATGCATCAGCTGCCATGGAATACAAATGCATTTTTTGCATGGCCTCAATTGAATTTGTCGAACCTTGCTCTCCGTATATATAAAACAATTCAGGGGCTGCAAACCTTCGCATTCTCTTCTCCTTCACTAGGATGTCCTTGTTGGGAAAGCCATACCTTGACGGCTCCTTCTCTACAGCTCGACTAGAAAGTCCCCAATTACATATCCCTATATACACCGTGTGCTCTTTATAATCATCAAAATGGAGCAAAATATTGGATGGAGTGATGTCGTTGTGCATGTACTGCGCATCGTGGCATTTCCCCACAATGACAAGCAAAGAGAGTGCCAAGTTCACTCGGTTCCGTCGGTAAGTTGCAACCCATGTAAGCTCCTCTTTTGTCAACCCTGTACCTTGTTCATGCTTAATCTCATCGACATCCAATGTTTCGCTTACTTTCGAATTGTATTTGGATAAGAAAGAAATTAGAGAGCCTCCATTCCACCATAACGTGTAGCCTTCCATCGTTTTAGGGTGGAGGTACGCAATTCGAATGATGCCAGGATGTCTCACTGGACACCCGCCCGCCTCATTGATGATTTCTTGGCGCTTCTCCTTTTCATTCGTGGTTTTCAAGCTCTTCCCAGCAAAAAATATCCAACTAGGAATGCTCTGAAGTTTTGTAAGCATCACCTTCCTCACGGTCCCATATGAACCAATGGCACTCTGTTCCGGCATGGGGATGACTTTTACTGAACTTTCAAGCCACTTGAATGTTCCACTAACACAATGAGCTGTTATGGTGTCTTCAATTGTCGCTTTCCAAGGTGCTTGCTTTTTCTTACGTGATGAAGAAAATTGTTGAGCAAAGTTTTGAATGATTTTCAACTTTGCAACCACCTCTTTATTTTGTGTGTCCCAATCGCTACCATCTTCTTTCTTCCCCATGTGGTAACACCAATTTGACACTATATTGGTTGTGAAGGCAACCACCTGTTTATCCAGCCAGTCTTGATGCAACCAATAATCGGAGAAATTGTTGAATTTCTCAGATGCTTCAAACTTTGACTCCAGCTCCGTTCGCAGGTCCCTCGTGAGTTTGTGGTACCCTTCTTTGTTGAGCGCCACATACTCCCTGGTCAACATAGTCGTACTGCGACGAGTGTAGAACACCACAACTATTGCTCTCCCTTCAACTATGAATTCATGTGGAGGCATATGGGGATTGAGTGCTTTCTTGCGTTTCTTTTGGCTTGATGAAGAAGGGTTCGATGAACCTGAGGCCATCAAGTTGTCCGTGGATGGAATTACCATCTCACCGACATCATCTAAATCTACAAACATAGGACGTTTTTCCGCCGATGCACTCCCTTCCCCCGCCATAACGAAAAGAAATTGTTCAATGGGCCTCTGCAAGTACAAAAGCCCCGAAAATTTGAAAAAAACCGGGTCACATATGAGGGCCAAGCCCACCACCCACCAAACTCACTCACATAGGCCGTGGGGACGAACTAGTGTGTGAGGCGTAGGGCGCGGACTTGGCAAAGAAATGAGGGCGGGGACTCGCTTTATATAGTTCCCCCGCTCCTCAAGTACCTGCCCCGACACGTGCCGTCCACGCTCCGTCCGCCTCACGTTCCCGCCCCAGTCGCTGGAGTTCCCGCCTCAGTCGCTGGAGTCCCCGCCCCCACGCAGGAGTCCCCGCCCCACTCTTTGGAGTGCCCGCCCTACTCTCTGGAGTCCCCGCCCCCTCTCACTGGAGTCCCCGCCCCCCACTCACTGGAGTCCCCGCCTCCATTCACTGGAGTCCCCGCCCCCACTGTCTGGAGTCCCCGCCCCTACTGGATGGAGTCCCTGCCCCCACTCAATGGAGTCCTCGCCCTGACTCTGGAGTCCCCGCCCTGCATGTTTCTAAATCCACGTGGCGTCCCCGTGGCGTCCCCGTGGCCTACTTTTTTGGTTTCATAAAGTCAACTTTGTATTGACTGTATCGGGCGGGTGAGACCTCTAACGGACGTCCCGGACGGACAGACGGGCGAACCGGACGTCCGTACAGTATGACAACCATGCCGGGATCTTCCCATCAAACACTCGAAGAGCAACGAGCACAGGCTGTACCATGTGCAAAAAATTCTCACATTTCACCTAGAACGCTTCTGAAAGAATGTTTTGTCTTGCACGCACGGCTCGTCCTTGAACTATGTATCCATTCTTCTGCTGGAACAAACTCATCTCAAAAGGCGCATACGTCTCATCCAAAATCACGTTGTGCAACGCCTGCTTGCAATCCACGAGACGATCTACCATGAAGAAGTTGCAAGCAAACCGCGTTAAGGCAGGGAGTCTCAACACCTTGTTCGATGAATATTTCTGAAACAGAGCCAAAGTGAGCTGATATTTTTTGATGAATGTGCAAATTTTCCTACAGTCCTCCACCAATTCAGTCACCTTCTTTTCCTTTCCCTAGTCTTCCAAAAGTAAATCCAAAATGTGTGCTGCACACCCTTGTTTATACATGTGAGGGTACATTTCTTGCAACCTTGTCATGGCCCCTGTCATTACTGCGGCATTGTCCGTACATAGTTGAACAATGTTTGCTGGTCCAACTTGGTTTATGTATTGTGCCATAATATCCGTGGTGTAGGCAATGTCCTTCCTCACCCCTGTGCTATCCACCGAGCCCAAAAAAACATCCCCAGCAGGACATACAAGCATCATATTCAACAAAGGATGAGTATTGGTATCAGACCATCCATCTGAACAAATAGTCGCTCCATACTGGTCAATAGAGTTCCTCGTCCGTTGGGAGACCATGTTCTCTACAGCTGCCTTTTTCACATCTATCATTTTCGTGCGCACTGCATTGTATGATGGCGGTTGATACACAAATCCAGCTATAGCGGTTTCCTTCACTGCATTTATAAATGCAGGATGTTGCACGACGTTAAAGGCTATGTTGGCTTCATAAAAAAAGGAAGCCCACATTTTATCTAACTTCTGTCGAAGGGCCAATTGTAATGCTTCATCCATACTTCTTTGACGGGAAATGGAAGGCACATTCCTCCTTCTCTCCACTATTGCTGGAGTAGAATCTACTGAATCTGGATTAGGAGTCGATGGTTCATTCGTACGACTAGGGTCCCCGGACCCTTCAAAATCCACCTCCACTTCAGGCCCAACAAGGGGCCCAACAACACCATCATCTGCATTGAGTGCAATCGGCGCATCGTACATTTCTTCATAGCTCATGAATTTTGGAACAACCCCCATACAGTTCCTAAATTTGTCCAATACGTTTGCAGGGATACGTTGACAGAGATCCTGTCTACGCGTGGCGCCAAATCCAAAGTGAGTCAATGCCCTCTTCCGTACAAAGACTGTGCTCCACCCACAGAATCTGCATTTCTTCGGATACAAGGAGGCATCACCTTCAGTGCACGTTATGAGCCAAGGGTCCCACTCCTTTGTGGCCCTACGTGTATCGTTAGCAGGCGTCGTCCTCCCACCACCTCGGCCAGCCATCTTGCAGATCCGCAATGGGTCTCACAGAAAAATTACTTTATCGAAAAAACCGGACCAATCAAAAGAAGTAATGACAAAGCCACCCGCCAAGAGTGGTTCTATGAACCTCTCAAAGCTAGGTTGTTGCCCTCCGAAGAACCTAAACGTCCACAGGAAGCCTCTTTAGAGGATTCAAGACAAGAGCTTTATCACCGGAGCAAGATGAGAGGCAATGGCTGCCCTTCAGGCTTTATAGTCCAAGAGGGGTTGTGGGTGAAGGCGACCTCGGGTATAGAGGCGACCTCGGGTATAGAGGCGACCTCGGGTACAGGTTGAGGGGGCGACCACGGGTCCAGTAGGGCGACCGCGGGTCCCATGAAGGGCAACTTCGGGTGCCCGCCAGGCGACTACACGTCCTTTTCTGGGGCAACCGCGACTCCAGTAGAATGCGACCATGGTCCATGGGTAAGCATGTGTGCAATTTTTTTTTTCTTTTTAGGGCCGCTTGTGGAGCTTTGTGGATATATAATTTGTATTTCAAATGGTGCCCGGGAGAAAAAATTATGCCAAAAATAGAGTTTGGGGGGCAACACAAAAAAATCACAAAAAGTCAAAATAAATTTCTTAAATATTTTTTCCAAAATCTATGTCTTTTTGTGCACATTTGAAGCTTTGATTCATTCTATTTGGACTAAAAATGAAAAAGTTATGGACAATCTTAGTTTTTCGGGCAATCTAAGCATCTTCTTGAAAAAATAACTTTTAGGATTCATTTTTTAATGGAATTTTTTTCAATTTTCAGAAAAAAATTGTTAGACAAGGTTGAATTTGCTTGCTAGAACAATCTCACCGTTCGGATTATGGTATTTCAATTTTGCCTTCGAGCTATTAACGATTTAGTTATTCCTTCAATCTTGAATCTACTTCTATTTAACAATCTTTTAATGAGTGAAAATTGAGTGTTTTTTTCTTGAATTTTTTTTCCTAGATTCTCAACTGAATTATTCAACATATAATCTTAGAAAATCAAAATCAGCAATACAAAAAATTTAAGTTAAATAGGTTCAAAGCCCATAAATCTAGTCAAGCAAGGTGCAAAAAAACTTGTTTTCTTCACTTTGAATGCAAATATCTTGCAATCTATGTAATCAAAGTTTCTGAAATTTCTTGTATACATTCTTATACTAGTCTAGTATAAGATCCTACGGTTAGATATGCAAAAAAAAACAATTTTTATAGTTTTTTGCTCTTTGCAATAGAAGTGGCAGTTTTAAGTGTGTTTTGATGGAAAAAAGACCTCGGGGCTTTAGGGGTTAATCCACAAATCACCCTTAAAGTGAATTTTGGGCATTTCTTGTAGTTTTTTACTGCTGTGAATTTCATGAATTCAAATGGCATTTCTTGATCTTGAGTCTACCTAATGCTTGGCACGCTTGTTACATACATTTTTTATTCCAATTGGAATATTTGAAATAATGCTAATTTTTACTATTTTATAGCAATATGAACTTTGGGCCTATAAGTATGGTTTGTTATGTCTCCCATTTTAGCATGGCATGTCAACTTCGGTGTACATAATGATGTTATTAATCATAATATAATTCTATGGTAAAAATGTAAGATATTTTGAGTATATTCTGTATAAGATATGGAATTTCTTCATTATTTCCTAAAAAATGCATAGTAATTTCAAATTCTAAAAAGAAAGACACATGCTCCACGTGTAAGGGCAAAACAAAACATAACAACATCACTTATGAGTTGGAAGATTACAATGTTTGATCATAACCATGTTCAAATTTTAAACCAATTTGATATCTTTTAATTTTTTTTTCCCGTGTTCTACTTGAAGAAGTGGCCTCTTTAAAGATGGTCGGTTTTAAATGGCATAACATGTTGAACTACAATCAATTTATGTGTAATGAAATTGTAGTCCACAAATTTTGTAATTTAAATTCTGATGTGATTTTTCTCCAACCTCTAATGTACAAGAGCCCTATTTCCTAGAGCCTTATATCCAAGAGCCCTCAACAATAGAAAGTCAAGATTTGAAATGGACAAATTTGCATTAAATCCTGAATATCAAATACATAATCCGCGGGTATATATACATGTTTACAAAAGCATATAGTCCTACAACAATTGCAACTAATCAAAATCATGCAATATCCTTCTTGTCCTTCTCTTCTCTTTTCTTTTTCTCGGATTCCAGCTCGACCATCACCTCGTTCTCTACCCTCTTTAGATATGCGATGTTACGTTGCCCGAAGCTCTTAAAGTAACCTTGCCTCCAAGCTTTTCTCCACGATTTGGATAAATCAATGTGTTGGTTCAATTGATGCACGCTTCGTTGCAAATTCTCTTCCAACGAGAGACAGGTAGCTAACTTCTTCTTCAAGTCGGCTATTTCTGCTTGCGGTGTCCCTTATAGCTTATCTACATCTTGGGCATCGAATTCGGAGACACGATCAAGAGGGGCCCAATCCCCGATTTCGGTCAGGTGAATTATCCTTGACCGTCCTTCCTCCACACTTCTCTTTGCAGTAATGTACCGATCTTCTTCCATCCTGCAATCTTCTATAATTTTGGAAAGCCGAGCCTTGGCTTCCTCACTGCCGCCAGCGCTAGGCACTCCATCTGGACCACCGGAAAATTCCCGGTAAAATGCCTCCAGGTCTGCTATCTCTTTAGCTTGCACGGCCAAATGGGTTTGCCCACTTTCAATTTTTGCTTGGAGGGTGGACACATATTCACCATCAAAAGTTTCCACAGTCTTCTTTTTGTAATTTTGACATGCTTCCTCTGTCCTTGCCAAATCTTCAAGAAGCTGATGAAGTTTCTCTTTGTAAAACTGTTTTTTGGCTTTCGTGGTATCTCGACAATGGGAACCTTCAACGTGTTCTTCCATTGCCGGTACTTCTTCCACCCAAGGCAATGCCAACAAAGGCGGCACCACCTCCTCCTCCTCTATTTCGATCTCTCCATCCAGTCTATCAAGTGCTTCTATTTGGATGCATGCGAACACATGTTGCAATACTTCATCGTTTTCGGGATGATGAACCTGAAGTGGGATAACATCCAATGGGATTACTTCCATTGCATCCATAGGAGCGCCCGAGGTAAGTTCTTCATCCGAGCTTTCTTCGCTAGTTGAACTCGCATGAGTTGACCACACGTAT
Organism: Antitrichia curtipendula; assembly: GCA_951230915.1. Classification (NCBI taxonomy): domain Eukaryota; kingdom Viridiplantae; phylum Streptophyta; class Bryopsida; order Hypnales; family Leucodontaceae; genus Antitrichia; species Antitrichia curtipendula. The sequence continues at coordinate 18,201,595 of OX579635.1, forward strand.
TCTTCATCCGCCACCCCTATTTGGATCAACTTCTTCTTTCCTAGCCCGTCCCATGGATTAGCGGAGGGACCCGCCCTCGGAATGTCTTTGGCTCTTGGAATGGTGATAAGCTTCGATGCCTTGACGGTAGTCCAATCTACCGTTCGCGCCAAGACTAGCTCTGCATACACCATTTGACAAATGAACAACGGGACCTCGCTCCTGACCACTGTTCGTGTGTTGTACAAATGTCGATGCACTTCGATACAACGTTGCACAAATGCGACATCCTTGCAGTAATGTAGATTTGCAGCATTCATCTTTAGATGCAACTTGTGTCGATGAAGAGGGAATAGCTTGTCAATATGGCACCACTCCACAAACTTCTTGCAAACCACCATCGTCTAATCTCCATTGATTCGATCCCAACCTTGAAATGCTACAGCCCCTGGATTAAGAAGGATGCGCGGTTTCTATGTTGGCTATCTCCTTTCTTCTTAATCTTTTTCGTGTTAGCGTCCATCGTGGATGATTTCAACCTTGGGAACTCCACCAAAAAAAGGATAGTCCGGTGACGCAAATTTGGTAGCAATTACAAGCCCCAAAATCCCAGAACACGAGCACGCATTCAGCCGCTCTGAGACGGATGAAAGACAGTGCGCAACACTGGAATCAAAAGTGACGAGAATGGGAGGGGGCGACCTCTTATGTACCCGAAGTCGCGCTGGGTGAGTACGGATCCGGGCGCGTTCGCAAGAAAGGCGACCGCGGGTCCAGGGCGACCTCTTATGTACCCGAAGTCGCGTTGGGCGAGTACGGATCCGGGCGCGTTCACAAGAAAGGCGACCGCGGGTCCAGGGCGACCGCGGGTCCAGGGCGACCTCTTATGTACCCGAAGTCGCGTTGGGCGAGTACGGATCCGGGCGCGTTCACAAGAAAGGCGACCGCGGGTCCAGGGCGACCGCGGGTTCAAATCGACTGCGGATTCAGGAGGGAAGAAATTCAAGTTTTGAAATTCATGGACTTCAAGGCCTGGGCGACCGCGGGTGAGACGATTGCGGGTCCGGGAGGGAGGGAAAATTCAAGTTTCAAATTCACATAATCCAAGTTAGGGGCGACCGTAGGTAGGGCGACCTCGGGTCTAGGAAGGAGGGAAATTCAAGTTTCAAATTCCCAGAATCCAAGGTAGGGGCGACCGCGGATGCAGCGACCTCTTGTCCAGGAAGGAGGGAAATTCAAGTTTGAAATTCCCAGAATCCAAGGCAGGGGCGACCGCGGGTAGGGCGACCTCAGGTCCAAGAAGGAGGGAAATTCAAGTTTGAAATTCATGGAATCCAAGGCATGGTGACCACGGGTAGAGAGATCAAAATCTTTCACTTCCTAAATCTGATTTTGGAGGCTCATGGTACACTTTGAAATGAATTTTGAGAAAAACATGTCAACTACCACAATTAAAAATTTAGTAAGGTTCTACAAGACCACTAAGATTTTTCATCACCAAAATGTGGAAGATAGGCCATGTGGGGTCTAATGGATGGAGGTTTAGTAAATCCATTCCTCATTTTATTACTTTCTCCTCCACCATTCATTTTAGTCATGTACCATTTACTTCATTTTATTCAAAATTACATATAAAGGGAAAGGCCGTTGAATTGAAAAAAATTCACAATGAAAAATAAAACATGGATGTCACTTCTATATATTTAGGTGACTTCTTCATAAAGAAGCAAAAGAAGTGGGATTACATAACTCTAGGCATGGCATACAAAATTAATAAACTTGGTATTAGGGTCTAGGGTCTAGGGTCTAGGGTTTGAGAAGACCTTTTACATTGCACCAAATTATAATTCACTATTGACATTGTATTACTTTACTATTCACTTGTACATGCCTTAGGCCTTTCAATTAGGTGTTTAATGGACAATTGTTTTTTAGGGATTTATGCTATCATTTTGGAATGCAATTTCAACAAACCGACTTTAGGAATTTATGCTATCATTTTGGAATGCGATTTCAACAAATCGACTTTAGAGATTTATGCTATCATTTTGGAATGCAATTTCAACAAATCGACTTGTCAAAGGATTTAATTTTGTTGTTACAATTATTTTACAATTGGATTATTGTATTTTGATTTCATCTTTGAGCTATTATGATTTATATTTAATCTTGAGTCATTCTTTTGTCTTGGTCTCAAAATTGGTCGAATGTTGTGTTGAAGGAGCAATTTCGGGTCCAGGCGACCGCAGATAGAGGGCGACCTCTTGTCCTGGGCGACCTCGGGTGGGTGTGGGTTGAGTTCATGTCTCCAAATTGGTCGAATGTTGTGTTGAAGGAGCGATTTCGGGTCTAGGCAACCGCAAGTAGAGGGCGACCTCTTGTCCTGGGCGACCTCAGGTGGGTGGGGGTTGAGTTCATGTCTCCAAATTGGTCGAATGTTGTGTTGAAGGAGTGATTTTGGGTCTAGGCGACCGCAGGTAGAGGGCGACCTCTTGTCCTGGGCGACCTCGGGTGGGTGTGGGTTGAGTTCATGTCTCCAAATTGGTCGAATGTTGTGTTGAAGGAGCGATTTCGGGTCTAGGCGACCGTAGGTAGAGGGCGACCTCTTGTCCTGGGCGACCTCGGGTGGGTGGGGGTTGAATTCATGTCTCCAAATTGGTCGAATGTTGTGTTGAAGGAGTGATTTCGGGTCTAGGCAACTGCAGGTAGAGGGCGACTTCTTGTCCTGGGCGACCTCGGGTGGGTGTGGGTGGAGTTCATGTCTCCAAATTAGTCGAATGTTGTGTTTAATGAGCGATTTCGGGTCTAGGCGACCGCAGGTAGAGGGCGACCTCTTGTCCTGGGCGACCTCGGGTGGGTGTGGGTTGAGTTCATGTCTCCAAATTGGTCGAATGTTGTGTTTAATGAGCAATTTCGGGTCTAGGCGACCGCAGGTAGAGGGCGACCTTTTGTCTTGGGCGACCTCTTAGGGCGCCCTTTTGCCTTAGGCGACCTCTTGTCTTGGAAGAGCTCGGGTGGGTGTGGGAGCCATTGAAAGAATGGAGGAGACTTCGGGTCTTGGGTGACCTCGGGTGGGGATAGACCCTTTCTTCCTTTCCAAGTGGGGGATCATTGGAGAACTCGGATCATTGCAGAACTTGAGTAGGGAGAGTCCTTTTCTGCCCAAATGAAGGAATTTAGGAGACTTCGGGTTTGGGGCGACCTCGTCTTGGTTGACCGCGGGTAGGGAACGGAAGTTCAATTTGGAAGAGATGATTAGGAACAAGTAAAGAGACTTTCTGAATATGTGACACATGGAAGAAATGCACAATCAAATATAGTAATCCTATGAACAACCTCGTTGAGCCATACAAAGAATTTTGTAGCAAGGTGGATCATAATTGGTATTTTTTAGTAAGCCTAAATAAAATTGCATTTTTCCTAATTGGTGTGTAACATACAAAAGTTGTGTTTTCAACAATAAAATTGCTTATTCTATAAATTTTTTATTTTATACTCATGGATTTATATTTATAATTCAATAAAGTCATTGTTGTTGAAATATTTTAATTTGGTTGTGGACATATGTAGGAATCATTTGATTTATATCTTCCCCTCAATGAGTACTTCTTGCCGTTCTTGGAAAGTTTTACAATTCTTCATGCAAAGATTTCTATATTGAGGGGGTAGGGGCGATGTCAAAGTTTGTAAAATAGGTATTTCTTTATCATGCTAAGATTGTTATACTTGGCCCTCATAAGGTAAATAATTTTATAGATTTCAACAAGACAATACAATTATGGATTTATGTTGGCAAAATCTAGTTAATCAACATAGAGATATGTATTTTACAAAGTTTAGTCATATGGCACCTCACATTGCACCCTTTGTATGTCATATAATTGTTACTATAGGGAGTCATTTTTTAATATGGAAGATGTGCGTATGTATATTCCGTACATATGTTTGAAATCGAATTAAAATATTGCAACGACAATATTTTTTGATACAATTTTATGTAAGTCCATAGGATTTGAATTTAATCCGGAGGATCGAAGGCCATTTTTTCCTCAAGAAGCAAGAAGAATGCCATTTTTTAGCCATGAATTGTAAACTTTATAAATTTCTGGCATTTTTGGCTGTAGACTATTGTAATAGACTAGTATAATAATGTGTAGAAGAAATTTCAAAACCTTTTACCACGTAGATTGGAAGATATTTGAATTTGAAGTGAAGAAATCATTTGTTTGGGGATCTTCATTAACTACATTTGTTTGAATCTTCTTAATTTAGTATTTTGCCACCACCAATTTTTGTTTCTAAATTTTTTATAATGAAGTCGTGGATTGAGAATTTAGGAACTAAAATTTAACTTAAAAACATTTGGTTTTCACTTTTCGAAAGTAATTGTTACATACAAGTAGGGTCAAGATGGAAGGCAAAACTAAAATTTGAAGAGTTCTAAGATGGAAATGGAAAACAATAATCGCAAGATTGTTCTAGCAAGATTCATGAACTATGTCTATGTATTTTTTAGTATAAATTGTGATCTTTGCATTCAAACATGAATTTAATTAGTTTCTTTTTCAAGAATGGTGGAAGTTCACCAAAATAGAAAGATTGTCCATAACTTCTTGAGTACTAATTCAAAACAACGAGACGGGGAGAAAACCCGCGGTCGCCCAAGACCCGCGGTCGGCCAGGTTCCGCGGTCGCCTGCACCTGCGGGCGCCCAAGTTCCGCGGTCGCCCTTGCCTGGAACCCGCAGTTGCCCCAGGGCGACTGCGAGTACTTAAGAAGTTGCCCCAACCACATTCTCCACTCCCGGCCTTGCGCACTGCCTTTCATCCGCCTCGAAGTGGCTAAATGCGTGCTCGTGGGCCAGGGGGTGTGAGTTGGTAGGGGGGGGAGTTTTTGCTTCTCTCAACTACAAACTTGAAGAAAGCAACGTGAGTATTTTTTCCGACCACAATGGCTAATCCACAGAAAGGCAGCAGCTCAACACGGAAATCCATTTTTGATTTAGATGATGCGGCATTGTTTTCTCTGCAGATACCTGTTAGTGAGGCAACAGGGAGTGAAGGGCAAACGAAGAGAAAGAAGAAAATCATAACGGCACATGACAAGGATTCAACCTATCCTCCTTCCAATTATGCAAACTATGCATTTGAGGGTTGCCTCTCCTGGTATGCGGGAAAAACTACACAGTTCTTGGAGGCCAATTACCTAAGGGACCCATCCCACGGCATCTTCAAATTGATTGCTGATTTGGAGGCAAGAATTTTAAGCAAGTGTAGAGCATCGCAAGATTTTGGAGACGTGGAGGAGACGTATTTTTCCCAATATGAATTGTGGATTGAGAACACTGTAAAGACATGCATATTCAACACCAAGGAAATAATGCTACAGATGCGACCGGAAGTGCCGGGATTTGCAGGAGATGATGAAGCCAAGGAATTCCGTGAAAAGATGGCGTGGTGGCATGAAGTTGTGAAGAAACTTTCGAAGAATCATGTGAGGGGTATGAAGTGGAAAACGGACGCATTGAAGGCGGGTTTTGCACGAGAGGCTGGCTCCACTGTCACATGGATCTCTCCTCAAGCAAAAGTAATTGCCCTCACTGGATTTGACCGTCAAGGTGGGTATGGAATGGTGCGCAAGGTGCGCATTGAAGGGATGCAAACAATCCCGCCATACATTGCTTTTGCTGGGAAAGTGCCAAAGTCAAAGAACATGCGTGAAGCGAGGGAGCAACGATCCGTAGAGGCCTTGGCATGCCCCGTAAACCATCCTGGCATTATTAAGTTTTTTGATATTCACGCCAAAACTATGGAAGCGTACACACTGTGGTGGAATGGCGGTACATGGCTTGAAATGCGAAGATTGGATGAGAAGGTGTCAGAGAGCGTTGACTGGCATGAAATGAAGCGGGTGTGGAAACTTACAGAGGACAATCAAAAACATCTTAGCTTGTTCCGAAGGCACAAGGCGAAGTTGGCGTGGGCTTTAGTGTATGTGACACATCTCATGCACGAGTCTTTGGTGCTACACAATGACCTAAACCCTCAAAACATACTGCTGCATTTCCCCGATTATTCGGATGAAGTAATCAACATTGGGATTTGTGATTTCGGAATTTCAAGTCGTTTTGATGAAGGAGCTCCTTCACATTATGGATATGATTATGAGGAGAAGAAGCAGCAATCCTTACGAAGCCGTTGGTGGGTGGCTTCGGAGTTGTTTTATACGTTTGGGCCACGAAATTCCAGTACGAGCCTAGAGATTATGCAATCACAATATAAGTATACAGTGCAATCAGACTCGTATTCTATTGGAAAGTTGACTGAATGGATGAATCTTCTTAATATGGTCGAATACGGTACAGACTTATTCAAGAGGCGCGAGGGATCCATGTACTTTGCCATCAAGTTGGGTGAACTCACTAACCCTGATCCAAAGAAGAGACCGACATGTACTGAGGTTACAAAGTTGCTCATGGATAAACCGTGGTACATGAAGCCCCCGGAAGTAGTTTTCCGTGACTCAATTTTGTTGTAGGACTATAGGAACTGATGTTATCAAGTCGGCTTCAAATTGTTGGCCACATTGTGCGCCTTTCATTTTGTAATAGCAATGTCAATATACAAAAAGTTTTTATACCATGCGTAATGTCTTCCAAAAAAACAAGTATGTTGAATGCAGACCACCCCGTTCCATTACTTCCATATATTGAATGTTGAATTTGGATTTTGGTGTTCAAACTTCATAGAATTGTTGGTTCAGATGTACTTGGCCACGTTTGCTTCCAAACTATTGTGCCGTAGAGTTTAGGAAACAGAAACTAAATTTGAGGCTCAAAAGATTTTCATCCAAAAGATGCCTTCTCGTAATGTCTTTTATAAATAATCGGACTTTACCCTATGACCCCTAAAGTTTCGGAAGTCTCCTTAAGGGACTCTTGAAAGTTTGGGCAAGCTTCTATGAGTTCAATTTTTGGTGAAACTTTTTGAAATTGTCTCATAAGATAGAGCAACTTATTATCTCTATGGAAATATAATTTTTACTTCAATCGGTGCCCGGGAGCAAAAGTTATGCTATAATAACCTTAAATCGGGCAAGACCGAGTAGCCCACAAAAATCTACAAAAAGTTGAAATCAATTTTTTTTTTTTCTTATACATTATATGTTTGTCTAAATGGGAATCTTTGATTCATTCCATTTAGATTACTGATGTGAAAGTTCTGGAGCTTCTTTTGTTTTCCAGACAATGAAAGCATTTTCTTGAAAAAAAAAATTTCTTTGACCTTGAATGCTAATAACCTTCAAATCTTCAATCCGTAAGGTCAAAAATCACAAAATTTTTACCACATGATGTGAAATAAGTGTAGTAGAAGATCCTACGTTTGGATTCTAAAAAGATATATTTTTCCTACTTCTTTAAGCGAATGCAATAGAAATGGCAGTTTCGAGCAAATTTTGATGGAAAAAAGTTGTTGAGACTTTACGGTTAAACAAGGGGCCACTGCGGTCGCCCTGGACACAAGGTCGCCTGGACACGCGGTCGCCCGGGACACGCGGTCGCCTGGTACCCGCAGTCGCCCTCCCCTGCCTTCGGACCCGCAGTCGCCCTCCGTACGCGCCCCCAGGCGACATCGGGTATATAAGAGGTCGCCCATCACCCGCGTTCTCCACTCCTGGCTTTGCGCATTGTCTCTCATCCGCCTTGAAGTGGCTGAGTGCTTGCTCGTGAGCTAGGGGTCGGAGTTTTGGAGGGCGTATTTTTATCATTTTGGCATCAAGGGAAGGAATATTCCTGTGTATTGCGATGGAAGAGGAGGCCCAACCTTCGCCGCCTGCTGTACCGAGATTAGAAGCTGGGAAAGAGTCCAAGGCGCTTCGAGGCAAGGATCGAAAAAAGAAAGGAAAAATCCACAAGAAGCGCAAGGCCATCTTGATCGATCCGAAGATTAAGGCTTTCAAGGGTTGGAGAGATGAACCCGCGCCTTGGACTTATAAGACGGTTCAGAAATATGTGGACTGGTGCCACATCGACAAGTTATTTCCGTTGTATCGTCACAAGTTCCACTTGAAGTCGAACAAGGTAAATCTTGCATATTGCAAGAACAAAGCCTTCCAAGAAAGATGCTGCGAGGTGTAGAAGGAACTCTATAAAGGCCTACAAACGTATCAAAACGACAATTTTTCTTTCTTTCTTGCAAGAATGGTGTATGTTGAAGTTGTATTGAAGAAGGAGGTGGATTGGTCAAGCATTAAGGATCTTCCGATTGGGACCCATCCAGGAGAATCAAGTATTCCTTGGGCAGATGTAGCGCCGGATGTGAAGGAATCGGTGACATCGGCAAAGCCTGGGAAGTTTTTCATTTCTGATGAAAATGTAGTGTGGTCGGTGACTTCTAGCAAAGATGAACACACCCATGAATACGATGGATATTCTTTCTACAGTGACGATGACGACCTTCTCATGGAAGTCATGAACAAGGCTTTGGGTTTGGAAATGGATAGGAAGGGAAAAATGAAGGTTGACGAGCCCATCACAGAATCCCACGTTGATGTGCAAGGCATGGAAGATGCAGGGCCTATGGAAGTAGAACATGTTGTTCTAGAGCGGAACCGCAGCGTTGATGGAAGCGATTCGGAAGACGACATAGAGTAGTTGAGTGTCAAGGCGGCAAGTGTAAGATCTGCTTTGCATGAGAAGATGAACGAACTCCGTCAATTAAATGAGAATGAACTCTCAGTACAAGTGGGTCCCGTTGTTGTAGATGATTTGAAGAAGCAGTTGGAGGGAGTAACGAAAAGCATCCAAGAAAACGACAAGTACTTGAAGGATTTGAAAAAAAATCGCGATTTTTATTTCAGGCAGCGTGAAAGTGGAAGGGTGCACTACATGGACGAGTATGTGGTATGGCAATCAAAGCGCGATCTCCTGGAACGTGAACGTTGGATTTATGAGAATGAAAGGCGAGACCTGGATGTAGCAATAAAGAAAAAAGAGAAAGAATATTGCATCGCCGCTGTTGAACATGAGCCAAGTACCAGTGCTGAAGAAGTGGCAAGGCTTCGTTCATTGGTGAAGCTACACTCCATGAATGCAATGGCGGTACAAGAATCGCTACGCCATTTGGAATCTGAATTTCGTTTTCACAAGGCATGGCGAAAGTTTCAGATGAGTACCATAGGAAAAACAGAGGCAGAGGTGGACGCAATGGGGCCGGATCCCATTGAAAGCGACTTTTTTTTTAGCACTTAGTGGTACTCATAGGAGCAAAGTGGGAATTTTACATTTTGCCCACCCTTGTTTGGGATGTTAGACTATCAGTTACCTTGAGTAAATAAATAAATATAATATTTTCTCATTCAAAAGTGTTTATATTTCTTTTTTATGGCGTGTGTATGAAAACTTCTTAATTGGCATGTTGCCCCATATGGGGGTGAAGACATTTTATGAGAAGTGTAGAGCTCTAAATTTCAAAGGATCTATGAAACTTGAGTTGTAATGTTTGTGTTAAAAAAGAATTTTGATAACAAAATGAAGATAACTTTTATAGATATGAATTGTAATCCTTGAAGGACTATGGAGTTTAGTTTGGTATTTCTGATAATTCTTTCATGCTCCATTGATACAATAATTTGAAATTTTGGCATGAATATTATAGGAATGATGGCACCGCACCCCCCATAATGTAGTTGTGAAAGCTTGTTTCATGTCTCCAAAAATATTGTAGACGTTAGAGCAGATTTTCAAAGATTTGCTGTGAAATTGTAGAGCGAATAAAAAAATTACCAAAAAAAAATAATTATTATTTTTAGATTATTTACATTAATAGCTTGGTACGGATTACCGAAAATTTGAACTGCGGAATTCCAAATGACACCGATGAAAGTTAAAATAAGGAGTTTTATTTTGTGGACCTTGAAGGAAGGAAAAGCTTATGAATTGGTCTAACTTGTCTTTTGCTCTTTTATTTGAAAATTTCCAAATTAAAAAATAAAGAATGATAACCCATAAAAGAACGTTTAGTCTCTTGATGGATAAAAAGGATTCTGTGCAAAACTCCAAATACATGTGCGTTTAATTTTGTAAATATATCTTGGAACTTTCTTGAAGAATATCTGAACATATCATCTTCTTAGGAATATATATTTTTAATTTGAATAAGTCCTAAAGAAGTAAGACTTATGCCAAAGAGTTTAAAAACCAATGAGACTAGACACTAATAGAGTAATAGATATAATTGACCTAAATTTTCTTTCTTGTTTCAAATAGATTTTCTCATACATTATATTCTTTGCTACATGAAAAGTTTTGATTAATTCTATTTTGATATTAAATGATGTGAAAGATATGGAGGATCTTGGGTTTTGGACAATCATTTTTTGGCTTGCTACCTTAGGAATTAGTGAGTTTTAATTCTATCTTGCTAATATAAGTATTAAAAAAAATTTCAAGCTCGTATGGACTTCAACTTAAAAATAATTTTGAGCATTAAAAAAAAATTGCACAAATCAATTTCATTTTCCTACACGTTGCTCTAAATTCAGTTATTTATTATTTGGATTCAAACCTTATAACTTAGTATTGCTAAAAAACTTAAGTTAACCGCTGAAGTCCGAAGGCCTTATTTTCAAAAAGACCACTCAAAAGTACCACTTCTATTGCAAGGTGGCAAAGGTGTTGACAACTTTAATTTTTTGTTCCGGCATATCTAAGTAATCATACCGTAGGATCTTTTACTAGACGAGTATATAAATGTGTAGAAGAAATTGAAAAATGTTTTACCATGTTCATTGTAAGATATTTACATTTAAAGTGAAGTAAGCAATTTTTTTTATACCTTGCTTGAATATATTTTTTGGCTTTGAATCATCTTAACCCCTAAAGTCCCAAGGCCATTTTCTGGCCAGAAATCACTGAAAATTGTCATTTCTGCTGCGTTCATCCAAGAAAACAAAAAAAAATTTAAATTTTTTTTTAACCGTAGGATCTTGTACTTCATTTGTCTAAGATCATGTGATAAAAATTTCATCAAATTTGACCGTACGGATTGGAAGATATCAGCATTTTGTAGTTGGAAAGTAGTGTTTTTGAATGCTTTTTTTCCAATTTCAGTTGACTTTGGTCGCCATTTGGAACAAAAATTTACTCTATGGACTCCAAGTTTAAAATTTTTGTATTGAAGAATTGTGTTGAGAACTTATGAAAAAAATTTCAAAAAATAAACACTCGACTTTCATTCTTTAAAAAATTGTTAAGTAGATGTAGGTCCAAGATTGAATAAAAAACTAAATCATTAATAGCTCCAAGGTTGTATTGAAACACAATAATTCCAGCGGTGAGATTGTTCTAGCAAGAAAGAACAACCTTATCTAATGTTGTTTTTTTCAAAATTCTAAAAATTGCATTCAATAATGAATCCTAAAAGTTATTTTTTCAAGAAAATGCTTAGATTGCCAAAAAAACAGGATTGTCCATAACTAATTCAATACTTGTCCAAATAGAATGAATCAAAGCTTCACACGTATATAGAAATTTAATATTTTAGAAAAAAAAAAATTAAATTTTTTTTTGACTTCCTGTGATTTTTTTGGTGCTGCCCGACGAGTTTGGTTTGGGGCTTTTTGTGGTATAATTTTTGCTCCCGGGCACCAATTGAAATAAAAATTATATTCCCACGAAGATAATCAATTTTTCTTTCTTCAAAAAAAGTTTCAAAAAATCAAAACAAAAATTCAGCCTGTACGTTCCTGCCCGAAATCCCATTTGTCCCCCAAGGGGACAATGGGACTTTAGGGAGTAACTTAGAATTTGGGCAATACTGATTTTGAATCTACTATTTTTTTATGTTGAAGAATTGAATTCAGAGATTAGTAAATTAAAAACAAAAACACACTTCATTTTCACTTGTTAAGAAGCTGTTAAGAAGAAGTAAGTTCAAGATTGAAGGAAGAACTAATGTGTTAAAAGCTCTAAGATGGAATTGAAATATAATAATTTCATTGGTGAGATTGTTCTAGCAAGAGATCTGTGGTTCAATTTTTTTATATGTATTGTGAACCCGTTTTCCTACTTATTCATCTCATTGCAGAAGTTACAAGAGGTACGTTTTTTTTTCTAGAAATGTTGGACGACATTACTTCACCATCAATACAAGGTAGAGAAGTGTACAATTTCAATTTTAGGCACATTGAACTGGCAATTGGCCAGAATGATGAATCACAAATTTTTGAACAATGTACTTGAATAAGTGAAGCAGAAAATAGTTTGGGTTGCATCGGTTTAGAATTAAATATTGATGAAGATTTCCAAATTTTGTATGGATGGCCTCATTTTTAAACAAGAAAGGCAAGGTAGTATATATTGATAACCAAAGCAATATAAAATTGCAGTACATAAGTATAAATTATAAAACAAAGCCACAGAAGTGGAATCGAAGAAGAAAAACAAAACTACTGAACACTGCTCGCCATTGCTAGTGTAGATATAGTATGACCATATGCTAGGGGCCTTACCACACGTATACTATTACGCAAAAAGATGTTCACGTAAACAAAGAACAAAAATGTTTAGATGATAACATCTGTGTCGTTTAGAGAACCACTTCCTTTGCCACGTTCGTAGGTGGATGACTCCCCAACACCAAGCTTACGCTTGGTACAAGTTCGTGAAGCTCATCCGTCCGCCTTCAAAATGGATTCCAGGACGTTGGAATTCTTTAGAGCTTCGAGGGTCTTTGTGGTCTTTGGAGAGTGTTCTTCCAACAGATAGTCGAGGGCTTGAGTTTGGTAATAAGGCCCGTATACAGAGTCTAAGTAAGACATGCTGTCCAATTCATCCATGGAGGCCGTTGCATCTTGATTGGCCACCCTCAGTCCTTGAGAATTCCAACGGTGTTGTTGTGGATGAGGACCCCAATTGAAGGTTCCGGAGGTCTTATTGAAATATCCACCAAGGCACTGGTAGAAGAATGCCCTCTTCCCTTCGCCTTGTGGCCCTTTTCCCATCAACTTGACTCCAACTCTGTCAATTTCTTCCGGATCTGTTTCCCAATTCAATTGGAAACTAGCAACTCCCTTTTCCAAATCATGGTTTCCTTGTCTCTAGCTTCAGAGCAAGTCTCGTCTCCACATTCTGGTGTCTTCAGTGGTATCACTGCTGTGTTCCCAAGAAGGAGGCATGTAAGTCGTCAAGTTGAACATGGTGTACAAACGATCATGGAATGGTGCTGAATACAAAACGCAACGACGTTTAATTAAACAATGCATGATGAGACACTGAGGATGGTACACATGTGAACATGATCCAAGTGCCCAGCCCCCTTCGGGACCAAATTGCTCTAGACATATGGGACATTTGGTGTGGTCCAAAACAAAGGGTGCAGGATGTGGCCACAGTAGCTTTTTTTCCTGCACTTCGATATGGCTGGACATTTGTTTTTTGTAGTCCCAACCATTTTCTGTCCAATCAGTGTCGGTCCTTTCCGCCAAGTCCATGTTAGTGGGGAACATGTCCTCCATCAATGCCCATGACGTGAGACCGCACTCTCGTTTAGGCTCTTGTGCAACGAAGTTTTGTGAAATTTTCTCCAATTCCTTTGCAACTTGTTGTGCTCTGTCCACTGAGAGGATGCACGCGACCTTCCAATGATAGTATGTGGCCCCCAACTGTGACAACCGATCTCGAAGCATTCTATTTTCTTTTTCGAGGTCCAATCTCGACTGCGACTGTACGGAATGAGGAATCACAGGAAATGAGAGTGAATCTTGGGTCTCCTGGAGATCATTTGTGGTAGTATCTTCCAGAATTGCCGTAAGAAGCGCATTTGGAGTCATTGAAGAATGCTTGGCACGCTTGGCAACAGGAGAATGGTGAAGCAAATCATCGGTGAGGTCGCCTACAACCTTGTCCAAATGATGTGAATCCGGCTCAAGAAAGGCGTCATCCATGTCTGACAAAGTAAAAGTGTCTTGTACTTTGTCTCTGAGGCGTTGCAGTTCTATAGATTGTTGAGAGAGGAGACAATTTTTGTGTGCACACTGAGATTGCAACTTCCTGACATTGCTTTGCAGCAAAGCAATGTTAATGTCCTTGGTCTTTAGGAGGTTGAGAGCCTTAGCTAGAGTCATAGCATTGTCAGTTCGAGTCACTCTAGATTGAGGGATGGAAGCACGGACAACTGCTCCCATGGGCATGTCATCGCTTGGACCAAATTCGAAGACGTTGTTGGCATCTTGTGTTGGCAACGGTGGATGCGGAACTGCTGTTGAAGTTGATCCTGGCCCAATTCGCGTGGTTGAACGTCGCACCTTCGGGAGGTTTTTCACTCTTTGACCTTGTGACGCTGAACGGTCCTTGTCATTTTCAATCTGAACTTCGGCGGGGCCCACAGTGTCTTCTTTGTCTTGTCCTATCTTTGGCTTCCGCGTATCGTCAGAATCAGGATCTTCTTTGGAATCATCACTGTGAACTTCAGTAGCTATTCTGTTTCTAGGAGCACTTTGAATAGGCCCAAGTCCCCCGTCTAGAAAAGCCATAACACCTCTTGGTATTGATCCGCTTGTTGGACGTGCCACGTATGTAGTTTCGTTGACTGTGCTCCAGTCGACCTCCTTTTGTAGGGCCACCTCAGCATATGCTCCTCTAGCGATGAAGAGAGGTACTTCATTCTTGTCTATGTCGGGGTTTTATAAATAGCCTGACACAATTCTATACACCTTTGAGTGAAGTCTGCATTTTCACAATGCTTCAGATTTGCCTTGTTAGTGTGACGGTTGTGATAATGGCGCCATGCCGGAAACATCTTGCTGATGTGACACCATTCGATGTAGTCTTCGCAGGTCTGCATTGTCCATGGCTTTGGCTCCTCGTTCCACCCTTTAAAAGCAATGTGATTTTCACTATTCAATACATGTAACCGCTTCTTATGAATGGTGCCCTTGCGCTTCCGAGTCCTATCTTTGGCAGCCTTGCTGAGGCAACCAGGAGTGCGCGTTGTCTGAGGAAGAGGAAGTGACCCCTCATTGTTGCCTCCGGTAGCCATGGAATCTCTGTACGTCGAGAACTTGCGATAACACAAGCTGGGATGAATGAAAAGTAAGAAGTAAACATTCAACACAGGGATCACGCATGCAGCCAATAAAGGATACAAGACAGAGAGCCAAAGTGAAGAATGAAGGTGAAGAAGACCGTATGGGCGCATGGATATATAGGTGGGCGAGCACGGGTACGCTTCTTTGAGCATGTCTTCTGGGCGACTTCGGGTCCAACTTGGGAGACCGCGGGTCCAGGAGGAGGCGACTTCGAGTCCAGCATGGGCGACCGCGGGTCCAGAAGGGGCAACTTCAGGTCAAAGAGGGCGACTTTGGGTCCAAAGGAGGCGACTGCGGGTCCGAGAAGTCGCCTCAGCCGCGGTCTCCCTTACCCGCATTCTCTGTCTCCTACCCGAGGTCGCCTCCATGCGTGTTCTCCTACCTGCGGTCGCCTACACCTGCGTTCTTCTATCCGCGCTCGCCCTTATACGAAGTCGCCCTACCTGAGGTCGCCCTAACACGAAGTCGCCCCTACCCGCGGTCGCTGTGTATCCGAAGTCGCCCGTCCATGTCACACCCGCATGCGCCCCTAAAATGTGCCACTCGGACGCCACATGGCATCCACGTAGCTTAGGTAAAAGGGGGGTAATTTTTTGAAAAGTCAAAGGTAAATTTGACTTTATGTGACGTCGCGGAGGGTCTACTGGATGTCGTGTGACGTCTGTCTGTCGCGATGTCGCCAGGTCGCGCAGAACAACCCTGTAGAGTACTTCATAAAATTCTTTTCACACTCTAAAACACCCAATTGGCCAAATTTTGCGTTCACTTTGTATAACAATGTATTTAGGACTATCTACTATATTGTTTGGATTCAAGTCATGATTCATGATTGTAATGTTGATACATTCTAACTTTTGATTGTACACAATCTCAACCTCATCTAACTTAATGACGAAGATAAAAGGTTTGTCAGCTAACCCTACAATGTACAAAATTAATTAGCAATAAAAATTAATTGTATAAGCAATGTGTTATAAAACTAAAAAAATAACTGAAACTACAATGGTTAGTAGAATTGATTCATATGTGCTAAAAAAGATAAAAGAAAAAAATCTTGAATGGAAGTTGAAACGTATCAGTAGGAATAAATTTATATAGCTGCACCATGGTTCTTTGAACTACTTCAACATCAACAAATAAAGAATTATGCTCATTCAATTCAATGAGCATGGATTCTTTTTTTTTTCTGGACCATAGGGCCGGTGGAATCTTGAGAGTGTTAATTATTGGATAGTATTCTCCCACAAAATCTGCAAGCTTGGCATTCATCTCTTTCCGCAAAAAAGAGACGTGGTAAGGCTTCAATGATAAACAACCAATTCGAATGCCTCCTCTAGAACTTTTCACACCTCCCAAAAATTTCTTATAGATTTCACTATAAACCTCATTTGTGATTCCACTGCAATCTTCAACAACTAAGATTTCATGAGTTCCAATTTCAACACCAATCTAATTTAAATACTAATTTGTGATGTCAGTGCCAACTGATTGCATGGACAATATTTGCAACATAGTCAATACCTTCATCTTTGACATAATGTTCGTGAAGACCTTGTCTGATTCAAGTTGAGTCTCCACTGAACAACAAAACCGTTACTTCATTCAATTGGCAACGTTATTCTCTTGTACTACTTTGACAGTAGTAGGTGCCACAATTCAGCATACCAGCCTTCATCGAGCCTTTGTATAACCTCCTAATTGGGAGAATTTGTGCAAGTCTCGATGAAGTCTACTCTATTTTTGTAGCCATGTAGAGTGCTTTGAACCTTCTGCTACTTCCTCTCTAATATTACAAGTACCTTTGAAGTCTTATCAAAATCACACTTCATTTTTTCTAATTCAAAGCAATGACTTTCTATCAAATTTTTGGTTCTCTCAGCTTGTTCTCCCTCAATCACTTCATTTTTTGATTCACGCTCAACCTTTGCTTAAATGCTTTCTTCTAGTTCCTTCGTGACAGCCATTATTTCTTCTCTCAAGGAATCAATCATTGTATTGGAAGTGCTTTGCATAGTTACATTTTTATCTTGCAAATCTCAAATTTCTCTATGCAAGCTCTCTGATTCTACCAATTGTCTACTTTTCAACTACTTCTCTTGTTGTTGTATTACCTTCAAACTTTTCCCAAAACTGCAATTTCATTATTGTTTCTCTTCCGATCAACAATAGCTCTCCTACAAATCTTAGTGTTTGAATTTTCTAAGCTATACAAATAGCCAAGCAATCCATTCTCCCCGTCTCCAACAAACTCAAGCATACTTTTGACATTATAAAACCTTGGTTGCTTACTAGTTGAAGGATCACTAGATAGATGCAACCATCCAACCAAAGGTCCAAATTATTCTTACCAGTTTTGCGTTTCTTTAGAAATGTCAACCTTGAAATTTATTTGTGGACTAAGCGATTTCTAACTATAAGTGAACAATATTTTAGATTTAATGAGACTTGAATCTTATATGTCAAATTAGTTGTCACATTCCCGTCCATTCCTTCTCACTGGTACTAGCAAAAAAATGGCCTATTACCTTTTTTTTGCTTTGTAGGATGAAAAATATCCTAAGAATTAGGTTTCTCTGTATTTAGACCTCCATTTAACAATATGAACTTCATGCTGAAGAATCTACAAAATTCATAGGAAAATACAGTAAATTACAAGAATTTAATAGAGCTTTTGGCACATATATCATGCTCCAGTGTTAATGGCTACGATATTATTACAAGTAAGCTATTGTTGGTTGTCAAAAAGGACTCGGTAACTAACAACAAAAAATCCTTTGTGTTGCCCTCTATAGCTATGTCACCGTCAACAGAGTATAGATCAATCCATTTTGCAAAAATAGTACTCCCTCCGTCCCAAAATGATCTTCTTGTTCAACTAAATGTTATGGATTAAGGTCAAAAATCAATTTAAAATTTTTTTGTTTGATAAAGTAAATAAAGCTTGATGCTCTCTTCTTATCCTCCAAATTTGAGCTTCTAATTTGTTTTCAAATGAAAGTTATTGATTTTTGAAGGTTGATTTTTTTGGGCCTCCTGGGAAGAACACCGCTGGCCACTGGATTGAACACTTCACACACTGTTTGATCTGTCTTGTGCTCTTTCCCGCAATTTGACCTGCACTTCCCACGTTAAGAGTTATCTAGTGCATACAACCACAGGGGCGAGCAAAACAACAAACATGATGATAATGGAACAGAAACCACCATGCAGGTACGTCTAATTTCTGAAAATAACTTCCAGAATTGATACCCACAATTTTTGGATCATGGTGAAGTTGATGTGGACCTTCTCCTTATTCAATTATTAGATCATTATGTGGGCCCTTGTGATGATGGCCGCACTCACAAGCAATGGCCATCCATTGTCCATTACAGGGAGGAATTCATTTCCCAGGTTTTTTCTCCTAGTTACATTAGGAAAATCATTTTGGGACAAAAAAAGAAGGTCAACCGGAAGATCATTTTGGGACACAGGGAGTATTAGATTTTGAAACATTGAAGCAGGATGTACATGAGTAGTACTTGTTTTTCATGTTTGGATACTAGTTGATTTTTAAGTGTTATAAGTTTTTATTAATTTTTAATTACATAAAATTTAAATTCAGATCATGTCCATAAAGCATTTAAGAACCGTAAGTCTAGCCCTTAAAGGCCAAAAAGTGGCCAATGGATGACTTGACTGTGCAATGAAGAAACAAAAAATGCACCTATTGATCCAAGAATCCAAGCATTTTGATGACTACTTTAGTCAGGAGGCGTGTCCTTTAAGGGCTAGACTAAAGAAAAAGTACTACAATATGTTTTTCAATTTTTTTTTCACTAGTACAAAACATGGTTTGAGTAATAAAAATAACAAAGTTACAACACCTTAACATGCCTAATAAAGTTTAGTATTTGGCAATCTATATTTGCCAACTTGCAAGATAAGGATTTAGAAATCCCAATTGATCTAAAGGATATCTTTGAATTGCAATTTGGAAGTAACAAACTTATGATATTAAATTTGTTTTTAACCAAGGTCTTCTAAACCTCATTCTATTTGGTGCTATAGCATATGTACTGAAGAATCATTCATTCACAAGGATCTGAACTCACTAAGATGTGAACCAAAACACCTCTATCTGCATCCAATAGAAACATTTTCTACTCTAATTTGATTATGAGTAAATCAAGTTGACAAACAAGCCCAAGGAAGGAGATGAATTCAACTATGCAATTGAATTCTTTGTCCACTCTTTGGGAGACCTTGCTCACCTCAATCCACTAATAAAAATCGAATTCTAAGTGAATCAATTCTGCAACCTCAATCAGGACAAGGTACTTATATATAGGTTCCATCAATTGGAGCGCCTTCCATTTGGATGATGAGTAGCTAGGAAATTGTTTTTCTTCCTAGATTCAAATATTGTGTCCAACGATTTGCACTTACTTCGTTCACATCCAAATTGAAGTTCTCAACATTCTTCAACTATCAAATGAGAAAGACATACACCAATTTTTTTTACATTCTTGAATTTAGATTGTAACGCTTACTGTAAATAAAAGCTATGAGTTGACAAGTCTATGGCCCTAAGAAAATGCCAAGACCGACTTCCTTAAATACTCTGATGATCTTGTTCCCATGAGTGTCAAAAATGCAAGCTTATTCTTATGTATACAACGTCATCGACTACAAAACAAACTTGATACAAAATTGTTCCGTCCTCTCTGATGCAAAAGAAACCAAAACATCACCTTGAATTGCAATGAAATTTAGTAGAATATGGCTTTAATTAAACTGTAAATTAAACTAATTTTTTTTGCATTAATCATTACTCTGTACTTTGTAATAGATAGAAGCAAATCCATTAAAAATCAGAATATCCATGCACAAAACTACAAAAGTAGCAGAGTCTGCTAAAATAAAGTCCCAAGCGTGAATGCCACGCATCACATAAATTTGGCACGTGGAGAATGCCCATAAACAAAAGTGCGTGCGGGAAAATGCCAACAAGGTCGAAGGTAGTGTGCGTGTACGTCCAGGCGAGACAATGAAGGCAGGAGTGCAAGAAACACTCATTACAGTAAAGGCAAGGGTGTGAGTGCCCAATTTGTAACCTGAAACTCACTCTTTTGTTCAAAACTAGCATCCTAATGTTATATTTGATGTCCAAAAAATTTGACGTCCACTTTTTGGACATAAAAAAAAACATGGGTTTCTTCTAGTGATAAAAGTATTATAAAAAAAGACGTTGGACTCTTGGAGTACCATGTGTGATGAATTTGAGCGTTGGTTAAATGAAGACTATTGATCCCAATCCATTTTCGATATACTTTGAAGTGAAACGCTCGACAGAAATCCTTCAATTGTAATTTTACTAGGGCTGCATCACAATGGAATATGAGTAGAGCTCCATCATCAGTCAAATGGCTACCAACAAAATTGAAGGCCGATTTTAAAAAGTCTGTAGGAATTATGTTCCAAGGCGGAATAACTAAAGGTGGAGAAGATACTCCTAGGACAGGCAAGCCCTTGGGAATGTCCAAGATCATGAGATCAATAGCTCGAAATTGGGAAATAACACCTTTGAATGATCTTTCTTTGTCCGCCTTGTGTTGTATAGCATCATTAGAAAAATTGCATCATTAGAAAAATAGAAAAAATAAAGAAATAGAATTCTAAAAAATGATTGACGACATTGAACTTCATAATATGAAATGCAAGAAGAAAATTCAATTTTACCTTCTCAAGGAAATCTTGAAACTCAATCCATCCTAAAGGAAAAGATCCATATTGAATACAGTGGCTAAGAAGACAATGAAGGGAGCCATTGAAATTAAATGCATCCACTCCATCAGTCTCAAAGTCATCTGCTAATGGGACAGGGACATTGCCTAAAGAAAGTCGGGAAACAGTAATGTCAATGTAAGAAGACACTAGAAGAAACCTGTATTTTTTTTGACGCATTATTTTGGACATCTACTTTTTTATGTTACAATTGATGTTAAATCTAACATCTGAATGCTATTTTGATGTCAAAACTAGCATCTTAATGTTATATTTGATGTCTAAAAAAAGAGAACGTCTGAAAAAATGTATCAAGAAAAACACAAGTTTCTTCTAGTGAGAGTCATGTTTTCAAGGAAGTCGTGATGGTGAAGCAGAAGAGGTTTGGGTGCATTCAAGACTAGAAGAACCAATACCATGCAAGTTTTTTGGCGCTTTACCAATAGCCTTAATAGTTGCTATGGCCGTAGCAACTATTAAGGAGCGGAGCCATCAATTTCGTCTGCAATTACTGCATGTTTCCAGTAAAAAAAAAATAGAAGGAATTAAAAATGAAAAAGGTCAAGAATGTGTAAACTCTAGACTATTCTATGAGTACTCACGGAAATGCTTTTTCTGACCTGGGTGTTGGAACAATCTCCAACTGTCGTCTCCACTTGAGAACGCAATACTCTGGATGTTCCATTTATGGCTCTTACAGACACAAGGATCTTGATGTCCTAGAACCAAGATGCAAATTTAATTAATAAGTAGCATCGACTAGAAAAATCACATTAATAACATCATATTCAATCTGCTAGAATCATTAATGGAGAATTTCAGATTCTCTTTTTGATACCCATAGATGATAATTACTATCATGAAATCTGATATCCACAAAAACTTTGTATTAATAAGATAAATCAAACATTCTTGGTTTTATTTTGTTCTAGGTTGTATTTGAAAATTGCTATAGTGCCAAATCTTTATAGAATCAGCTAGACCATCTGTCCTCCATGGATGCCGCTGGCACCAATGATATCTATAGCATGATTAGTATGTAGCTGTAATAATCAACCACACGTAAAAAAACTTCACAGGAGGTGTTCAATTTTTAAGGTCATCAAGGTATCAAAACCCGCTTCACATTCTAATATACCAAAAGAAGATGAAATCATAGGCCACACCTATTAGCTAAAACACACAAATAATTCAAATCACTAGAATTGAATACTTTAAGCAAAACTAAATCATACATGAACCAAAAACCTCCAACTACCAAAGCACACATTTCAACAAATGAATTTCAAAAATTGCCAAACCATTTGAATCCTAATTTACTACAAACTGATCAAATTTCAATATTCATACAAAAGCACCAAAGATTCAGCCTCCCATGCATCCGTTGCAAAACAGTGACACTTCAATCCAATCAAAATTGTGCCAAGGAACCCTTAATTCCTCGTTCATCGCAAACACACCTCCATCAATGCTGGAAGAAGTCTGCAAGAAGCCAAGAAAGTGTAATCCGTGCCCAGAAAAGAGAAAAGCTTTGGTCTCAATCTTGAGACATAAGTCTCAAATTTCATTTCATCTTCATTGAACAAAACTCCTAAGGCGATGCTCAACCCAACCAAATTATAACAAACTGATCAAATTTCAAGCACGATACTCCAAGGAGTCCAAGCTAATCCACGATCTAAGCTACTCCACGAACTGACGCACAAGATTCAGCTGAAAGTGAAGATCTGTGGAGACCTTGTCGGTGCCGACGAGATGAGGGTCTGCCATTGGATGCAATTGGCTCAACTGCCTATAGAATGTAGAATTACAGAAACCAGTGTCAATAGAGGAAGACTGGGCCTTTGATTTTTCACGTAACATGTAAGCACAAGTTGAAGTCACAACAAAAGACAAAATCATAGGCCACACCTCTAAGCTGAAACACACAGGACATTCAAATCACTAGAATTTATACCTTAAGTGAAACCAAATCAAATATGAACCGAAAACCTCAAACTGCCAGAGCACACCATCCAATAAATGAATTTCAGAAACAGTTGAACCATTTGAATCCTAATTTACTACAAATTGATCAAACTTCAAACACAATATTCCAAGCTAATAGACAATCCAAGCTATTCCAAGAACTGACGCACAAGATTCAGCTGAATGTGAAGATTTGCAATGACCCTGTCGGTGCCGACGAGATGAAGATCTGCAACTAATGGCAACTGCCGCAAATGCCCGTAGATTGTAGAATTCCACAACCAGAGTCGATATAGGAAGAGAAGCCCGGAGATTTCAACTATAAGAAAAGCACGTTTTTGGTGGCGTTTAGCAACAAACGCGTTGTGTTTTTTTCAAGCATCAGATTTTCCAAAAAACATGTACGTGTTTTGCAGAAAATGCAACCATGTCATTGTGGACTATCATGTTTGTGACAATGTCAATTGCGACATGGCCATGTTTTTATAAAACATCGCATACAACATAAACTACCATGTCAGCAAGTAGATTTAGAGAATGGTAGCCACGTGGCATATTTTAGAAAAAATTCAATATTCTGAATTTCTAGAGATTGAGGGTTTCAGCAAAGACTAAGAATAACAAGGAACTAGATTTACAGAGATGTGGGTTTTGAGCAATCCAGACTAGCATGCCAATCAATCAGTCTTCTCGTTCGACAAGGAAATTGTCCTTTTGCGATCTAAGCCAATTCAATTTATACAAAATGGATACTAATAAAGAATCATGTATCCCTAAATCCCTACTAAATCACAACCCTAAACCACTATATTATCCTAAACCACCCACCAAAACAGATTCAAGTTAATTTCTCCAAGAAACAAAGCTCTAGTTCTGTAGCACCAAGACAACCACACCCCAATGAACCCCAACAAATCCTAACTAGACCACCCACCGAAATGCAATGAAGTGTATAAATAAGGGAATAATGGTGCGTTAATGGGTCCTATTCTAATACAGGTAGTACCGGCAGTCCAACCGCAGAGGAAGACAAACCCCCAAAAATCCCAACAATCTCATACCAAGTTTTCAAGATGTTACTGCGAGTATTGGTCCTCCAGTAACTCGTCGATACCGATGATATCCTTCTTGGCAGGAGACTTCAGCTGCTATGAGTCCCTTAATATTATAGACAGAACTACTAATATGGTTGATATAGATAGCGCTTCAAGATAAGAATTCTAGATGTATTTGCACATGAAAGCTTGAAAACCTAATGTCTATATATCAACCCTAATTGGACTAATGTACCCAAATAACTGCTTGGACAAAAACAACTTAATTAGGGACAGTAGTCAAAGTCCAAAAAAATGTCACAAAAGAAAATATGAATCCCGTCCATACTAGAAACAGTCGCTCTTTCGCAATAAGTCATTTTTTGAGTCTAACGTAGTTGTACGTTTTGAGTTGGCAAAAATGTTCAATATCAAATGGCCATTCCATCGCAAGTTGATTGTAGTTATTGTTCTAGTCTAAATTCATTAGCATGTACATACAAACGACAGAAAATTGAGAGGCATAGACAGTTCATACTTGTGCAATATCTTCAGTCTCAAGAGATTCTTCTCGCTTCAATAGTTGGGCATCTGTCCAATAAGCAGTTGCTTGCAATTTTGTTTCCCAACTCCTGCAGCACTTCCCTTGCTTTGGATTTTCTTCCTTGTGGGTAGTGTTGTCCGGAAACTGATGGATAACTATTATTGTTTAGAACCCTAAACCTAATCTATTAAAAGAATATTTAAAGGACACAAAAAATTCAACAATATTTACCTTGTCCATTGGTCTCCTTTTTAACCCTAAAACTCTTCATCCATTGAGTTATGTGAAACACCTCAAAAATTGCTTTTCAGAATATGAGTTTATTTGAAATAACGTGAGTATGTGTAGTACATAATTTTTTAATTTGTTATCAACCAATATAAAATAAATTATCTAGCATAATCATGCAATCTCTATATTTTGAAGCCTACTTTAGTAAAAACAACTTGTACAATCTTACGGAAGGACTGAGCATGTCATCTAATGTATCTACTGTAATCTAGTGTGATGTGTGTCCTAGTCATGTAAAATGTGGTGAAATGACTTGATAATCAAATGAAGACCTCTAGGAAAACACGTGCCATCGACATATCAAACAGGGGACACCCAAACCATAGCGTAAAGTGGTTGTGTAAAACAGTATTGATACATCCATAAACTCTAAGTTTAGTGAACCTTTTCATATCAAAAAGTCAATCCACAAACTGATATTCTAACATAGGTCAAACCTATAGAGTATGATACTCGGTGTTGTTGAAGTCCTCCCTCTCTTGGACTTCAGTAATTGACTCTAAGACTAAATTCTTCATAGAAGAGCACTCTATAGGTGACTCTGCAACTCAAGTACTTTCTATTCCAGTGAAGATAAACTTCTTAGTAACGCAAGAAAGGACTCCTGCACTTGTCACTTTATGAACCTTTTGCTCTCTAGATCGATGAAGTGCCTTCTTCGTAGAATAACTTGTACTATACTTTCTCCTCCTCCTACGCTTTGGTCTCTCCAATGAAGGGGAACTATTTTCAACTCTAGACATTTGACAAGCGTATAGACTTCATGAAGCAATTAAGTGGGGACTATGCAAGAGAGGTAATCCTTTTATAAAATTCAAATGCTCTAATTAACTGACAGATTAATACTATTGCCCTGCTCATTAAATTTTTGGCGGAAGGTGCACGTCTTATTTTGGACCACATAATTCTCTTAAATCTTATCAGTTTCTATAGATTTTTTTCGTTAATTATATTTGGTTGGTGAGAAGGATACAATGCTATTGAAGAGCTCTACAAATTCATTTACATTATATAAACTACCGTTTCATGGACTACATTAAAGTAACTCCATTGTAGGCAAAATTAAAATGGTGGTCATCATTTATGATCTATCATATATAACACTAGTACAATTTCGCCCACATTTGATTTAATAAGGAATATGGTGGTTCACCTAGTTCACTTATAATGTGTTTTGACTTCTCTGACTTCTGTTGAACATCATATTAGAAGATCAGAATCATACGAGACTTTATTTACGTGCGGTTGCAATATGATTAACTTCTGACCACTCAAAATGGGTGAGAATTCATGAAAGTGACATTCTAAATTTTATTACTCCCTAATAAAGTACCTCAACGGATGTGGAGGCACAAGGTTAGAGAGGTTTACATTATTGGAATCTGACCCCAACCCAATATTTACATGACGATTAAGTTTATACAATGCATCAATTCCATTTAATATTGGTCAGACCTTCAATTAATTGTGTTATTTAATTCCAATAAATTTATCCACTAACTACTAAACTGATGGCAACTACTCAATTTATTCCTGATTATTATTTTATGGATAGAATTGGATATTAATCTACACCGTTGTTGTTCATATCTTTTTCTCTCACATGGTATAGGATTCGCCATCGCATTTGCATTCGCATTCGAGTTTCTCAGTTACGGAATGCAATGAGCTTAGGAATGCCGTTAAATTCAATGGCAGTAGTAAGGTCACCCGGGGATGTAGTTCCTATCACATTCCCCATTGATGAATTAGGATATGCTGTCATCACTGTGTTTCGTTTGAGTCTTCGATTTAGGCTTTGTGAGAGTTCTTTACACATTAATGAAGAGGTCTTTGATAGTTCTAATGGTGAATTGACTCATACACTCAGTCGCGAACTAGGGTTATCACACCGGACAAGTCGCCCGCCTACCCGCCTGTCTGTCCGGGACATCCGGTTGAGGTTCTGCCCGTCCGATGTAGTCAACATATAGTTGACTTTATCCTTAAGTCCCCCCCCCAGTCCTTGAAGTCCCCGCCCAATCACCCAATTCCATGGTTTCGATTTATGTGCAAACCGGCATGGACCGTCCGTCCGTCCGGTCCGGTTTGCCCGTCTGTCCGAGACATCCAGTGATCCTAGGACGCCCAATGTGACAACCCTGTCGCGAACTTGTCTTCAACAGCCATTGTAGACAATGGCATTTGCAACCGGGAAGATATTTAGCATGTGGTTTATCTAAATCCGCCTAAGGGGCATCTTTTGAAAAAACTACTCCTAGATTATCAACTACGTCTCCTCAAGAAACTCCAATGCCATCAAGGGTTAAGGTTGAATCATGAGTAGAGTTCATTACACTTTTGAGCGATGATTTAGATGACCAATCTCCACCTTATAAGATCCTCAAACAGAGTCGGTCTCCTATGATAGAAGTCCATGGCACCTCTGCAGTGCCTTCTCCAACTGTAGTTTCTGGATTTGAGAATAATCTAGGAAAATCCATAGTTCCTTGCCTACGGAAGCTTTGCCATACAAAAAGGGTGCAGAATCCATTTAAAAAGCTAGATTATGATGCAATTGCAATCCTACAAGTTGATTTTGTACCACCAGTGTTCAATGGCGACGTGATATTTGAATTACCGCCCCTAAGATCTTCTAGTGCTCAATGTCAAGCAAAGCTTTTGAGTGGAATGGATAAACGCTATGATAGACACGTCCGGTCAAATACACATACAACTAACATCAAAAACGATGATGACTTGACGTTTTGATTGGCTTCATGTGTGGGTCATCTTCGTTGTGATAACATCAAATGTGAATACCTTTCTCGGGCACACCGCACACAATCTGTCAATGAGACCGAATGGGATGGATGTTCTCCTCTTCCATTTGAGGTGGGTCCTAACCCTTCTTCTGGTTCGACCATCACCTACAAGATTTGCTTTATTGTTCTTTCATGTATTGCAAGTTGTCCCGCAAAAATATACTATGTTGTTGGGAATAAGGAGATGAAGCGAGCATGTGTTCACTTCGGTATTCATGAGCACCCGATAAAAGAAGGAGATTGTCGTGATTGAAAAGAAAATACTCGATTGTTAATTTCTGATAAAGTCAAGAGGACTCCGTTTGCATCCAATTCTTCAATTGTCCTAGAGGCCAACAAGGAATTACTAGGGGAGTTGCTTCTCCAACCTGAGGGAGTCCCTGCTACAAAATTTGGACTTGATGAACTCCTTCCTGTTCTTGACAAATGCAAATACATGAGTTCCCCTAGCATTAGAAACAACGTTACCACCTTCAAGTATTTTTGAAGATTTGGAGTCATGGACAGCATTACCAAGCTTTGGGGATGCAGCAATTGGGCTTATGTTCAAGAGAATAAATTTTCTGGTCAAGGATCTGATTCAGACAAAGTTTTTGTCTTCAAAATGTCCGAGTTAGGCCCTGGTATTAGCGTTGATTTGGTGACACGGATGCAACCAAGTGGTGATCTTCAAGACACATGGATCATGTTTGATCATGTTAAGCAAGTGAAGCACTGGACTACAATGGCATGCCATGTTTATGATTCAGGTTTCTGCCGTGTGATGACTGTCGCTCTATGTGACATGCAATTCAAGGATATTATTGCCCAAATCAACTTTTGGAAGAATTTGAACGTTGTTATGGCCAAATACGGTATCCCCTTGCCCTATTTCAAGGGATTTATAGCTGACAGTGCATAAGCTAATTAGAATGCGATGAGACAAATCTACGGAAGTAGTGATCCATTAATGTCCATGCTCAATTGAGAGCATACATGTCTCTTCCACTGGACTCAATCCATAAAGCTAACATTCGAGTCAACCTTCAGGATCAACATCAAAAATTGTGTAAGCAATACAAAGATGCAACTTCATCTGCCGACTCTAAGATCCGATATCACGCCATTCGATCATGGTGGCACTCTTCTAGAGCAACAACTGAAGAGGGCATCTGAAGGCTAGAATTGTGGTTATCATTTTGGCACTTTTGGTACAGACAATGGGGAGGATTCATGCAAATTGTGAGATTCCACGACTTCTCTTTTCAATCCATTTGTACTATATTAGCCAATAACTATGCATGTGGTTTTTAATTGTATGCCATTGTCATCTAGAGTTTCCTATCTAAGGCTAATGGATTCAATGACATTTAGTATATTTTTGTCCGTAGTTGATGTAATATGCATATCATTCTTCACCATTAATACATTTTATAGTGTCGTATTTTGATCTATATTTCTTGATATAGGAACTTTCAGCAAATGAACTTGCAGAGATGCCTTCTTGCAACCTTGCTAAGACTATCCATAATAAATGGCTGCAACAATCTGGAAACCGAGGGAATGATTTGTATGTTGCTACTATCGATGACTACGTCAGGGCATTTATGCAAATGGTTCAATATCATCAATTTTTGAAAGGGAAAAACCCAGGCACAGGTCCAAGTAAAGAAGAACTTATGCTTCATGTTGTACAGAAGTATGCCCAACACACTGGAAATCCTAAAGGTCTAAATGATGCAATGGAAAATGTACCAAGGGTTGTAGAATATTGCACTAGAGATCCCTACTTTGAAGGTGAGGAGATTTTTGGATCTCAGAAGTGGATGCCGAATTTGCCGGTAGGGTCTAAATACGATTTACACCGTCCTGATAAAGTAAATTTCTCTCGACCACTTCAAAGAACAAGGTCTACCAAAGCAAATTCTTCTAGGATTCCTTTGGAAACAATATCTGAAAGACCTATATCTGAGGAGAGTGAAGAAGATGCAGAAATGTTAATATCACTTGGACCAATGAACGCATCAATAATACCAAAGGCACCTCAAGTGACAACCATTGAAGAAATTGCTTGTGATGAGTTGTTGTGGCATATTGCTCAATTGCCAAAGACATCAGCTAAAGCATGCTTTGTCCAACAAGCTTTTATAAAGAAGAAGTGTGTTGCAAAAATTGTGTGAGGCAATAAAGGAACGGCAGCACCAACTTACACAAGCAATATGATCAATTATAAGAAGACTAGAATTGAAGTAATGCAATTCTTCTTTTGCAACGACGACATTGAGCGTTGTGTCAATGGTTCAAAGCAAAAATGGGTTCTTTCTAAACCTAAAGTACCTAGCATTTGGCTAGTGAAATTTGGAACCAACCTAACGCAGAAAGAGATGATGGACCTTCAGAATGCAGGATTCCATCTTCCTAAGCATATTGAAATATCTCCAAAGAAGTTGTTTGGAGATCACAAACTACCTCTTGATGTATCAGGATTCCAAGTCCCAACTTTCCATGTAAAGCATCCAAGTACAAGGTTTGGAAAAAAATCCAAAAGAATCCTAATGCGCCAACAACTACACCAGCAAATAATTGTGCTTCTGCACTTACTTTGAAGGCCATTGTTCGTCATGTAACTTTGATACTGCATCCTGGATTTGGATGCATCATAATGCTTGATTCCGATTTACCGCCTAAGATTCAATAGTACGTGTTGACAATAGGTTCATTTCCTAAATGCACTTGCCCAAACTTCAAGGAAATGTCAACAAATGCACTAGGAAGAGAGGGCAATGGACAAATTGCAAGCATTTGTATTTCATATTTATTGTCATTTGCCGCCTTGATGCAAAAGTAGATGTTTTCATTCATGCTCTAAGCTTTAGCTTCAATGTCCTTAAATGCATTCTTGAAAGTGGCATTTTGAAGTGCAAAAGTAATATATAGGTGAGCATAATTAGAGACCCCATGTGATTGGTCAGTGAAGAAGCAGAACAAAAAGTGTTTCTTATATTACGATTCATTATATATATAGTGACACATAGGGGCCACTACTTAATTTATAATACCATTGTATGTGAATGTTTTTTTTCCGTACTCTTCGCATTTGACATGGTTTATTGAGAGATTCCCTACACTGTATGTGCTGTCAAAAATAATATGACATATACAGTAGGTGGACACGTTATTGTAAAAAATGTAAAACCTTATAAACCCTACAATTCTTTTGAACCTTACAGATTTCTACAGCCTTACAATATTTACAGTTCCAATCAATATTTTGGACCTCACTGTACCATTTTGGGGGACAATTCATTTCCATAAATTGTTTGTATGTCCAAAAATATTTTAGAATAAATAAACACAACAACAAGCTTAAATTTTTATATTAATCAATTCTTAAATATCTTATTCTACATGGTCTTAGATCCACGATTATAGGTTTCAAATAAATAATTTGAAAAAAATCGCAGTATTTTCAAATATTCCCTAATAATTTACCACGTTTTAGAAACAAAAATAATATTTTGAATTTTTAGTATTTCGACCTCAAGTTTTTTGGCTCCAGGCTCCCACTCTACGCTTGTATACTAGCTTTGTTGGACTTTCCAGTCTGAAATAGTTCTTCTGTGAACTTGTCATCTTCAACTTAGATTGTGCCTAGACTTTTAGGGACTTCTACAATGGCTCAAAAACACTCGAAAGCTAGATTTTGAAGTACATAAGTACAATTGTACAATTCACATGGACTATAATTCACTTTTCTTCTTACAAAGAGAGTTCTAAATACAAAAACTTGTAAGATGATCTACTCTCCAAACACTCTTGCATTCAAAGTGCATACTGTATTGGACACATGAACACTTATAGAATGCCAAGTCGGTTGTTGCCAAATACAACTCATGACATTTCACCAAAAGAGCAGCACAAGGGACTATTGTATCTTCAAACTTGTCAATTCTACTCTTTCATGGACTCACAATACACATTTTTGGATGGACAAATGTGCTACAAAAACGGAGATCTCGAAAGTACTCACAACCATGATCCATTTAGTACATGGGCATGTCACATTAACTTAGCAATGGATAGCTTAACTTCAGAATGGATAGTGTACTCTAAAAATGAACTCTAAAACAAAAAAAACCCAATTGAAGGTCCTTGCAACATGATGTTTAAAACACAATTCAAACCCCTAAACAAAAATGATCACAGAGCTTACCTTCCACTGTTGATTTTCAATTGAAACGATTTTAAGTTGGCCTATCTTGAATTGTACTTTAATTAAGCAAATGAAGACATTACAATCCAAAAATACATTTTGCAAGCACATTCCTAAACTCCAACAGTAATGAAATTCACCAAGAATTGTAGCCAATCTAGACTTCTTCTAGATTGCAAGTTCAATCTTCAATATTTTTGTTCTAGGCTTTACAATCCCGTGAATTGCCCACCAATCCATGTGCATCTCTTTCTTGCATTGTACTGCACTTTAAATTGTGAATTCTTGAAAATTATATCTATAACAAATAGGGTGGTATATACACTTGCAAGTGCCAAGTAGAACAACCCACACAAATTCAAACCCTAAGCCATAGTAAACACACCTATCTAACTCAACCAACTCTGAATGACTTGGAGCAATCAACTTTGAAGTGGGTTGTGGCAGTACAAACCTAAACAACGTTGCACCTAATTCTAGACGGCTAATGCAAGTCTTCATAGCCACTTCATGCTAATGAAGTTGAATTTTTTTTTTTCCCAAACCGCCACTACTAGAAAACCATGACCAAAACTACAGATAATGAACTGATTTATGTTGTTTAGAGCACTGGAATGACTATTTTCACTTATTTTTAAACTTTATGTGAAAATCAACAAAATGACACCTATTTTCTATTGATTTGAGTAGTGCAAATGTGCAATGACCGAATCAATAGAAATTTAGGAAAAATAGAATTTTTTGGAATCTAATTCCATTTGCATAATTCTAGTTTAAATTTTTTCTATCAAACAATATAATCTTTCAATCCATAAGTGGTATTTTTGTGTTTTCTTTTTCAATGTGATCTCTAATATTTCTAATTTCAATTTTTACAATTTCAATTCAAAAAATATTGATGAAATTTATCAAAATGTTGTCTTTTTGTTTAATATAGAACAAACTCTAAGAAACTAAAAAAAAAACTTAGGTATTTGGGTGCTAAGGATTTGATGAGGAACAATTTGAAATTTAGAAAAAGACCAAACATCAAATGATACAATTACAATTTACAGAGGTAATTTCAAAAATCTTGTGAAAATCCTAAAATATGAAGATTGCAATTGTCAAATCCAACAAATTTCAATTGGATAATTTTGGAGACCCTTCCTTCCTTTGTTACAATAAAAATAAATAAAGAAAAAAAGACAAAGACCTAGATTAAAGATAAAAAGTCTTACACCTTAGTACTAAAACATGTAAAGATATGGAACCTATGCAGAACAAGCAAAATCTTCACTCTGAGTAAGCTCCCAAAAATAGAAATATATGAAACCATGTATTCAGCATAGCTAGAAGATCAGCAAGCTTCAACCCCAAAAAATAGTGAACTAATGAAATCATGTGCATACAAAACAGACACAATAGGAGTAGGCCCAAGAAAAAATGGAAACATACGGAACCATGCGTTCACCATATTAACCCTTAAAGGACCAAAGTGTGTTTTTTGGCAACATAGCGATTTGGGGCAGCTCACTACGAATGGAATTTATATTTTTTTTCTTTGAAACTTTCATACAACACGTGCCCGAGGAGTAGCTTTAAGGCCCAACAATTTCCATAACTTTTGACTACATGGTTAAAAAGTTATTGCATGATATGTCATTTTCAGTCCTTGGTGGGCAACACGGGCAGCAAAAAAAACTTCTTTAAAAATCACTTTTTAAGAAAATAAAAATTTGAAATTGGTTCTTTAGATTTATATGTACACGGAAAGCTTTGAATCATTCCATTTAGATCTATGAGTCAAAAGTTATGAGGATTCTTAGTTTAAGGGTAGTTATGGAATCTCAACTCTAAAATAAATTTTTGAAGTCCTTTATTTAACTCAATTTTCAATATTTTTGAACAAAAATAAAAACATTGGGTGTAGATTGCTTAATACAACACTAAAACCGTTGGGATTGGCATTTTTCAATTCCATAAATAAATTCTTCACAATTTAGTGTTTTGAATCATTCCCTACCTCTTCCTACTTATTATTTTTTTCCTATATGTTGTACAATTCCAAATGATCTGAAATTTTTCAAGCATGTAGCCAACTTGCCTTCAAGAATAAATCCAAAGAGTAACCACCATTTGGGACATTTTTTCATACAAATGTGACCTTGTGAAGGGCAGCTGCTCGTTTTTTTGCAGGGACAAAAAAAGGATTTTTGTCAATTCAAACGCTATTATCTTGCAATCCACATGGTGAAAAATTCTGAAATTTTTTCCACATCTTCTTAAACAAGTTTACTACAAGATCCTATGGTTACATGTGTCCAAAAATGCTTTTTTTTTCTAAAATTTGGCACTAGTATTAGAAATGGCAGTTTTGGAGCATTTTTGGTGAAAACATAGTCAAAAACATTTAGGGGTTAAAGCACACATCGCAAATACACGTTGAAGCAGACAATGGAGCACACATTCAAGACCACATTTGACATTGGAAAACATATAATGAATGACATCCAAGCACACACTTGACCAATTTAGACATACTTGTAGAAAGAATTCTATTTAAGAAATGTCAACAATTATATAGGAATGCAAATACAGAGTAGAAATTTGTTGTCAAATTGGATCAACCTAAACCTGCAGAGCAAGATCTACGACATACATACCGCACCAACACATACTTGCAAAGCAAAAACTTAAACATTCATATATTCCCAACACAGACCTGCAAAGCTAAAACTGGAACATACTGACGTGACCAACAGATATTTACAAATGAAAAACCTAAAACATTTATACGCTAGCAACAGTACCTGCAAAGCAAAAACTACAACACACATATGTTACCAAGACATACATGCAATACAAAGCAAGAACTGAAACAAACATACATGCTGAAGAGCAAAATGTATAGTACTACACCAAAAAAAATGTACATGTGTTCAAGACACAATTTGAAGTACAAAACTACCCCCCATCATCATGACTAGTTCTTGAAAGCTCTACAACAGACTACAAAAGTATTAACTAAACTCAATTCTACAGATGCAATTTCTAGAGCAATGGCAAAAT
Organism: Antitrichia curtipendula; assembly: GCA_951230915.1. Classification (NCBI taxonomy): domain Eukaryota; kingdom Viridiplantae; phylum Streptophyta; class Bryopsida; order Hypnales; family Leucodontaceae; genus Antitrichia; species Antitrichia curtipendula. Next base: position 18,236,311 of record OX579635.1, read on the forward strand.
AGGAAAACTTTGAAAACAAAAAACAAAACTGTGGGGGAATTTAATCCGCAACCTACCTTCCACAGTACCTAAAATGGCTCATGTCCACTTAGTAGGGGTCACCCAGATGTGGGCTAAGCTGCGCCAGTCTTCATTTGTGCCAACATAAATCTTAGACGGCTCTCAACCGTTGGAGAGGATGTCCATGAGTTGGCAGAGTTCAACATTGGTCAAATTGCACAAGGTAACAAGACACAGACAATTACAAATGGGTGACAATAGTTTCTTAGAGGATGAAAGCACGCCCAAGTTTTGGTCAAACATGTCCACAACAAAAGAATTGTTAGGGATGCACCAACGTTGACTTTCCTCCACAAAGTTATACTCAACCAAGCGGTAAGCACAGAATTCCACCTGCGGAAGGGTCAAGCTGCGCTACTCTCAAGAGACGATGCCCAGCTATGGAATCATCATAAGTTGACCAGTGCGACCTCCACCGTGAAGCCCAATGTCCTCCTAGAGATCCATAGGAGTAGCAAGACCTTGCAAAACACATGGGATCATGTGGTCAATGGGAGAAACTTCTATGTGGTCGCCTCATCCACCATCTCCATCGTAAGACCACAAAGACATCGAAAAAGGAACAAATCCAAACTAGAAACGACCACAAGATTCAAGAAAATAGCAGCTTGAAGAAAGAGCAAGCTACCACACAACACCAATGGTTGATATAAGTGTGGTTTGAATAAACAAGACTAGCACAGTCAAATCACAAAATAGGAACCACGAAGAGAATGGTAATGGTACGGGGGTACATAAACATGTACAATGGATCACAAGAAGAAAACATAGCAATATCATGAAAGCACTCCAGCAGATCTGTGTGCGTCTTCACGACTTCACCAACTCCTATCAATGTAGCAAAAATAGCAACAAATACTACCGGATGGAGGAAGAGATTGCTCTAAACTTTCACGAAGGACAAGGCCACTTGAAGCCAGCACGTGCCACATAGAAAATAAAGAAGGCAAAAATTGTGTCCCCTACTCAGTGGAGAAATTATCCATTTTCATAAGCCAAGCACGTAGCCTTCGCTGCTGGTTCTGTAGCTGCAAGTCCATCCCCCTTATATGACAACCTGCTAGCAAAGCAATTTCGGATTAGTGTCCCTCCCCCACAACTCTAAAACTCTAAATGACCTACACTATACAACAAAGCAATATTGCAGTACTAAAATAGCCTCGGCAAATCATGTAATCAGCCGCAAAAAGAACTAGGGGGTACAGAATGTGACTTACCACATTATTTGAAGAACCACAATAAAATGAGTGTCAAGAATGCGTCTTGGCACATCACTTATAAGGACCACTGAGAAATGATTCTCACCAAACTTGGCTTAGCACATCATTCAGAAAGGCCCAAAAAACATTGAGTGTCCCACGATTTAGGATTAGCACATCATTCACAAGGGCCCAACAAAATGAATGCTTACAGGACCAATAATGAGTACTTAGAGTGAAAAAAAGAGTGTTTAGAAAAAAATAATTGAGAGTTTAGAGAAATAGAAATGAGTGTTTAGAGAAATGACACTTCCCAGATATGAGACAATATAATATGATTTAGTAATTATAACACAAGCATGTGGGGTCATTAAAGAATTTCACTTCCTAAACCGTAAATTCACACAATTGGTGTAGGGTACACAATTTTTGCAAGAAAAGACAATCATGGCAAAATTGTGCAATCCAGTTCACACTATAAGAAACCCGTGTTTTTATTATGTCTAAAAGCTGAATGTCAAATTTTTTGGACATCAAACATAATATTAGGATGCTAGTTTTGACATCAAAACTAGCATCCTAATGTTATGTTTGATGTCCAAAAAATTTGACATCCAGCTTTTAGATGTAAAAAAAAACATGGGTTTCTTATAGTGTCAATCCTAAGAATCCTCTACACAACCCCAGCACCTCACCTTTACTAACGCAAAAACAACAAGTTACTGAATGTAGAAGTGAAGTGCCCATAAGAGTGGATTTGAAGCACTTGCATTCCTCAAACTTAATTCCTGCAAATACAATAATGCCAACTAAACATTAATTCAAAATTCCAAATGGAAGTATCCAAACAACGGTAATTGACAAGGAAGATATTGTAAGGCTAATGGGACAGCTTCTGCAAAAAGGGGATAGAAATTCACAAACCTAATTTGGAGTTGTTGCCAATGACCAGTCACTAGTGCTCTGCAACAAATTTATTCAAAACATTGACGTCTTCAGGGTTAAGAATGTACACAAAATTAATCGGATCAAATTCAAAAGTAATTATTGTGATTATAGAGTCAACATCAATTCCACTTTGTGTCACTATGGTCTTATTTAAATTTATTAAAACCGGGAACTGCATTGAAATACTGCAACATAACTTGGAGAGGGTATGGGCTGGGAGAATTTTTTCCTATTTTTTCAATGCGTTCCATCAAATCAATCGGATGTCAAAGTAGCCCCCATTAGGAATCTACTTTCCTCCACATTTATTGAACACGGGCAAGCCACCAAGAGCACTTTTCAGTCCCTGCAAAAATGTTGCACAAGTTTCCATATTTTGAGGCACCAAATTTATAGCCCCTTTTCCGTTTGGCGACAGTCTTCACTGTAGATCCAACTTTGGTGTTGGATTGTTGTACAAAAAAAATGCCACAATCAGCTCCAAATCCAAGTAGGCAAGTACTAGAAAAATCATACCTTTGAAGCCAAGACCAACTTGCTTCACAAATCTACAATTTGCAAATAGAACATGTCAATGTACTCCAAGTAAATCTAAAGGTATGTCTCCGTTCCCAAGGTGTGTTCTTTGTGAATGTCCTTGGACTCTCACAAGAATTGAAGACAATGTCGAACCTTGCATTGATAAATTCTTTGGGCAGAAGTCCAATTCTGTCTGTCTTTTCTGTCAGCATCTTCTTGCTTGAGTCCATACTGGTCAATTCTAAACCGATTATATACAAATCCCAAATGTTCGTGGGTACAAACATCATCCCCTAGTTGCAATACACGCACAGTTGAAAGTAGAGGGTTAATTAATTTTTTCTCGTTATGTATGTAATCATGGCCATGTAGGCTGCGTGCATTTCTTAATTCATCCAGGGAAGATGTTAGATTCCAACCCTCCCACCCAAAAATTAGACAAGGACTTTCCATACTGCAATAATCATGTAGCATTAACTATCTTCTACGAGAGTCTCCATTACTCGAATATCCCACAACAGGGCCAACGACAGACAAACACTTCTTAGCCTATAATCCATCTACAATATCCCATTGCCTCCAAATCCAACTAGAATCAAAGCAATTACACGTGCAACAAGCGACCAATACTAGACGAGGCAATTTATTGTGCAATGGATTGACAACAATCACTCTAGCAAATCCTCCTATCTTATTACCACAAAAAGACTGCATCATTTACCTCGTCCATTATGGACATGTCTTCTATGCTTAATTCCTTGTGCTTTGTTGGAGACCAAGGAATTGACTTGCCCTTCAGTGCTACAGATGTAGGATGATCAAAGAAGTTGACATTGTGCTTGCGATACTAGTTTTTGATGTGTTGGATACTTGCAAGGTGGCTAGACTTGAAGTTGGAAAAGAGATTAGTCACAACCGAATTGTTATGTACACCACTATCGCTATTGCTACCGCACTCCTTCCGGCATTCCAAGTAGTAAACCTTGACAATCCCCACCCCATTCTAGTCATATGACCGCAATACCCACTCATTGTCTTCTAACAAAACATCCTTCAGATCTCTCCTTAGTTTTTCAGCGTGCTTGAGGTAACGCTCCATCAAGTCCTTGGATATGAGCACAAATTTCCAACAAACCTTCCCGTATTCACTAGCTTCCCCATCGCCTAAAACCCTATAGGCGCCAAGAGCTGTGGCTTGAACTTCTCCATTTGCATCCTATGTTGTAGCATCTGGGAACCTTTCATTAGACGAACCTGAAGCTGGGAAACATGTTGTCGTTGTGTGCTCTTCTGCAGGATGAAGATCACCAGCAATTTCAGCAACAGGCTCAAGTCGTTGATGCTTGTGTCTGTCAGGTTTGCCAACCGCCAAAGGTATCACATGCACGTCTTCGAAAATGTCGTTCACAGCCTCAATCTTCTTACGTATCATGCAAGCATCTTCCACGTTCCAGAATTTGAACGGCCAATCGAGCACATTTGCAACCTCCAGTCTCTCCCTCAAGCAAGCATAGGACTTTCCATCTCCAACCTTCACCTTATTGAAGTACTCAGGGTCAGCATCCTCATCTTCAAGTGTCCATAGCTTTATGTGTCTCTCCCTCACTGACCCCATGAGGAAAGTTATGGCCACCACTCTAAATTCTACACCGGCAAGCCTCAAACCTTATTCAAAGAATCTCAACATACAAATCAAACCAGGAAAGTGATTACTCCAAAATCTAAAAGACGCAACGTTTGCGCTCGGCGTGAAGTGCAAACCTGAAGTACATTGACGCAACAAGAGAGACGCAGTGACTTCTGTTGTGAACGAACATCATATAAAAATTGAACTTTCATCCACAGTCTAAGACTGCCACCCAACTTTGTTTATTCTACCCAAAAAACTAGTAGATTGTAAATTGAACCTACTAAGAATAAATACCTTGGATCCATATCTCAAACCATATCTTACATCTAATTTTTTCAAATATGAGATATTATTGACCTAGATATATTACTTCTAAGTGCATACACCTTAATTTCAACACCCTATATTACCTCTAAGTTTTTTCTAATTTTTGGGCACTATGAATTAATAACTCCCTGCATTATGTTGCACTTTGTTTGCTAATAAATTCTAAGTGATCTCCTTGAGTTAGTTTATCAAACCTAATTACAATTTTGTGAAATTTGTTGTACAATTTTTTATTAAATTTCATAGTGTGGTTGCAAGACTTCTTGGAGGGTACTATACAATGGAATTTTTTTCAAACCATTCCCAATTCGGTGTCTTTTTGAAACTGCAAAATATCTATGTTGCCAAAAAAACACAACTTGGATCTTTAGAGATTAATCCCTTAAGTTTGTTGACTATGTTTTCATCAAAACGCTCCAAAATTGCCATTTCTAATAAAAGTACAATTCTTTTGAAAAATAATTGTAATTGACACATGTAACCTTAGGATCTTGTAGTATGCTGACTTGAGAACATGTGTTAAAAATTTCAGAAATTTCTACGGCGTAGATTGCAAGATATAAGCGTTCAAATTCACTAAAATCATTTTTTTGGCCATACATAAAAGAAGTCAACTACACTTGACAAGCTCACTTTTCTATAAAATAAAATGTCCAAATTGTGGTTCTTTTTTGGATTCTTTATCCTAGACAAGTTAGCTACTTGATTTAAAAATTTCACATCATTTAGAATTGTACAACATATTGGAAAAAATAATAAGTAGAAAGAAGTAGAGAATGATTCAAAATACAAAATTGTTAAGAATTTAATTATGGAATTGAAAAATGCCAATCCCAATGGTTGCAGTGCTGTAAAAAACAATCTACATCCTATGGTTTTAGTTTTCAAAAAATACTGAAAATTGAGTAAGATAAAGGACTTCAAAGTTTATTTTAGGGTAAAAAATCTATAACTGCCCGCAAACTAAAACTTCTCATAATTTTTTACTCATTGGTCAAAACTGAATGATTTCAAGCTTTCGATGAAATAATAACTTTGAAAAAACATTATCAAATTCTGGTTTTTGAAAAAAGTGAATTTTTTTAATCTGCCCAAACTGACTGCCGGGGATAAAAAGTAACATATTAGGTCAAAACTTTAGAGTCATATTTCCAAATGTCAGGAAATTTAGTGCATTTGAAAGATATTCCTTGTCTTCACCTTCTATTAAAAATTCAGCCCAAAAGACACAAATCTGCTGTCACAAGTGCCTACCCAAAATTTCAATACTGCCAAAAAATGCATTATGGTCCTTTAGGGGTCAAGCAAACACATCTGCAATGCCAAGTCCCCCATTGGGCAAGATGGGAGAATGGAAAAGATGTGGAATGAGATTAATGACATCAACATCTGGAGTATTTTATTGAGTTTTACAAACTGTTTTCCTTCAACTCCCATGTGGAACCTGTTTTCTAAGTACTCAATCCATTTCTTCTCTCTATTTTCAACCAGCGGCTCTCCCCGAAACATTGAACCACATGACATTTGCAAGTGGGAACTGCTGATTGCAAGGGACTGAGGTAAGTGCAGGTAAGGAGAAAAAGGGAAGAACCCGGAAACAAAAAAGCTCGGAATGTCTGATCCCAGGTTCGAACTGGGGACCTCTAGTGTGTGAGACTAGCGTGATGACCAACTACACCAACCAGACCCATGCCACCTTCCACTGGAGGCAGAAGGAGAGCATTCCCCGAATTGCAGGAATGGATGACAGAGATGTGCGAAAATTAGTATCTGAAACAGCCAACGGTCCATTGCAACCTGCTCAAATACTTAGAATACAATCCGTTCAATAGAATATACAAGGGTCAAATGTCACCGACACATAACCTACATCAAGATGTGCAGCTCTGAACAGCAAGGTAAGCTACCCATATCAAGCTATAGCATCGGAGGAAAAATCGCACAGTTGGGACTTGGGAGAGAACGTCATGCCAAACAAGGGAAATCGGTAAGCCAGTGCTACATTGGAGCCGGCAGCAATAACTGAAAGCTCTTAAAACAATTGCACTATGAAAATGCGGTCAGAGCCGTATGAACAACATGAGCAGAGTCCTGCTAACCTCATCGAAGAGATTCAGTACAGTAGAGCTACTATTTAGTAAACAGAAGAATGGACAATTCCACTGGTAGAACGCAAAAATATGAAAAATGACCCTGTTCCTAGAGAGATCAAAACTGCTAAAAAAAGCTCCAGGTATCGCAGTTCAGAGGGGAACACAATTCAGCATCCACTGCGGAACTAGTGGTTGAAACCTTGACAACCAGTCCGTGCGTGAACAGGCCTTAATTAAAACGGGAAGCTCCCAACAGTTGCCAGCAGCTACGATCAGAAAGGGAGAGGCTCAGGAGTTGCATTGCAGGATTATAACCTCTGGCCTACACGAACACCAGTAATTTATTGCACACCAGAAACTGAAAATGCATCTCAAAAGAAACGCCCCCTGCTTGGCACTGCGCACACGGTTATCCAAGCAAATGCTAGCCTACGAACACCTTGGGATGAACTGCTGCAAGAGCCACTCCACCAGACCATACAAGCACCGTGGATTCCATTTACACGACTCGAGTTTAATCTCCGCCGAAAAGATAGCCCAAAGATGATCCTCCCCCTGGCGCAGCATGAACCTTAGTTGAAGGACGATCCTGCACACGAAAGTGAACACTCCCGGATTAGTTGGAGTATAACGAGCACTCATTCGTTGCACCTCGGCAACGAACTTACAAGTTACAACCTACACTCGACCAAGCCTTTCAACAGGGACCACCAACTGAGTACAGCTAACATTTTCATATGCTGCTGCCAAAAAAGAAGAGCAGAAAATCGTCATAAAGCCCCTTAATAACCAAATCGTTTCTATAAACATGAACCAAGATTACAGGACAAGAATAACAATTTCATCTCGTTCGTAATGCACACCGAACTCAACGAAAAAGAACAGAAAGTGCAACGAAAACCTAAGCTCGATCAACGGTCACACGATTAATCCTCAAATGGCAGTGCATCACATGGGACCTAACTGACAAGTTCAATGCTGCTAGCAAGAACTAGCATCTGAACAGCCGCAGCCTTCTCATAAACACGAACCAAGATTTTAGAAAAAGAGCAATATCTTTATCACGTTAACAACGACTGTACCCTTAGCTCCACAAAACAAGAAACAAAAAGTACAACACTATCAGGGCAGGCATTCTCGGTCCCAGTTATTGAACTGTGGGACGTCATCATACAATCGACCAGAATTAAAGACAATGCAGCAACCCAAGCACATCGCATTAGGGAACCGCAACTTCAACTGCATAGCACGGGACTCGGGATCTGAGACGATTACGGTAATGAAGTTGCCGTTGTTCTGTCCATCCGCACGGTGATAGTTGTTCGAGTTTCGGCCCATCTTGGCGGCGCCCATGTCCAAAGAGGTTCCCGCGTCCTCGACCTTATGAGCCGGCGGTGCAGCCGCAGGTTTCTCCTCGGGAGCGTTGTTCCTCGCAAACCCAGCCGCTCGCTGCTGAACAGCAGCTGGTTGCGGCTCAGGGGCAGGCGCCCTGGCTACTGCCTTCGGTGGTCCAGCATCAGACCCGAAGAGGTAGCCCAAGGAGCTCTGGCCTCCTCCGCTGCTTCCACCGCGCACCATTGCTCGAGCTTCTTGCTTTAATCTGCTTCAACAAAACAACACTCATAAGCCCACAAGATCGGACCTCAAATCAAAAAAGCTGTCAGACAATGGATCAAACAAGACCCTCCCGGCATTCCAACTCTCCCCCCGGGTCTCCCTAAATGCAACCACCATGCTCACAGATCTGGCATCCACAATCCCATATCCTTGCTCTCCAACACTCCATCAAATGCATGACCCATCGAACATGCACAGATCTTCCCATTATCCCACCAAATGCAGCAAAACTCCCATGGAAATACGGCACCAGAAAAAACACGAAGAACATGCGCAGTAACAGAAGAAGCCGGTGAAGGCGGTGCACCTGAATGCCGAAGCGGAAGGAGAAGAACACACACGAGGAAGAACGGGGAAGTGAGGGCGGTGGAGAAGAGAAGTGGAGGCAGAGGGACAAGAGGGACAAGAGGGACAAGAGGGACTGCAAGACTGGAGTTAGGGTGGGTAGACTCGTGATGAGGCAGGCAGAGAGCAGTGCAAACGTCGGATATTTCTTCAGACGATCTTACAAGGGGGGAAATCGCAGGCCCCAGGTACCTCACTGCCGGCGAAGGAGAACGAACTGAATTGCCGCCCTCGTCGCCGATCTTTTCATCCATCTTTTCATCCATAGGAGCTTCTTATTTAGGCCTCGCACAATCAAATTCAGGATATTTTTGAATGAATCGGATTCGAAAGGTTTGAGTCAGCACTTAGGTGCCAAAATTGATGAATTTCCACATCAAATTCTTAGGAATCCACGGCACCTCTCACCATTCACAAGAGGACATGTGGCACTTGTTTACAAAGATAACTTGTTGAATCTAATTTTTACGTATGATAATTGGAAGAAGTTGATTGAGAAATACAAAATGAACCAATTACAAAATAGGGGGGCAAGTTTTTACATTTATCTTTGGAAGGAACATGTTCAGTGAAGGGACAATGAGGGGGGCATTGAGTTGGTAGCAATGAACAATTCTTTGTGGTCTTCACTATTGCTACACAATTCTATTCAACATTCTTTTTGCAAAACTAGTGAACCGTTCTTTGCCAGCTATTGCTATAGGAATGTTGGTGATTGATGGCACAAGCCAAGTTTGACATAACTAGCAAAATTTTGTCAACAAAAACATACATTGACTTTGTCTTTTATTGTTTAGTATAGGAGAGGGTGAAGACCATTTAATAATATTTCTAAAAGATTCTATTACCACCATGTTGTATCATGTGAAAAATTGAAGCCATTTCATAGTTTGTAAAAGTTGACTTCCTAAAAGATTGAATGTCCATTCAACGGACAATTGGAATTCAAGTAGGTGATGATGAAGTAAAACATGAAGGAATGTATTTTGAAAATTTGACACATGATGGAGATATACCCCTCCTTGTGAGAATGTAAAACAAATTCCAATGAGATGCCCTAATCAAAGGTTGTATTGCATAAAAAATCTAAACACTCAAGTTGGACAATTTTGGCATCTTCTGCTAAATTCTTCAACCACTTCTAAAATTTGGCATGTATGTAACTAACATGATATAGTATGGAATTTCAAAAAAATTACTTTTAGTGCATAAATTTTATTTTAAGAGAGGTCAAAATTCTACCATCTATGTTGGGCAAATTTGAAAAAAATGTTTTCATTTAACTACAAACATTATTATTGTAAAATCTGCATTCTCTAAATACTTGAATTTTTTCCACAAATTTCAAATTTGGATTTGTAAGTTTACGTTATTTGGATTTCAAATGAAAAATTTCCTCAGTGCACAAAAAATCATCAAAAAATGACTAGAGTAATGCAATTTTACTTAACCTTCTTGTATTGTGGGGTGATTTGAAGTAAGTTATATCTTTTATTTGCTTTTGAAATTTTGCACAAGTCTACCTAGTAAGATTTAGTACTTCATGTGGTAGAGGATCATTTTTTTGTACTGTAAATTTTTTAATCCAAGAGCCTCAAAGTCTATTGAATCCATTTTGCAAAAATGAAAAGAATATTTTTTTATCCTCATCCAACATTGTAAACCTTTAATCTACATGGTCAAATGGGATGATTATTTGTAATACATTTTTACAAAAGTCTACTATACTATAGTGCAATTACAACTTAGAAAAAGGTTTTAATTCTCATTTTTGGTCAATATACTAAAGAGTGGTAGTTTTGACAATTTCTTTTGAAAAACACCCTCAATCCTTCAAGGGTTAAAGTCATCGAATTGGAAGGGGAGGACAAGCTAGGAGGAGGGATGGTTATAGGTGCTTTTACCTCACTTAAATTTATTGGATTATGAAAATCTATTTGAATGTAAATTATTCCAACTCCTTCAAGTCTACCTAAAATTAAAAATCATTTGATCCAAAGTGACCTTAAACTACCATGAGTGTCGCCCAAGTGATAGGAACTTCCAATGGAATCTATGAGGTTCCTGGTTCAACTCCCTATGTTGACATTGCTCGCATGGGGGGTCCTTGTGCTGATACATGAGGATGGGATTTGTTCCTCCACTTGTTGTTGATGGGAATACGCGAGGTGTATAATTTCCGGGCTTATTACCTCAAGTTGTCTTGTGTAGATAGCAAGATATTTGCATTTAAAGTGAAGGAAATAAGGTTTTTTGCACCTTGTTCAAATACATTTTTTGGCTTTGAACCTTTTAAACTAAAAGTTTTGCTCTACATTTTTTTTTTTTATAATTCATTTTTTGATGCAATTTTGGGATTATTATATTTCAATTCCATCTCAAAGGTATTAACAATTACTCTTTCTTTCAATTTTAGACTTATTTCTACTTAACAATTTTTTTAAGTATGAAAATCAAGGGGGGAATTTTGGAATTTTTTTTCCTAGACTTTCAGCTCAATTCTTCAACATAATAAATTTTAAATTCAAAGTATGCAATGCAAAAAAATTCCACAAATGGCGGTCAAATTCATCTGAAAATAGCAAGCCAAAATTCAAAAAACTTTTTTTTCCAACTTTGAATGCTAATATCTTTTAATTTTTATGGTCAAACTTCATGAAATTTTTAACACATGATCTAAGACAAGTCAACTTGTACAAGATCCTGTGGTTAGATTATAAAAGAGTTATTTTTCTGTTTTCTTGGATAAATGCAGCAGAAATGGCAGTTTTGAGTGTTTTTTGGCAGAAAAATGGCCATGGGATTGTAGGGTTTAATAGCTCTAAGATGGAATTGAAACACACTAGGGCTTTTCTTTTCATTTTTGAACCCCTGAGTGCCCCTGCGCCCCAAAATGGGGCGCTTAGTTTTAAAAAATGTTCACGTTTGACTCTTATCCTCTTCTTAATGGTGAAGTCAAAGGACTTGTACTTTTTTAGGTACCTTTAGGCGTGTGTCTACTATTACTCAAAAAAAATTCAAGCTATTTGACTCTATTTAGGTAATACTTTTATTGGACTAAGTACACAAGGGTATGGATTTGAGTGGATATGGCCTGGGCGCTTAGGGGTTAAGAAGTGCCAAAGTAGCAATACAAAATGTTATAGTGGTGCTCCAAATTCCAACATTCATCCACATATTGGATAGAAAATATCAGCTTAGCACATATCATCACATATCTATAATTTGATTTTCATCCACAATTTGGCAATTTCATCCAAGATTTTTTTAATTCAAATTTTTTTGGTGACTTCATCCAAGTATTTTTGGCATTTCTTTGGCATTTTTTAGCTAGATTGTTTTTTTTGGTGCAATCTAGCACTAGAAAGCCAAAAAAAAGCCCTGAAACACACTAATATAAATGGTGAGAATATTTCAGCAAGAGATCTTAACCGTGTGACATTTTAATTTTAAAAAATTGTAAAAATTGAGTTCAAAAATGAATCATACAAGTTATTTTTTCAAAAAGATGCTTTGATTGCCTGAAAAACAAGATTGTCCATAATTTTCATATAACAAATCCATATGTAATAAATCAAAGCTTTCCATATAGACAAGAATACAATCTACAGGGGCAAAAAAAATTTAGAATTTATATTAAATTTTTTTGAGGTTCTTTTTTTGCTTGCCAAACTATAAAAGGGACTTTGTGTGCCATCATATATGTTCACCATCTTAGAGCATCTCCAGTGTCAGAGACAAGAATAGGCATAGTATCTAGATTTTGAAGTGGAGGTAGATAGACCTCATTCTGGTGACATTTGAAAAAAAATTGTCCCCAATGCAAGTTGACAATCCAAACCTCAAATGGACTTTTCCACATTATTAAAAGAAAAGAAAAGAAAAAAGATTATACATTAATTAAAGACATATGCAAGAAAGGTGAATTTCAATTTATTAGCACACATAACAAAGTAAGTTGAAAAGGTATGATATTGATGACTTTCCCTATTGTGAGCCAACATGTAGGCTCTTCCATATTTTGCCAAATTGCTCAGCTAGTAACGAAAAATAGTGGGGATTGGGAATAAAGAACGATCAATGCGAGTTGCATTGGGGCGGGTTTTTTTAGTGGCCTTGTCATCATGCAGTTGGCATGCTAGGTCCCAACTTCATTGGAGTTGCTCCGCCTAGATTTTGTTTCCGCATGAGGCTCATTGAGTGAATATGATTATCAAACACTTTTTTTTCCCAAAACCAATAAAGTGCTTCGGGTGTGAGTGTTGGTGGACGACTTATAAGTTTTCGTACAAAAAAGAAGATTTGATTCTAGAACCGGTCGGCTTCTTTGCATTCCTCTAGTGGTGTTTAATGCACGCACGGACGTTGAAGATGTTGTTCTTGATTGTTGTTGATTGCCACCTTCTTCCTTATTTGAGGATCTCTTTTGCACCTTTCCTGGAGGTCACCCTCCGCCCAACTCCTGCATGAGCTTGGGATCTTGTCTGCAGCGAAAGGCTCAGTCTTGGAGACGGGTATGATCGCCTCCCACCATACTCACCTGTATTATAGAATAGGAGAGGAACAATGGCTTCGGTACGTCACAGGAACACGCACTCCGATGCGCTCACTCTAACTTACAGACTCCAGAACCGCTGCAGCATGAGCAAGAAGAGGAAAAACTAGGTCCATAAATCAACCACCTGAGGGCTGGAATTGAAGAGAAAAAACTAGGTAAGGTAGGAGGTCCATAAATCAATTACCAAAGGGCTGGAATTTGAATTTGGAGGAGGTGAAACTTCTTGGAAATTTTTTTTTTTAGGAAATTCTCCTTGAAAGAGACGTGGAATTGGCATCTAACCCCAAGTGGTTTCATATTTTTTGGAGCTTTTGGTGGAATTATGGAAGAACCATCCATCACCAACCAGTACCTAGTTGCCAACCACCACCCAATTGTCAACCACTAAGGAGTATCAATTTTGCTACAGACTAGGACTCAATTCCATGATTGATTTTTGGGTGTGGTTATATCAATGCTCCAACGTCGTGATGCCATATGTCTTTAACCTTTGGGTGATTGAGTTAGTAGCAATTACTCTCACAGTGATTGGTTATGCGTGACTCTACAGAGTGGAGATGGGTTGAGGCCAACTTCTGGCTTCAAAAATTCATAGTAAATTCAATTCGAGGAAAAAAAATCATGAAAATTTGACAATGGCCATCATTTCTATCTTCCTAGAGGGCTGTAAATTCACATTGCCTTCTACTGCTCCAGAATATATGTGGAATTGCTTAAGTGGTTGACCATGGGTGGCTCTACCATAGTTATGAAATTTTGAAGTTGAATTGGCATAGGGCTCCAAAACTACCCACCCTCCTAAAACGTACATTGTTTGTACATTAGTGAAGGCTATGAAAAAGCTTCATGTACAAATAGTGCACATTTTAGGGGGGGGGGGGGGGGTTGGAGCATGTGCGCTTTTGAAACCTTCTACCTTATAGTAGAGTCACCCATAACCGATCAAATAAGCAATTATGGACACGAGCTGGAGTAGTGCCAGGCAAAGCAAAAATTTTCGGAGGTGGAGAGATAGAAATGATGAGGATTGCCAAAAATTTGGTAATTTTATTGCTTGAACTAAAATTATTATAAATTTTGGAAGCCAAAAGTTGGTTTGGACCCATGTCCAGCATATAAAATCTTCCAATTCTAATCATTCAAGAACTATTTTTCCACCACTACTTCCTACTTTCTTGCTCACTGCTTCGGGACATCCGGACAAGTGTTATGACCTTACTAGTCCCAACCTTAAAAAGGAGGAAAACAACAACATTCTAAGCTTCGGTTGGAAATATTTACACCCTATAGTTGGATATGGGGCTCTGGTTGGGAATGGGTGGTCCAACCTTAGGAATGAGCAAATTAATGTAAACTAGTACATTAAACATCTTCAATCTGCCATTGTGGTCCAACTTTTTTACTCTGACATAAGATTAACAAGTAAGAATACACAATTTGTAATTTGTTGAAAAAATAGAGCTTTAATTTCTCTTACATATGGAGTCCATGTGCAAAAAGAGAATATATTTTTTTCAACGGATGCAATCATTTTGTGGGGCAAGGCAGCCATTCTACTTGCAATCAAGACTCATTTAAGTTAAAAGATCATGTTTGTGACATGTGACTATTTGCGACACTTCATAGCCATAATGTTTCAGTACACGATCAATACATGGTGGTACAAATAAGGTGGCTTTTGAATTGTGGCGCAAATAGGAGGTCCTATTTCACCTTAGTTTGAATATGTGACAAATGTGTTACGATCAATGATAGTGTGACAAATATGCAAAATATCTTAGAGTGTAATTTTTGACAAGGTCATTCATAATGATGAAGTTTAATTTGAGTGCATATGAGTATGCTCTAGTGAATTTATTGTCAACTTTGTTGGGCTAATTTAGCACAATTTGGGGTGCCAAAAATTGTGACATCCATCAATCTGCACAATACTCTTTAAACTAAGACTTGTTATATTTCACATTGAAAAGTGCATGAAAGTCATGAAAATCTGCCAATGCAACAATTGAAAGAAGAATTATTATTTTACAAATAGATTTGAATGAAGAGTCCATTTATTCTTAGACAAAAAGAGAAAATGCAAGAATGGTGAAGTAATTAATTGATAACTAGAATGGAGCCGTGCCACTGTAGTACAACAACACCAAAAATGTCTCATCAAGCTACAAGGATTCAATGATGAGATATATGGATGTCATTAGGGTTTAGGAAGAACAAATGGATGAAAACATGGACCAATAAGAAAGTGGAGGATGAAATCATGACACTTTCATAAGAGATATGTGTATTAATAAAAAAAGATGACAATTTAGCTTGCCCAAGATTATGAAGAGAGTTTGTGAATTCCAAAGCCTAATTCCAACTTTAGGCATATGAGTATCCATGCCCAATTCCAAATTGGCCCACTTCATAAATATAGGACCAACACAAATCAGGTGCAACTTGGATCAAGGATGCATGACCATCCAATTTTAGCACTTGGGCCAAATTTGGAATGCCAAAACATCGCCACTTAAACAACAACGTCATTTAAAAGAAAATTGGGCGGGCTTTCAATATAAAACCTATAAAACCTTTAGACCTGATTGATGGTCCAATTTGAGGATCTAGGGACTCTTGTTGGTTGATTTCAGTGGATTTGAAATCTGGCCAACAATTGGGCCCTGATGTGGTCCTAAACCCTAAACCAGTGAAGCAGTGGAGCGCCACACCCTCCACTCCAAAGCTTACTTTCTTCAACACTCGCTGTCTGGTTCCCTGAGTTCGGGATCCCAAGCAGCGCCATGCGACGACGTAAACCGATCTCCATCGCCACTTTCGATGGACCGTCGCTAGTTACTTGTCCGACTCAGCTAATTCTGGACCTCCATGCCAACGTCTAGAGCTTCATTTCTGCAGTTAGTAATTGATCCATCAGTATCAGTCCTGCTTCACTGGAGGATTCAATTCGGTCTTGCTTGCTCCGTCCGGTGGCAGCCTTTGGGGAGCATGGTTGACTGAGAGCCCGGCATTCTGTCGGTGATGCAGCTTTAATTCTGGTGAGTGTTAGTCTAAACCGCGCGCAGGGCAGCTGTGAACTATGCCGTTTGAACTTGGATTTGTAAAAAGTTGGTAATTGGTATGGGTGACAGTACTTGATTTTGTGACTTGTAAGATGCCATTTCAAATTATTGGACAGTTGTGTGAATTGAATTAATGACACGAAAATAGAATTTTTTTGGTTTTGGTTTTGATCTTCGTATGCATAGATAGTAAGAAGGTATGCTATCAATGGATTGAGCACTCACGCCTCTGTTCTGCTTAGCTCTAGCTAGATTTGGGGTAACTTTAAGTTTTCATTAGTGTGTGAGTGAATTTCAAGCAAGTTTATTGCATAGTAACATTCTAGCAACCCACCCTTTGAATTGGCATGATGACAATGAATCCCCTGGAGACACTTTGCTAAGTTGAGCTCATGTTGAATATGAGTGAGAATTCTCGAGCTAATGAGCCAGTGTCTCCAGATGTGAGAGCATACCAGAGCTTAAGTTTTGCTTGATTTGGAATGATTTTGCTCAACATAATTCTTAGTTGGCACTACTCTCAAAATGTGCCATGCCACTACTAATGAATGTTATGAGAATGGGTCTCAGATGGGCTTGACCTTTTTAACTCACCTATGGCCACTATTGTGTGAATGTTGGCATCTACAATTTCCGGCGAAATATACAGTTAATGTGAAGAAATCTAGTATGCAATGATACTAATATGAAGAACTTGAGTCTGCAAACGAGATGAAATGGTTGCTCTCAAACAAACAGACAAATAAGCATGACCAGTCTTGCAATTCGACTGGTTTGCCAGAAGAAACTAACTACCGAAGTTCTCCGATGATTGTGTGAGCTTTTAGAGCCCCTTTAGTATTTGAATGGGTTGAAGGATAGTGCTGCATGAACCGATTGGCACTCGTGTCTCTGGCAGGACTCATCAAACTATACTAGTTGCATTGAGCTGCAAGATTTAGTGGAATCATTGATGAATTTGCAGCTAGAGAGTGATGCTCGCATGTCTGCAGTTGGATATGATTCGTAGCCAGACTCTTGCAGGGGACTTCTTGGAAGAGCTCTTCAGCGTGCCACCACCCAATCTGGTGCCTATATGCTCACACGTGATTTCTACTTTATTATGTGTTTGATTTAGACTTCTCCAAGAACTTATAGATAACATCTTTAAGCTAAAGACAATTTGCAATCTTTGTAATTCACGAGGAGGCCTCTCTATGATCATACAGAGGCTTTCATGTGATCATTGGCATCATAGGGGAATCTTTCTAATAAGAGGATGCCCATGTATTACCATTATTATCATCAACTGAAGATCTCTCCGACAAGGAAGCCTCTCTATGGTCATCGTGACTATAAGGAGGCCACTCCTTGAATTAAAGTAGAATCTTCTCTATAATTCTCTTTATGATGTTGTCTGACCACAGTTTAATTTTGATTGTAACTCGATCATTTTTTTGTAGGCAGGAATTTATGGTTCCAGCAATCCTAATCTATAGACGTGTTCTACGTCGTGGTTTGCAGAAAATTTGCTGCATACGAAGAGATTTGTGTTGTCACCCTACGAGATACTTACAGGATTATCACGTCTCGACATTGGGTGCATTGAAGAACTAGAGTTCGTCCTAATTCAGGCACTGCTCACCACACTGTTTTTTTAAGAATTTCGATGCTTTTGTAAACTGTGTCTACTTGGTTGCAGATAGATTCTCGTCTGTAGGTTCTCGTAGAAGTATGTGAACAATGATTTGTTGTTGTTTATCAGATTGGTTTGTGGGGCAGTGTCAAACGCTGGAGTGACGGTCTCTATCTCGATCGATATCAAGGTCCCTCTAGAAGACACACGTGGAATCCCGAAACTTGAAGGAGCTTGTCATCGACAATTGCCTCAAGCTGGAAAATCTATCTCATGGTGTGGAGTACCCAGATTACGAAAGAGCTCCAAGTTCTCTTCCTCGATTGTCCAGAAGCATTTTTGAAGATTTGAAAGCGTCCAGAACTCTTCGTAAGTTTTAATTCCCTCCGTTGTTCTTTTCAAATTCAAACTTTCAATGGAGTCCATTTTTGTAGACGTGGCAACTTAGCATTGAGTATGGAGAGCATGGCTACGTCTCATAATCTTGTCCTTCATTAGTGATATGGTGTGTTAACTATGGGTCTTACAAGAAATCGGATACAGGCCATTTAGGGTTATGGTTATGTCTAGTAACATGAAAGCAGAGCTTCATTGTATCACATGAAATATCCCTTGGCAATACTTATACTACACCTTGTAGACGGTGTATGTTATAATTATATTGAGTTGTGTATTGGAAAGAAAGATGAACCCTCAAGGGGCCATGAATTTGAGAGTCGAACATGTTAGTTCCCACTTGTGCTCCTGCATCACATAAGTGCACCATGTCATTCAAAAATTCAATTATGTCAATTTGAGAGTCAATGAATGAATCCGCAAGGTTAATTTTTGTTATTGATCCTATGTTTTGTCAAACTTGTTAATGAGCTCCATGTGTCATTGGTGCTCCATGTCATCTCCCCATTGCATCTACATCACGACAAAGGGAAGTAGCCCGATGGTGGGCTCAATTTTCTTCTAATGTAGGGGCAAAGATGTAACATGTGCCTATAATTGCAATTTGTAGCACATTCCATGCAATACACTCAACAAATGTGATGTTCAAGGCCATTGCATGTTGTTTTTGTTGAGTACAAAGCAAACGAGGGTGTGCAACATAAACCTCTAAAAAAATGATGGCTATCTAGAAATAACATCCCTCTCATTGTTGCGGCTAGTTGGCCTTGTTGTTTCTCATAACAAAACTCTACATTCATGTACGTTATTAGTTCCAATATGATTTACTTGCAAGTGCATCAAAATTTACCGCTTTGATTATTATAGAAAAGATAAGGTTTGCACTTGCACCCTTTTTCTTAGTTCTTGACTTTTTTTTATCATTCTCACTTGTGGAATTTTTGGAGGTGCAACCTAAACCTGAAGTGATTCACCTCGTGTTGCTTCAATTGTGGAACTTAGAGGATAAACAAGCTCTTGTACTTGAATTGGAATTTGGATTATTGCTGAAGGATCTTTTAGTTGATGGTGATAGTTTGTGTGAGGATTTTGTTTATCCCAATGATCCTCGCTTTCTTAGAATCCATTGCAAGGATTCTAGCCTTTGAAAGAAGGAATTTGGTGATTTAAAAGTATATAACATTCTTGAGTAGCAAAGGCATTGCACTCTTTGAAAACCATGTGATGATGAGAGTTATTTATAGCAAATTTATGCTACAGCAAAGCAAATCAAGCAAAATCAAAGCTTTGATTACCTCTAGCAAGCCCTAATTTAAACACTCTCACAAGTGAAGATAATAACTCATTCATTTGGCTTCTAAAACTTGCATTTGTTCAAAGTGATTTCAATCTTCATATGAAGATTTCGTAAATTTCTAATTATGTGTCAAGTTGTTGTTTTCAAAAGGTGATGAACATTGTGTTGTAAAACTCTAAAAAGAGAGAAGAAATTTCTTTAGAAAGTTGCAACTTGTTGAAAATCACCTCCGACAATGTCAATGTGAATCACCTAATGGAAATACAATCTCTAATTTGACAAGGAAATAACCTATGAGAAGACCGATATGACCAATTAGATGAATTGTAGATCATCTAATTATCATTTTGGCCCTAGTCTATAGGGACCATGTTTATACTAGTGTAAACTCAATTTGGTTTCAATTCTCCTTTTTACATATGATTTTGTACAGAAGAAGCCTTTTATTAGCATGTTCCTAACTCTCCATATTTCTTCATTAAAGTAAGGGAAGGGATTCTTTTTGACATTTTCAAACATCCTCTCTGAATTTTGTCCATAAATTTTGATTGGAGTCTCAAAATCTCAAATGGATTTTTGGAGATGAAAGTCATCTTCATTTCTCAACTTTTCTTAGTCCAATTTTTTGAAAAAAGATAATTTACTATACTTAAATTAGGTCTGAAATTTTACTTCAAACACAATTCCTACTTTTGACTTAACTATGAGCGGTTGAACTCCTACTAATTTTAATTTACATATCCCACATGGCTTGTTTTACCTCCTATCACTCTATATGTATATAAAAGATTCTTTACTCAATTAAAACTCAATCTAAATTGGAGATACTTTTGATGCTATATGAGGTGGTTGTTGAATTCATTGTTTTCAATGAATTGGAAGTTAAATTTTTTTAATTTGATTTTTAAGCAACTAAACTACCTCACATAGCATACTACATTTGGAGCCCCTTCTTTGTGCGTCCACCATGGGGCACATGAAGAGCAGTGGGGCCTTGCTCTCCAAAATCAAACACCAAACTAGCATTTGGGTCCCCTTTTGGACATGTCTGCATAGTGATGCCCTAATCCTTTGATGCCCAAGCAACTGAGTAAGGTGAAGACACCCTAAACTGTCCCTATACTCAATTCCATCACTATGTACCAAGGGTGCACATTTTTGCAGTAAGAATGTGCTCTGTTGGTACATGGTGACAGAATTGGGTACAAGGACAGTTTAGGGTGTTTCCACCTTATGTAGATTTTTTGTTTTGTTAATCGTAGGCCCAGTTCTGGCTTCTCCTAAACGGGTTAATTCAAATTAATTAGTCACTCATCCGGACATACCAAATGCCTGCTGCAGCAGCGTGTGAAAACGTAATCCTCATGTGTTTGCACATGCCAGATGGGGGCTTGTCAATGATGTGAACCTCGGGGTCTAATAACTTTCATATAAAAGTTCCTTTTGAGGTACCTTCTACTCCACTGTAAGGTGGGTACACCCAAATGTGCCACTGACCTTAAACCGCCATCTTTACTCTGTGTATATCTCCAAAATCAATTCTGTACCTATGTGGAAGAAACCATTTTAGAACCAAACTTTGTTCCTTATTAACTTTTGCATACGGGATCCAAATGCCATGTTCTCTGGTGCGTTGGAACCTCCTTTCACTTGCCAACAAGAGCATATGAGAATTAGGCCAGTCTAATAATAGTAACTAGGCTCAATAGCAAAAAGTGCCTATCCAATTGCCCATGCTTTGTCAAAGAAGAAAGCACACAAAGGAGTTTTGCATGAGTACTTTCTACGTGTGTATTACGAGGAACTCACACGTTATGTTGTACTACATTCAATATCACATGAACATAGGTAGCAAGTAGCATCTTTGATACTTGTTCCAAGCATAAAAGGTCGCTAAAAGTAATTATATTAAATGTGTTATGTATGTTTGGAATGCATATAAAGGTTTATATTGTTATGTAGAAAGAACATAGAATAGGCACTTAATACATGTGGTAACAATTCAGTGTCTTCTTCAACAATCTTTTGGGTTCAAAATATTACTTTAATTTGCGTTTGAAAGAAAATAAATGCCTAACAATTTTCATAGATATAATATACCTTATTTAAACTATTTTCATAAATTTTTATGTATAGAAACAACATGAATCCTTCTATTCATGCAAAAAAATGCAAAAATACAATTATTTTATAGAGCTTCCTAAATTTGAGTTGTATCATTCTTCGAAATAGACTAAAGAATAGACATTAATAACTTACAGGGACCTACGCATTAGGGAGCACGTTTTTATGGTTATCCTGAGGTGGTGGAAAAAATAAATTTTTCCCCGCCGTAGAATCCAAAAAACACTATTCTAGCTGGACAATTCCCTTTTTTTATAGCTCTAAAAGTATATTTAGTATTTGTAAAAAATTTGCTAAATTTAGCCAGGTTGGTGACGATGCAGGACAGCACCAGTCGACATGCACAAAGGAAATCGGTGTCAATCGGAGCACTGGCCGAAGCACCTGAGCTTCGAACAGGTGTCGCCGGTCAATTGGGATGCACCCGTGCAGCTCCTCTGCTGGCAGCTCTCGGACATTCGGACCGGTTCAAGCTTTTAGGGTTTCGCGGTCGTCGTCTTGGCATCAAAATAAAGCAGAAGATCCCCAGTACCCGGGGCCAGCATTGCTTTTGTTAGACATCGTCAAACCTCATCAATGTCGCAAATTTGTAGTATCGGTAGTTCCAATCGTTCCATAACTGAATCGTCTTTACAACCCGTTTCAGTCGACACATTTCTTGCGATGGTCGAGGAGCATCACATTTGTTCAATAGATTGATGTTTTGTTGCAGGAAGATAATGAGCTCTTTGCTGTTTTCTTGCCTTCTCCTGCTCGGTTTCGGTATCAACTCTGTTGTCACCACAGCGCTCTCTCTTATTATTCCTCGTAGTTCTTACTAAATGAAAAAGTCTATTTGTTGTTCGTGATTATCCGCCACTGTTTGTGTCCCTACATGTGATTGAATATAGACAGGGTATTGCTGTGGTCGGCTTGACGACAAGGTTTGTTCCGTCCGAAACGGGCGTTTCCGGGCAGTTTCCGTGGACTCGGGAATGAGATTGAGTATTTCCTGGCTTCCATGAGCGGATAAGCGACACATGCTTTGTGCCTGGGAATGAACTCAAAGAAAGTCGTGTACGATTTGAACCGCGACCAATTATAACGACGGTGTCATTATAATATAATCTGAGCACTGTTGACCGACCTTTGGTGGGACCAATGATTCATTCCTCTGACAGTGGAATCTGTAGACGCTGGATCGGCTGTGCCACAATTGCCAGCGTGCTGGAGAGTGTCTGATCCTTGGTCATGTTGTCGCGCCTTCAACATGGAATTATCTGGATGTTTTTGTCTTCTCTTTCATTTTTTGCATGGAATTCCTAGCTAACTTAGTTCGGGCGGTTTTGTTCTTCCGTATTGATGTAAGGAATGGTGCGAAGGAGTTGTCCCCTTCCATGTCTGACGGTCTCCTAAAAGACTGTTTCGCTCGGTATTCTCGACGCTTTGAAAGATAGGAATTTACGGGATCGTTTAATTCGTCTAGGGGGGGGTAATCTCATGAAGCGTGAGCTGTTGACAGCTTTCTCTTCTTTCGGTTCTGCTTTCAATACCGATCGTTTTATTCGAGCTAAGCAACGTATGAGTTGAAGAATTCGTTGCAGCAGCGACTCTGTCAGACGTTAGGAAAATAATGGCGGACCGTTACTTCCCCAACACATTGAGCGATTATGTCGCCCCGTTGCAAATCGGTGACGAAGACTCGCATGTACAAGCTGAGGCAGGAGATGTTATGCTGAAGGCTGCCATTGCCTTGAGAGATGAGGTATGCGTCTATCTCGGACGTCATGTTTTAACTTCAAATGGTTCGCCTTGATCATCGTAGTTTGGATCAGGCAGCGTTTTTTGGAAGCATTGTGTATCTGAAGCGCGTTTCTCGGCTTGTTGACGACTGTCGCCCTTGCCCATGTGATTGGTAGTCTCGGTGATTGCTGTAGATAGAGCCTCTAGCATGCGAAATGAGCTCACAGATTGCTCTTGTGATCAATCAATTCATCGGTTCTGGAGAATAAGCCCTGGTATAGACACGCCATTTGTAGACAAAACTTTGCTGCGGCATGCCCAGGCTTTATGATATAATACCACGCAAGCATATCCATTTGATGTGGCTGGAAATCTACCTTATATAATAATGGTCGACTCAGTAGACCAGGGGCAATTCAGAGTTGGATTAATTCAAGAGCTTGCTTAATTTGCAGCTAATAATTGACGCTCAGCTTTAGGAATACCTGGGCTCTTAGAAGGCTTTGTTGCATCATTGCAGGTTGTGCAGGCAACATGGATACGGCATGGACCACGTGTGTCGGATCCAACTTTGTACGTGGGCATGCTGGGAACAGCATTTTTGTGCTTCAAGATTTATGAAATCACTGGAAGCAAAGAAGACCTTGACCTATGCTGCGAAATTGTCGATAGCTGTGCAACTGCGGCTGAAACTATGAAACAGTATGGCTTCTCCAAACCTATAGACAATGCTTGAGCGAGTAAATGCAGGCCTGTGGAATTACTGGGCAAACTCATTTTCTTCTTAATTTGACTCTTCGTTGCTTTGTGTTCATTGATTAAAAGTTCATTGGTAACGCTTTAGTTAACAGATAATGAGCTACGAACGGGCTTATTTTTGAGGCTATTATTCCAACATTTGGTTGTTAACCTGTTTAGATTAGGGTTCAAAATGAGATCAGTTCCATTGTGCAGATATTTGTGAAGAGGGACATCTTAGGTCAACACTTTTCTGACGCAATGGAACAGGTATGTTACATTTTTATGCGGGCAGCCAGGGATTTATGCTCTAGGAGCAGCAGCTGCCAAGTGCAAAGGAGACCAGCAACGTCTCGATCGGTATCTTGGCCTCTTCAATGCGGTACCTTACTATTGACCCAAAGAATTATAGACAGAACTTCCCAGAAATTTTACTTTGGAGTGTCTTCTTCAGAGTGGTATTTTTACGAAACCTTTTGGCCATGTACATGTTGAGGGATGTGCTACTGAACTTATCTTTCGCTGTAGTTTGAGCAATTTCTGATAAATTCTCTCTTTATTCATTTTCTAGGAATGTCCTGAAACCTGAAACCTGAATGTTCTGAGGCTCATCTAGGATACTAGTGAGTATTTTGCGAATGAAGACGACAAGTAACTACATTGTCTTTCTAAGACTTCGTTAATAGACCAAAGTTTACCTCAGCTTAGAAAGTGTAGATCGATTTTCTTTTGCAGATTTCTCTTTGGATGAGTTAGTGAGAGCGCTAATTTCTTGGTCTTGCAGTCGAGTGTCGCCGATGTTATTCTCAAATTTATCTTTGGCTTGTAGAAATGATGAGCGTCGTTGTTAATGTCTCTTATAGATTGCGGAGCAGAGTGTTCTTTCTGTCGGGCCGGGACAGGGTGGCCTGGGTATGCCCTATGAACTTATGTATGGACGAGCTGGATTTCTCTGGGCTGCACTTTTTGTGAACAAATACATTGGCGAAGAAACCATTCCTTCGAGCGTGACGGTTCGTTTAACACATCTTAATCCCATTCTCGCTTCTCTCAGTCCTAGCCTCACTGGAAACCCTCTTACTGAAAGAACAGCTTTTGCAGAGCAAATGTCAAATAGTAGGCAAGTTCAGATATTAATTTTAACAGCGGCAAGTGCCTGTTATATTGAGTAAATTTATAAGTAACCTGAGTGAGTAAAGTATCAACCTCGAGATTTGAACCAATAAGGCAGCTGTGACTTTTTGGAATGTAGTCTTTAATTTTCAGGGTTCCAATTGATCACGCAGAGCAAATCCTAATAAGACCCGTGACATGCACTCAGGGCCCTGTAGTTGATGCCGTTCTAGCGGCCGGAAGAGCTGGAGCTTCACACACACAATGCCCTTTGATGTATCAATGGCATGGAACGCGGTATTGGGGAGCAGCACATGGTCTAGCTGGTATCATGCATGTTTTGATGCACTACCCTCTCAACCAGGAGGACATGGATGATGTGAAGGGAACTTTACGATACATGATCAAGGGTCGATTTTCAAGTGGCAACTACCCGTCAAGTGAGAGTAATACAAGAGACCGGCTTGTCCATTGGTGCCATGGAACCCCCGGATTTGCACTAACTCTTTGTAAAGCTGCTCAGGTACGTGATTTTGAACAGTGGTATTGTCTTGAAATCTTTAGGTATGTTGTCTTGGTTATTACAATTGGATTAATAATGTACAATGCGTATCTTCAACAGACGGATTGCCTCACACCATCCTTGGTTTGCAGGTTTACCCCGAGTGTGAGGAGTTTCGGCTAGCTGCAACAGAGGCCGGGGAGGTTGTGTGGAAGCGAGGTTTGCTGCGACGGTTAGGACTTTGCCATGGCATCAGTGGGAATGCCTATGTGTTCTTATCTTTGTATCGATTATCCGGGGGCAAGCAACATCTCTTCCGGGCCCGACAATTTGCTAACTTCATTTGCAAGAACGGTAAAGAGCTGATCGCTTCAGGGGAATTGCATGGCGGTGATCATGGGTACTCTTTGTTTGAAGGATTGGCTGGAACAGCCTGCCTGTGGATGGATTTGACGAGACCAGATTCTTCAAGATTTCCTGGTTATGAGCTCTAATGTGTCTAGCATCTTCAACACGCATGCCAAGTTTTGTCACTGGCGAATGTTGACCCGTTGCTTTACCTGCGAGCTGAACTCTTTCAGGCTAGCTGATAATTCCAATGTGTACGCTGGTAAAAGGCATAGGACTTTATGTATTGATTCTCACATGCCAGTGTAGCGGTGTTTGGCAGTATTTCTCCGAAAGAACACCACTGAGAAATCAGCCATGGAAGGACCTGGAAGGACTGAAAACATTCTAGTACAGTATGGGTCGGACCACCCATACCTAATCACTTAAGCATCTGTGGAACAGATGGTGAGCAGTTGAGTGCAATGGATATTTTTCCCGTGTAGGGAGATAAGGAAATATTGTGATTGCAAAATTTTCAGAATTTTATTTTGCAAAAAGTGTTTGGAACTAGTATTGGACCTATAGAGTCATGCAATTCCGATCGTAGGGAAGATTGCTTCCTATTCATGTGCACAAATTTCAAAATGACATGTGGCATTCAGCTATTGCTTCTTGTAGCCTTACATGTCATTAAAATCAACAATTTATAAGAAAGATAGATTGATTGGAAATAGTGGTACCCTAGAAGTTGGGAATCCATCCTTGGTTGTCCAACTATAGAACTTTTATAAATAGCTAGACTGGGATTGGTCTCACACAATTCATTAGAGAGGTTTTTTATATTAGAAAAGTTTCTTACCTTAAGGATGGGTGATTTGCATTTATGACGTTTGGATAATAGCTAGGCGAAGACCGGCAATCAATATTACTTTAGAGATGCTTATTACTTTAGAGAGTGTTGCTTGCTAGAAGTTCCATTGTAATGATTTGCAATTATCTGTTGTAGTTGTGTAAGAGGTGAGAAAGTAGAGTTGCCTCTTGATTTTGTAAAGACCATCGAAAGGAAACAGGTTGTTGGTGAACGTAGATATGATAAGGTAGGAAGCTCAGAAATGGCACATCTATGGGTTGGTCCTCCTTTTTCGTATATTTTATTGGACGGTAGTAATTTGAGCTCATTTTTAAGACAAAGAAAAATAGATGAAAATCTAAATCAAGTGGTTTTGTATTTTTTCAATGAGTTGGGTCATAGGTCCCTATTTATGAACCTAGGTCTTTTATAAATGGTTCACTTGCAATTCTAAAGAAAGATGGAGAAAGCAAAGCGAATGATTGAGTCTTGCAATTAATAATGTTTTTTTCCTTGATTCATTCATTGACTATACATGTCAATTTTAGAACCAATTCATGTCCATTTCATAGCCATTTATAGGATCCATTCTTAATGCCCGTTCCATTTTAGAGCCTCCTACTTTATTTGTTGCATTATAAGCAATTGCGGATATTCTTTATATCTGCAGGGGCTTAAAGGTCAACAAATTTGGAATTTATGCATATGACGCTTTTTGTCCAATTAGTCCAAAGGTTGGAGCAATTAGTAGAGTTAAGAGCTTGTGTGAGAATTAAAAATGTTCTTGCAATTGAGTGGTTCTAAGCTATGAAAAAGTTTAAGAGCCTCCTTTACAATGGATTCTTTGAAGACTAATGGCGAATTGGCGATGATATTTATAGGACACTAAACCTGTCCTACAAAGTAGAACCAATAGGATGAAAACGCAAGAATTTTATCTTGGGTGAAACACAAGAATTTTTTATTTTTTACACATGAAAAAATTTGCAAATTTTGAATTAATATTTGCAATCAAAGATCCCAAACTAGCTAGGAGGGGTCAAGAACACACCCTAAACACGACACAAAATAGGGGTCAAGAATTTTTTTTGCCCTAAAGAATTTGCTTTTCACCTTATTGGTTCTACTTTGTTGGATGAATTTAGTGTTCTATTTGATATTCTCAAGGAGTCACTAACAAATATTAACCTTTTATCTCTTAAATGCCATTTTTAGGTCTTACTAGGGCAATCAAAATTAGGATTTGAAAAAATTTTCAGGGGCAGCATGAAGCTTGTACAAAACTACAAATGACCAATCAATTATGAGCTTTCCCCTTCAAAGCAATGGGCAACTTGAAAGCCATTGTATAACAATTCAAAGAAACTTTCCAATGCAAAACTACCTAGTCAAATTATTATTCAAATATAAACCTTCATCTCTTGAAAGTACATGAAGACTTTTAGTAGACTTTTGGAAATGTTATCTTCAAAAAGCTAGCCCATAGAGTTGGGTTTGATGTTAATATTGCAAGATTTTGGACATAATTTTGCTACAAAAAATTTGTCATAATTTACTTTGAAAAAGTTTAGATTCTTGCAATATAGAAATCATATTAATCATGAGTTTCAAAAATTAACTAACTTAAATTATGTTAACCTTGGAATCATCAAAAGTGTCACTCCCAAATTAGATTATTAGAAACCTCTATTACACTATAACAACTAGTTTTCTTCATAAATTATCCCAATGAAGGCTTTCAGTATTGGTGACTTGGAGGATAAATCTCAAGAAAATTAAAAGAATTATCAAAATCATCAACAAATTCAAGCATGCAAACCTCACAAATACAATAGCTTACAATGACTAACAAAATTGAGAACAAAGTTGAAACATTTTCATTCAAACAACCATACTGTAAACATCAATGGACAAAGTCCAAGAGTAGATATATAAAAGTTGTAGTGTGCAACATACTAAGGTAGGCACCCCCAAAATGGCACCTGACCTTAAAGCGCCATCTACAGGCAGTGTACATTTCCAAAATCAGTTATGTACCTATTTGGATGGAGCGCTTTCAGAAACAAACTTTGACCCTTAATAACTTTTGCATACCATGTCCAAATGCCACGTTCTCTGGTGCGTTGGAACCTCCTTTCACTTGCCAACAAGAATATATGAAAATTTGACCAGTCTAATAGTAGTAACTAGGCTCAGTAGCAAAAAGTGGCGGTTTTGGGTGTACCCACCTTATATGTTACCACAAAAGTTTGGAGAAAAAATTAGATGTGATTTGAAAGAAAATCAATTTCAAAGTTCACTATATCTAAAACTTAGTTTTATTCATCATGATTTAAAATTACTTTATCTTTTGCCAATTTTTTCCTAGAACTCCAAATTTTTTTTTGGACCATAGCATGTTGGTATACATCATTTCAAATTTTTGTAGACAAAAATTGAAGGAAATTGACATTTATAGAATTAAAAATATCAACAATTTGACAAACATGCAAATGATGTTGGTTCTCATAGTATTTGAATTTCTTTTTGCATTGAGAGCACTTGATACTCTCCTTACAATGGCTAATGCTATTGGATGCCCTCAATGCAAAAAAAAATTCAAATACTGAGAACCAACATCATTTGCATGTTTGTCAAATTGTTGATATTTCTAATTCTATAAATGTCAATTTCCTTCAATTTTTGTCTACAACAATTTGAAATGATGTATACCAACATGCTATGGCACAATTTTTTTTTTTTGGAGTTCTAGGAAAAAATTGGCAAAAGATAAAGTAATTCTAAATTATGAATAAAACTAAGTTTTAGACATGGCAAACTTTGAAATTGATTTTCTTTCAAATCACATCTAATTTTTCTTCAAACTTTTATAATAACATGTAGTATGTTGCACACTACAACTTTCATATATCTACTTTTGGACTTTGTCTATTGATGTTTATAGTATGGTTGTCTGAATGAAAATGTTTCAACTTTGTATTCAATTTTGTTAGTCACTATATGTATAGGATTAAAATATAAAAGGAAGAAATTAGTATTAATTTTAGACCTACAAGAGAACAATTGAATTTAGAACCATTATCATCACCATGCACTGGGATACAAGACCCTAAAAGAAGTCCACCTCGGGAATAAGATGGATATTTTAAGATTATAGTGATCTCACACTGAAAAACAAGTCATATTTTCATCTATGGTTATTCATTTAACCCCTAAAATAGTATGGTGTTTTGAGACTCAATTAAAAATGCTTCAAAACACTTGTATCCAAAGCAAGGTTATATCTACATCTAAACTTATTCTCTAATAAATCCAACCATAGGATCCTCTAGTTAAGTTGTTCAAGTACATCTTTATAAAATTTTAGAGTGAAATTCCCACCAATTGCAAGTTCAATGTGCCTTTACTTCAAAAAATAGTTTTTTCTAGCCCTTTCTAAAGGTGAAATTTTGCCTTTCAACATTTAAAGGAAAAAACCCTAATGTCGAGAACTTGTGCAATTTAGCTAAGTAGATTGTAAATACATGTAAATATATTTAAGCAAAGTGATTTTTTTATTTTATCTTTAAAAAAATTATAAAATAAAAGAGTTGATTAATTGAATTTATTGAAAGACATATTTGATTAGTGACTTTATATAAAAATAAATCATCTTTAAAGAATTTAGAATGGGCCAAAAAAGGTTATATAAACTCAATACACAATGTTTGCAAAATACTAAAATTTATATGGTAGAGGATAGCAAGGATGGCAAGAAAACTTGTTGTCGAACTTCAAGCTAGATTACATCAACTTTGATGCTTTATACCATCTATCTTTATAGGAAATTATAGATGTGTTAACTATACTATCAAAGATCAATTTATCATGTGTGGCGCATAAGGAATATTATTGCATTGACTACAAGTTGTGCATAAGTAAGAAATTGCTTGGGAAGATTTAAAACCATGTTAAAAAGGTCTTACAAGGTAGTTTTGGGAATTTGGACCGTGATTTTGGCCTTGGCAGTGTCTTTTGACACCTCATTCAGCTCTCAAAGTGCAAACTTTCAACATGCATGTTTTGGAGACCCATCTTTTCTAAATTGCATCTTCTATGTAATGAAATAGGAAGTGGTTCACCACCTCACAACTTGGTTGATATGATGCATTCTATGCTTTAAGAGTAGCATAGATTTCACTAGTGTAATTAGTTGAAAACTTTAGTGCTTATTCATTACTTAGAAAAGATCACATCACACTCCATTTATGAGCCTAAATGTAGAGGAAAAATACTCTCAAAAATATTTAATATTGTCTTTATAGGTGGATTTGGAGGCATTTTTATGTGTTGGAGTTGCAAGGAAAAGTTAAGCTTAGCCACTGTAGCCATGGCTTTAGGCCAACCATTTGGATCATGAAAATGGATCAATCAAATCTTTAAGCTCAATAAGTGCATCATTGGCACCTAGAAGAATTCAAAAATGAAGTGGTGTAGATTAAATTACCACTGGACATTGGGCAAAAGGATGCTTGATGTGTCAGGCTTGTTGGGAACCAACTTGGAATGTTGTAGGGAACTAGGGCAACACTAAGGGAACCATGAGAACATTTTGGAAGTCTCGAAGTCGAACTACACCAAGGTAGCTAGGGAGTTGGGGTTTGATAAGTTGTTTGTGTTGCGCGTTGTGAGAGAGCAGATTCTATTGCATAGTGTTGTATCATTGTAGTTCAAGATTGTTGGTGTTGGTTGTGTGAATAGTTGGGCGCTGCTCAAGGAGTCTAGATACACAAGTTAGGGTAGGTTATGTAATTTTTTCGACACGTTTTGGAACTTTAGGTGTCTCTGTGGAGTTTGGTGTCTACAATTGTCAAAGTTTGGATCCCAAAGAGGAGACCAGAAAGAAGCCACTAAAAGAACTAGGAGGCACCAACGAGAGAAGGCCAGATAGGGAGTTTACACAAGTAGTTGGCAACTTTTGGGTGTATGTTGAGAGTGCGGAAGCGTTGCTCAATATTCTTAGGCACAAAGAGGAGGTTAGAAAGAAAACTGAGGAGACAAAGGGACATTGGCAGGTGCAATCTCTAACCTTCAACAATGCCTTCATTACATCAAGTGGTAGTAATTTCAATAGTTTGGTTTCAAAGAGTCTACTATTGTTTGTTTAATCATTAAAACTTTCCTTAGGTTTATTTAAATTAATTAGAAGTTAATGTGGATTATGAACCAATTAAGATTAAATAATCTAAGGTTAGTGAATTAATCAAACTTGATTGCTTAAGTGTGATTAATGAAGATTAGAAGGGAAATTAATGGATAATTAATGGATTAATTAATTAAATGATCAAATTTTTTTCTAAGGTAAAGAAAAACAAAAAAATTTAATTTACACACATTGGGTTGTAAGTGCGCATGTGGAGATAATTTATCAAACAAAAATGAAGTAAAATGTAAGAAAGTTGGCCTTGATTCAAAATTCTAGCACATTCCATTTTACGCAAATTCATTTGTTGGAGTGCTCCAAACACAAATTTTCCTGAACTTTGAAGTCCAATGAATTAGGATTTTCTAATCTAGGGATAGGGGATATTATTAAGGAGAATTTGGGTGTATGTAGGAGTATTTGGGGCATGGAATAGGATCTGACTTTATAATATTAGGAGCCCCAGATTCCAAAAGTTTTCATCATTCGACTTTTTCATGAGATACTAGTGCACATGAAGGGTTTTCAGATGTTTTGGGTGGAATTGGGAGGTGTGTGAGTACTTTTGAGGTAATGGGGTGGAATTTGGAGAGCTACCATTTCTTAATTTTTGGGATTGATGCAGTTGCTTCTCTTTGTGATACAGGACTCTCAACTTCGGTCAATGTGCAAAACCAATGCCTACGGTTGCCTAAGGTGTTAGTGGTGGCATGAGTTTGGATGACATTCAGGTATCATAATTGAGGGACCCGGTGTCAAAACTTGATTTAAACCTTCAGGTTTGTTCATTAACTGAGGCTATTTTGCAGCCTACAATTGTGACCATAGTAGTAGTCCAAGATTTTTTACTAAGGTTTGATCATTATCAGTCAATTTAGGCTCTAATTAACTGCGGATACTTAATTAGGCCTATAGTTTGCAAGCCTTTCCAGGGTCTATCTACTGGTGGAGCAATTGTCACCAGCAGTCATGGTTTTCACACGCTGCGACCGACAGAACATTGCATGGGCCCAACACCACCTCCTGGACATTCTTTCCCGCATTCCAGTGCAGCAACGAGACATCCGATTCTGGGCACCATGGGGCGAGTACCTGCATTCCGCCATCGCGCAGGCCGACTTGAGCATGTGCCTTGCAACGTTTGTCTTCCTAGCCGACGAGCTGGAGCGGGAGTTTATGGTGACGCCGCACTGGCTTGACACCAAGGAGCGCGTGCTGCGTCGCATCAAGAGGAAGCGTGTGCGCAACTTCTCGGAGTTTGAGACGCTTGTGAGAGAATTCCACGGCGATGGTGTGAACTGGGCAGTTGCCATTCCGAATCGCGGGCGCATTCGGCTGGACTACGAGCCATTGTCTGTGACTTTGGGCGGGGTGTATCCCTCAGGCAATCCTCCACTGACCGGTATTCCATACTACGAAGGTCTGTGCCAAGGTTTCTTCATGAGAGAGGTGTCGACGAGCCAGGTCCTTCGCGCTTACAGAAGACGGTACTAGACAGGAGGTGTTGCGGTGGATCCGTGGAGCCATGGGGTGGTTCACTTTCTCTTGATTTGGGTTTGATTTGGATGTTTTTGTACCAAACATTTGTATTAAGTTATATGTGAGTTGATTGGATTCTCGATGCTTCTTGGTTCGGTGTCTCCATGTTCTTAAACAAGTTCTTGTACACTCGTGAGCACTCAGTTTGCAATTTTGTCTTTTTTGACAGGATTTTGATTTTCAAAGGCAACTTAAAATGTTGTAAAATTCTATTGTTACTAAATTCAGTGGACCAAGCTTTTGGCTAATAGTGTATAAATAAAAGAGAAGATTGAAATTTTAATTTGACAAAACAAATTATTTATCTTGAAGATCAGATAGAATTTTGAAATTTCTCATTTAATAATTACATTGACCAAACAACGACAATGCTTCGAGGTTAAGAAAACCTTAGTTTGAATTTTATTGTAGTGGATTTCATTATAAATCGAATGTAAGAATTTGAACTCTAAACCACATGCAAAAGTTAAAATCATCAAAAAAAAAAAAAAAAATTAACATCAAATTAAAAAAATTGAACAAAACGAAGTCCTTACATTACCTACTCGAAGCTGCTTCCTACAAAACATGAGACCTAGTTTGGGTCTTTTACTACCAGAAATGGGCTACACAAGTGGCTACTATTCTTTCCATTACTGCGACAGTTTTGGATTCAGGCTTTTCCCTTAACAGAAATTTGCCGATTCAATGTAAATTCCCTTGTGTGTGTTATTGTTTTCAGTTCCTTATTGTTTCCGAGATTTTGGTTTCTCCTTTACTTGATCATGTGAAGGAATTCGAGGGAGAAGAAGCAGAGGCAAAGCTTTCCGGCATGGTATTGAGCCCAATTGATGCACCTCAGAATGCTACCGCCTCCGTGGAAGCAAGAAACCCGAGTCGGGCAGACGGGAGCATGCAACACAGGCGCAGGAGCAATCCAGCCCTGCACCTCTCGAAGATGACGACCTAGATAAATAGTCGAGAAGCCGATTTCCTTGGGGCTTCTGGATACACTCACCACCACTTTGTGAATTCTACGCAGTGTC
The DNA here is from genome assembly GCA_951230915.1 of Antitrichia curtipendula. NCBI lineage: Eukaryota > Viridiplantae > Streptophyta > Bryopsida > Hypnales > Leucodontaceae > Antitrichia > Antitrichia curtipendula. Next base: position 18,271,102 of record OX579635.1, read on the forward strand.
ATCAGTTCATCACTTCCGCTTGCATGCCACGCTGCGAAGAAGCAGGACTCCTCCTGCCCGAGTGGAATGAGTTACTTCTCTTGAGTTCTCCGATCCATTTGGGAATCGTCGGTGCTTGTAAAACAATGTGAAGGATACTAAAACTTACTGCTCGTGAGGGACCTGATCCTGTCTCCTCACTGTGTTAGCAATCAGTTTATTCATACATGAAGCCACTCAACTGGCCTTCAATTGGCTAACTGGACCACTGCTCTTTGCTTGGAAATGGGGGTAACCACCAGGGCTTTTTCTCCTTTTTTTTCATTTTTTATGAAGTGCCAAAAGTGGTGATATAAAATATCACAGTGGTGCTCCAAATTTCAGCATTCATTCAAATATTGGATAAAAAATATCACATTTGTACATATCACATGTCTCTGATTCTATTTTCTGATTCTATTTTCATCCACAATCTGACGATTTCATCTAAGATTCTTCTTTATCTGAAGTTTTTTGGCAAAAACTTCATGATTTTTTGTCATTTTTTAGCCGAAATATTTTTTTCTAGTGCAATCTGGCACTAGAAAGCAAAAAACAAAAACAAAACTAGTAACCACTCCTCCTTTTGAATGATTTCATACATGCTGATAAATATTTGGTCTCAACAACCTGCCTTGCCTTCGGCTGTTGTAACCCAAGTGATCTCTCAACAGATCTATAAATCTCCGGGAGTAGACACACTGCCCAATATATATCAGAATGCTTAACAGTATCATCTGCTGTGTGATGTGCAGGTGAGTTCATCACCCAGACATTGAGATATCCAATTTTCCTTGTGTTTCTTGTTCCCCGGTTTCAGATTGAGTGCACAGGCTGATGATTGAACTTCTGAATTTACCATTAGCAAAAAAAAACCCAAAAAAACTTGCCCTTGAACCGTTGTGACATGGCAGCTCAAAACGGTGTTATACGGGATGTTATGCCCTCGTGAAAACTGTGTAAAGGACCAAGGATTCTTGGTTTGAAAACAATTGCCATTGGATTGATTCAGTTGTGAAAAGTATTGATAGTTTAGATGGGTCAAATTTTGTATTGCTAGAATTAGTGAAGGATAATTGCATGTGTTGGTTCAGGAGTTTCCAACAAAGGAAAACGATTGCAGCAAACGACTTTCCTTCGTACAATTTGAAAACAATTGCAACAAACGATTTGAACAAAGGAAAGTCCCGAATCAGAATTTCTTAGGAAACAATGTGGACTGCACGCCCACCTCCCATTAAAATTGGGAAGTGGGGCACTTGGGAATTTGAAGCAGTGACTTGGATATTGGAAGATTGAAAGGGCATGTTCGCACTCTCTCTATGGTGCAAGTCTTTCGAATATGATTGATTATGATCTGGGCAATCGCAGTGAGTTTGGCCCCAACTGAAGTGGAGGCAGTCCGGCAGTTCAACACAACAAATCTCCAAAAAACCTCATGCCATGATTTCCATGTTTTTTTTACTTAAACATGATTTGTTGTGGCAATTAAATTTTATTCTCTTCTAGCTTGCTTTCTATGGGTTTTATTTTGGTTGTCCAATTTTCAAATGCAAAATTTTATTTTGTCTAATTTAAAGAGGTATTTAAAGAGGTATTTAGCACTAGTTTCTTAGTCTCTGGGCACTACTGAAATCTTATGATTTTGGAAATACTGAATACCACTAATGGATTTGGTTTCCAGTTACATCAAGAATGATTTGTTATTTCAAAGCTAAGAGCTGGTAGATAGTCATGAGAAATGACGAACCACCCAGATGTATTACAGTCGGTCCAAATGCTCAGTGCTCAGTGGATAGCATGTCCATATGTGGATTTGTGCGTGTTTTCTTTCGGGCGTATGTTGATTTGTGCTTGATTTGTGCTTGACTTGTGTTTTGGCAGTTTCTATATATCTGGCAGACGATACATCTGAGGTGGAGGCCACTTTAATTGAACTTGAACGCCATGAACCAGAGCGTCAATCCGTGGCACGTATCGTTCTCGTATGCGCGTGCTTTTGAAAATTCCGTGCTGAAGGCACAGAAGGGTCAGCCTGAGAATGTGGAGGCTGCTCAGAAGGCTCCTTTGATCCGCGCGAAGACCAACTCTTTGACTCAATTGGGCAGAGCTAGATAAGTTTGCAGCCAGTTTACTGTTGAATGTACTCCCCTGCAAACTGTTGGTGCAAAGTCTTGCAATGAATTTGGAGTGATCAGTCAAGTTCATGGTCCCAGCTTTGATGCTTCCACTTACTGTTCTTGATGGACATCTCTGTGAAAACTCTTCATGAGGTGATCGATCACATCAAGGTCGATGTCAGAGGACGGTGATCGAGCCTGTCTTCTGGTGGAGACTCACCATCTCCGTGCAATCGTGAATCCACGACAAAATAAACTCCAGCATCACAGTGACATAAACATGTGGTGTGATCCCTCATCACAGGTAAAGCACCTCCGCTGGCTCTGCGAACATTCCCCACATCGACACTGTGCGTTCATGTGGAATCTTCGAGAATTTTGTGGATAAGTAAGAAATTGCTTGGGAAGACTTAAAGCCGTCTAAAAAAGGCCTTCCAAGGTAGTTTTGAAAATTTGGACCGTGATTTTGCCCTTCACAGTGACCTTTGACACCTCATTCAGCTCCCATAGTATGTACTTTCTACATGCATGTTTTGAAGACCCATATTTTCTAAATTGGATCTCCTATATAATGAAATAGGAGGTGGTTCACCACCTCACAACTTGATTGATATGATGCATTCTATGCTTTAAGAGTAGCATAGATTTCACTAGTGTAACTAATTGAAAACTTTTGTGCTTATTCATTACTTAGAAAAGATCACATCACACTCCATTAATGAGCCTAGATGTAGAGGAAAAATACTCTCAAAAATATTTAATATTGTCTTTATAGGTGGATTTGGAGGCATTTTTGTGGGTTGGAGTTGCAAGGAAAAGTTAAGCTTAGCTACTATAGTCATGGCTTTAGGCCGGCCATTTGAAGCATGAAAATGGATCAATCAAATCTTTAAGCTCAATAAGTGCATTATTGGCACCTAGAAGAATTCAAAAATGAAGTGGTGTAGATTAAATTACCAATGGACATTAGGCAAAGGAATGCTTGATGCGTCAGGCTTGTTGGGAACCAACTAGAATGTTGTAGGGAACTAGGGCAACACTAAAGGAACCATGAGAACATTTGGGAGTCTCGAAGTCAAACTACACCAAGGTAGCCAGGGAGTTGGAGTTTGATAAGTTGTTTGTGTTGCGCGTTGTAAGAGAGCAGATTCTGTTGCATAGTGTTGTATCATTGTAGTTTAAGATCCTCGGTGTTGGTTGTGTGAATAGTTGGGCGCTACTTGAAGAGGCTAGATAGACAAGTTAGAGTAAGTTATGCGAGGTTTTGGGCATGTTTAGGAACTTTAGGTGTCTCTTTGGAGTTTGGTGTCCACACTTGTCAAAGTTTTGGATCCCAAAGAGGAGACCGGAAAGAAGCCACTAAAAAAATTAGAAGGTGCCAATGGAAGAAGGTTAGATAGGGAGTTTACACAAGTAGTTGGTCAAATTTTGGGTGTATGTTGAGAGTGTGGAAGCGTTGCTCAATATTCTCAACCACAAAAAGAGGCTAGAAAGAAAATTGAAGAGACAAAGGGACATTGATAGATACAATCTCTAACCTTCAACAATGCCTTCATTACATGAAGTGGTAGTAATTTCAATAATTTGGTTTCAAAGAGTCCACTATTGTTTGTTTATTTATTAAAAATCTCCTTGAATTTAATTAAGCTAATTAAAAATTAATGTGGATTAGTAACCAATTAAGATTAAATAATCTAAGGTTAGTCAATTAATCAAACTGGATTGCTTAAGTGTGATTAATTAAGATTTGAAGGAAAATTAATGGATAATTAATGGATAATTAATTAAATGATCAATTTTTTTTCTAAGTTAAACAAAACAAAACAATTTAATTTACACTCATTGGATTGTAAGTGCGTGTGGGGGCATGGAGCTAATGTATGAAACAAAAATGAAGTAAAAATAATGTAAGAAAATTGGCCTTGATTCAAAATTCTAGCACATTCCATTTGACTTAAACCCATCAATGAAAGTGCTCCAAACATAAATTTTCCTAAACTTTGATGTCCCATTGAATTAAGGTATTATCATAGGGAAATAGAGTTAAGGAGAATTTGGGTGTATTGTAGGGGTATTTGGAGCTTGAAATAATAATTTTAGGTAATGTTGAACCCAAAATCCAAAAGTTTTCATCATTTCGCTCTTTCATAGGATATTATTGTACATGTTTGGGTGGAGTTGGGAGTTGGGAGGTGTAAGAGTACTTTTCAGGTAATTAGGTGGAATTTGGAGGGCTACTTTAATTTCTTCAACAAGTCAAATCCTACTCCATCACTTGTTTTTACTACTTGTAAGCACCAGTAGTCAATCATTAAAGAGATTTGGGAGCAAATGGTGAGGAGTATGAGGTGGTGGAATTTTTTCCCATGTAAGAATATAGGAAATATACATCACAAAATTCAGGGCATGCCAATATGGTGCCAATATGGTGCATTGAAACACTATTAAGCTAATTTGGTACCAACCTCCATATTAGGTTTGATACTAAGTTTGCATGGAGTTTGGCACCAAATTAGCTTGATAGCATTTTAGTGCACCATATTGGCACCGTAATATACATCACAAATATCAATATTTTATTCTCCAAATTGAAATTTTTGTGAATTTTGGGAGCCAAAAAGTGCACGTCTAGCAAGCCAATGTCTAGAGTCTTCCAATTTTGATCATTGAAGAGACTACTTTCTACTAACTTCTTCCTACTTTCTTGCTCACTACTTTTCGACATGCGTCATAACCGTATTAGTCCCAACCTTGAAAAGGACAAGAAAAACACATTCCAAACTTGAGTTCTAACCTAAGGTTGGAAATGGGGCACCCAACAGGTCGGGTACTGGTGTGGTTGACAACTGGTGCCTCAACCTTAACTGAGAACGATTGATGTCAATTTTGCTCGTGGGAAGACAATTTCCCAACTCGATAGCAATTTGGTACCACCATGAACGTCGTTCAATGTACGAAATGGGAGAGTGGTTTGGAAGATCGAACACAATCTATCCGTCGAGCGGTACGTGCACTGCCATATCATTGCGAAGAGATTCACACGCTTGTACTTGAAACAGGTTGGTTAACGTTGTCAGGGATTCGTTACCAGGGTGCACCTTTTTGAATCTTATACTCCGAATTTGATTCTATTCTGCTTTAGGAAAATGAATTCATGCTGCACAGCTGTACGTACAGCTCAAGCATATCCACTAACTCAACATTCACACTCGCATTCACAACGAAGGTTACTGTGCCGCTCTCGTGAACAGCACCGCAAATTATGTTCATAGGCTTGAGTTCCTTTCTCTTTCTCATAATGCTGGATTGGAAGAGGTATCACGAGAGTTCTAGTAGAATGGCAAGAACCAGCCTAAGAACGACATGACATGTGATTTGGTGCCATATCATTACCACATTGATACCAACGAATCAACATGTAGTAAAAATGAGCAAGATTGGAAGATGCAAAAATGCAGTCGTTCATCCAGTTATTGAACAGATGTCCTGAAACCGAACTCCAATTACGACGGATGGAAGGGATTTAGGAAGGAGAACCCAATTCCACCGATGTCGGACTCCGAACCCTCAAATTTTTGGACAATAGATACATGTTGGGAATGTGAATATTCACATCCTAAACATTGGATTTGGTGCTGGCTGTGAGTCGTCTGCCAGTAGGAACTGTATTGCATCAGAATGAGGTGACAAAATGGTGCGGAGTATGGCATGTTCAATGCCCTTCCAAAACTCCAGTTGCTAAGAATCAACGACAATTTCACCATACACGAGTACGTCACTATGCTCAAACGAGACAGTTTTAAATTTTCCTACCTTAAAAGAACAGACAACCTTAAAAGATGCGGAATTCCGAGTTTGGAGTCTAGGGATGTAGCAGTCCGAAGGGAATCTTCTTCCCCCGACATCCAGGAAAGGAAAAAAAGGACTTACAATACAAGAGAAAACCAGTTTCGGCGTTCATATCTCTGGTCCCAAGGAACTCAGCAACAGCGTATGAAGAAATTGAAACAAGCCAGACCAAAACACAGAACACAAAACACAGACCAAAACAAGAACACAATCGGAAACACAAGAATCCACCCAAAGAAAGAAACCTCTTGGGGAAAGAATAGTTAATATATATTTATTGTACAAACAGGAAGGATGGATGCACAGCGGCCCAGCCCTTGCCTGACTTGCATGACACAAGGCATACTCCGCTTCTTGTCACCAACTACCAGGAAAGCATTCAAAAAACACTCTCCTAAGCAAGCCTTATGATGTTCAGTCTCTTCATGCTTGGGGTCCTACAGTAAGAGCCAGAACATCCAACCTTCAACACTAACCAACCTCGCAATCTTCAAGTCACACGTACCGACCATCCGAGACTATCACAGATCGCAAACAAACCATGGGTGGCACCTATCGAGGCGCACTTTTGTTGTTGTTGTTGTTGTTCCTAAAATTGGTTGGGGAATCTTACAAACTCAAAATTCTAAGGACGCAAAACGTGGCTAGCTAATAAGGCTTAGATGGGGCCTTGGTTATTCCGCTTCTCCCCGTTGATGGTGTTCAAGTTCATCATGTGCTCGGACCCATCGGCGTGGATGTAGGCCGCTCCTCCGTGTCGGGTGAGATCCATACCTGCTAGCTCGTCCTCCGGGGTGATGCGGAGAAGCTTAAACTTGTGCATGATGAAGAACAGGGGACCCATGGTGACGGACACCCATGCGGTGATAGCGAGAATCTCAATGATCTGGGCGGCAAGGAGCTTGCCACCGCCGCCCATGAACAGACCGTAAGGTCGGTGGCCGTTTCCTCCTCCGAAAATTTCGTAGACGTAGTTCTTCTCGGCGAACAGGCCGACGAAGAAGAGGCCCCAGGCGCCGCAGCCGCCATGGAGTTGCGCGGCTTCCAGAGGGTCGTCGAAGTGCAACTTAGCTGCAAACCAGAAAACAGAACTGTTAGCTCATGAAAAAGCAAGAACACGAAATGCTGAATCAGGAAAAAGCAAGACAAGAAATCTTAAAGAAAAAAAATATGGTGTAAAGAAAGACAAGAAGGGAAAGACAAGAGGAGCAAAGAAACTATATGGAAGAAAGTGAGAAATGTCCATAGCCGGTCGCATACCTGCTAGTTTGTTCAATCCGATGAGAACCCATGCGGAGCCGAAACCGCAAAGGATAGAGGCCCATGGGGCCACGACGGCGCAAGAAGCAGTGATGGCGGCGAACCCTCCGAGCACACCATTGCACACATCCAGCACGTTCCAATGCCCGTCCAAGAGCCTCTTCCCAAACAACGTGGTGACTCCAGCCGTGGATCCCGCCAATGTCGTTGTCACGGCGGCCCTTCCCACGCCACTCCAGTTGCCCTTGAAGCCTCCATACGGCACCAAAATCTTGAGGAAGCTTCCGGGGTTGAACCCGTACCATCCGAACCACAGCAAGAACGTGCCGAGCACGACCAACGTGGCGCTGTGACCCCGGAAGATTAGTCCGTTGCCCGCCTTGTCGAAGCGTCCGATGCGAGGGCCTTCGATGAAAGCTCCCCAAAACCCTGCAACTCCGCCCACCATGTGCACCACACCGCTCCCCGCGAAGTCGATGGCGCCGCTGCTGAACAGAAGGGAGCCCGGTCCGACCGTCTTCGTCGCGGACAACCACCCATCGGAAGACCACAGCCAGTGGGACACGATCGGGTAAACAAATCCCGTAAGCACGGACGAGTACACCAAGTAAGCCACGAATTGGGTGCGCTCCGCAATCGAACCGGACGTGATCCCCGCCGCAGCGATGGCGAAAGCCCACTGGAAGAGGAAGAAGCTGTAGTCGAAGCTGGCGTTCGGCACGTCGTACAGACCCCAGTTGTGGTGGCCAATGAAGGCATTCGCGCCGGAGCCCGTGCCGTAAGCGAACGCGAATCCGAAGACGTAGTAAGAGAGACCACCGCAAGCCGCGTCCAGCACATTCGTGAGCATGATATTCATCGTGTTCTTCGCCCGCACCGAGCCCGCGCACAGCATGGCGAATCCCAGCTGCATCGAGAACACCAAGTAGGTGGAGAAGAGCAAGTAGGTGTTGTCCACCGCCAGATTCGTGTACCCGAGCTGCGTGGAGATTCCATCGAGCTTCGTGCACAGAAAATCACTCAAGCCTGCAGCATTGCCAGAAGCGCCCAGGAACCCCTGGATCAAGCCCAGGTCCCCCTCCGCACATCCGAAATTCGACATCGCGGCTCCCGCTCTCAAGCAATCTCCAATACAATCACAAAAAGGAAGCAATGGAATCCTGTGAGTCCTATCGCAACAACAACTTCATCACGAGCACACAGGACCGATACCGACCGGTACGGACCGATCCGAGCAACTGCGACTCCAGAGGGACGACAAAGGCTTTATAGTGAAAGCGAGGGCACACGCTGCCGTTTGCAAGCTACAACCTACCAAGCCCGACAATGCGGGAGATACCTGAAAACCTACTGCAGTTTATTACCAGACCACTCCGGATTCCTGAAGCATAGAATCGCCGGAGATGGCGTTGCAAGTGGCTGACATCTGTGCAACTGGGGCTTGACTGAGACATGACAGACATGCCGTGAAAGTAAACGGCTCGTCGACGGGACAAGGTAACTTAGTCGGGCAAGAAAGTCGGCCAGGAAGTCTTCGGCTTCTGTTGATTGGGATGAGGCAGAGGTTTTCTATTATTGTTTGTAAGTGCTTGTTTTTTTTTTGACGTGATGGGTTTACGGCAGTGTACGGTAAGCCTAGTCGGGTCAGTTTGGATTTGTCTAAAGTTTGTCTAAAGTAGTGCTAAGGTAAACCAATCTATGACAAGCAAAAGGCCCATGACAGACACTTAGAGAATGATCCATTATAATCATAACATTGTTTACCAACGAGCCCAGGGTCTCTTTTTGCATCCTTGAAAAGGGGACCCTGTTATTGAACAAAATTGTCTTATTGATGGCCCTCTGCCAACTCCAATTATAAGCATCTACATTACCTTCCCAACATGGGGAGGACCATTGTCTAGTTATACAATGTTACGGTCTTGCATCAACCCATGAAATACTTTTTTTTCCCAATAAATGAGATTTGGGCCACATTTGGTTGAGTTAGTGAATGCAATCAATGTCACTTGGATGATGGTGATGGAGTGATTAGTGATTGCAATAGGAACTTCCACCTTTTGAGTGTAAATTCATTGCAAGTCGTGATTGTTTGGGGCTATTGTGATGTTAAGCCTTGTTAGACAATATTGTGACTATTTTAGTGGTGAGTATGATGACCATTATGGATACACTTTTTGTTGGATTTGGGTAGTCTAGAGATTCTTTTGGACCAATTGGACAACATACTTGAGAAAATTTCATAACAAATTTATATTTTGTCAAAAAAGAAAAAGAAAAAAATCAATTATTTTCCCCATTTCTCACATTTGTCTTTATGCAGGATTTTTTTTATAAATTTTCAACAATGCCAACAAGGCAAACCAATCATTTTGCATGTCATAGGATGGTTTATCTTTCAAGCATTTCAAAGGAGGGTGAGAATTATTTTTTTCCCTATGCTTGTCAAGAATGTAAAAGTACATCCCTCCTTTGGGTCATCAATTTTGTATTGGGAGACTTTTATTATCTTCTTCAAGATCTAGGATTTCAAAAATGCATTTAAAATTTTCAAATTGTATCACCTACAATAATGATTTGTTCTTGGTTTTTTTCCAAGAGTAAAAATTTGGAACGAAGCTCCAAATTTTTGCCCTCCTAAAGAAGACTCATAGCACTAGTATACAGGAGTTTGGTCAATTTGGCTTTTGCAAATATCAAGTGGAGAATGATTGGTACACTAATAATAATATTTAGTGTTATCTACACTAACTATTTTTTAAATGAATATTTTACCTATTATATTTATAGAGATTCTCTTCTTTAAATATTATTGATATTTATACTCTTAATAAAAATATTCATCAAGAATAAAAACCTATAGCATATTTAAATCAATCAGTGTAGAGAACACTAAATATCATTATTTGTATACCCAAAATTTTGGTGTAAATTTAATCCCATATGATGAATCCAAAAAAACAGAATCTATTTTGGAAGGTAATTATTAAAAAATTCTTTTTATACCCAAAGAACTGTTTTAATCTAATTTTTTTCATTTCTTAAAATAACAAAAAGTTGCCAATATTGTAAGAGACTCACTCTATGTTCCAAAAAAAGGTACTACTCAAACTTCTTCAAGGTAGATTTTGTGAATGCAAGTTAAAAATGGATGTCTATGCAACATTAAAATGGAAACTAAAATTCACTGAACATGGACTTTTTTGATATTTTTACTCGCATACTCAATGTAAATAAATAATCACAGCAAAATAAGGAAAACAGGAAAAGGAAAAGTGACAGTAGGTGGGTAGAAAGATAAAATTGGCTGAAGGAGGCAGTTTCCGTGCCGAAACACCAGCTGGCAGCTGCTTATTTGAGCTTTGAGTTTACGAGCTAGAGAAGTTCAGTTTGGATCCACAAAGCATGGAGCCAATGAGAGCCTTTCAAGTCCAGTGGTGTCCACATGTCTGGTCAGCCCATGTCACCCTTAGCCTTTCCAAGTGTGTTTTTCGTATGGAAAAAAGAGCATGGGCTTGTAGTTATTCCAATGAAGTAAATTGTTTGTTTTTTTGTTTTTGTTTTTCAAACAAATGGAAATCCGTTGCACAACAAGAAAACTGTTTTTTTTCAAAATCTAACCATATAAATGTTTAACCTTTGAAGGACGAATTGGTAACAATGGAGACCATCCATTTGCAGTACCATGTAAATGATTGGTTTAAAAAAAAAAAATCCAAAAGCACTCATTGGAAGTCAAACTATTGTAAAAGACCTCTCCTTTCAACATAAATTTAGAAGATGAATAGTTGCACTCTTGTCTTGCATAGAGAGATTCTTTGTCATTCATCAACCAAAAAAACAGCCGAAGTGTCGTTTAACCCCTAAAGCCCCGAGAATGTTTTTTGTGAAAAAACACTCAAAACTACTGCTTCTGCTACATTTCCTTAAGGAAAACCAGAATTTTTTTTTTTTTGGAATTTAATCATAGGATTCTTATACTTAACTTGTCTGAGATCATGTAGTAAAAATTTCATCAAATTTGACCGTACAGATTGGAAGATATTAGCATTTAAAGTTGGACAAAAAGTTTTTTCTTAAGAAGATGCTTAAATTGCCCAAAAAACTAAGATTGTCCATAAATTTCTCATCCCTAGTCCAAAATAGAATGAATCAGAGCTTCACTTATAGATAAAAACATAATATTTTAGGAAAAAAATTCAGGAAAAATTATTTTGACTTTTGTATTTTGGGGGGGCTACCCGTCAATCTCCATTTCTTGCTTAATTGTGCCATAACTTTTTCATCCAGCACCCAATTGAAACAAAAATTATATATCCGCAAAGCTCTCTCAAAACTACGCAACTTCAAAAAATCTCACTTTAAATTGAGACAATAGGAACCTACCCGGATCCAAATTGTCCTCTGAAAGGACAAATGGTCCTTTAGAGGTAAGGGGTTAAAGAGCTTGCTTACAAGTGTGCACACTAGTTTTGAGTATGAAATTGCATAGGATTTGTAAGATTATAAAAAAAAAAATGTATGTATCCTATTTTTAGTATGTTGCCCCTCCCCACAATATTTTGAGAAATTTGCATATATGAGATTTTTGGGATTGGAAGTGATGTGGACAACTAGAAATAAATTGTCTTATCACATTAAAATGCACTTCTAAGTTCAAATGAAGAACTATCAAACTTTGTCACACAATCCATGTTGCAATTGTTGAAATGCAGGGTTCTATTACAAGTCAAAATTTCTAATAACTCCAAATGAACACTTGTGTGTTTAAATTTTCAAACGTGAAAATCATGAAAACACTTTACTCTTTCCATTTGGACCATTTTCAAAGCAAATGGATAAGTAAAATTTTTTAGATCTAAAACCAAGTGAAATTGACAAGCATTATTCAAAGCCAAAAAATCAAGTAAAATTGACAAGCTTTACTCTTCTTTTAATGTGTATGCCTTTCAAGACCCTCTCAAAAATCATATATTCATTTTTTTAGTGAAAAATAAAACCTTCAAATAATTAACCTTCAATATTGCTTGTAAAAGGTTTTAGAATGGTCAAAGGAATTTAACTACCTACACTTGAACGAGTTGAAATTTTGGAGTAACCATATATGGTCGCTTGGGCAATTAGGGATTAAGGTAGGTTGCTCTAAAAGCGCCCTTGCTCTAAAAGTGACTACTAACATAAGGGTAAATTTTGCTTTTTTTTAATTCACCAATAGTGTACATTTAGCAATGGTCGCTTTTAGTGACCATTGCTTTTCAACTTCAAAAATTAAGAACTGATTCTAAAAAGTTCCAAAAAAATGGAACAATTTGGGTTAGATGTCAATTAAATCTTTCTTCTTATGAAAAGTTTAGTAAAAATTATTTCAAGGAGTTTAGCTTCCCGCAAAATGCAATCAATTCTTCAGAGGTCTCTTTAAGAGCAAATTATCTTAACGTGATAGAATTTGTTAACCTTTAAATGTGAAAGAATGTGTTGATTTTAGATTTATAAATAATCTATGGTTCAATACATTTACATTTTGACCCCTAAAGGACTTGGGCACATTTTTGGCATACATTGTCAAGAATTGCCACATTTTAGGGTAGTGAGAAAAAAATGAAAAAAAAAATCTAGTTTTTCTAAAATTCAATCAATCAAACTTGTACAAAATATTAAAATATATTAAGAAATTTGCATTGCTAATGGATATTTTTGACAACTAGGATGCTAGTGTGTGAGCATAGAAATGTGAGCATGTGAGCCTTGAGCATATGCAGAAGTAGATATCCTGCAACCATTGAAGGTGCTTATATCATAAACACCTATAATATTGATTTCTATAATATACTTATCATATAATCATGGAAGACTTCTATGATATAAAGACCTATAATATATGTGTATAGTCTTCTAGGCTCATGGATTCACAATTCTAGTCTCACATAGTAGCAACCCTCTTGCCCAAACCTACATGCCTTGTCCAAAAAATGTATTGTCCTTATACTGTAAATTTGTATTTAATTTCACTATTTAAGATGGAAATATAATATGCAAAAATAAAAGATGAAAATATTATATCACTTTACTTTGGATTTCTTTGCAGCATTATAACCAAAGAGATTTATCTTAGAACTTATTAAATGTAATAAAAATTGTTGAAGGCTGCTATTAATTCTCACATCTATCCTACAAAAGCTCACTTGGAATAAATCCTAGTTAGTCTATTCCAATTTCATGACCTCAAAATGTCTAGAGGTAACAACACTTGTATTTAAAGTCCACAAACTTAAGGGAAGCACAACCCATGATCAACTATTGTTAAATTTATGACAATCCTAATATCTAACAACATTTAATCTTTAAACGTCAAAGCGGATGATTGGTGTCTGATGGATGACAAAGAACCTTTTAGTGTAAGACAGAAGTACAACTATTCATCATTGGAATTTTATGTGAAAAGGAGAGATCTTCTACAATATTTTAACTTCTAGTGAGTGCTTCTGGATTTTTTTAGACCAATGATTCCCACGGTATCAAAATAAATGATTTCCATGGTCACCAATCCTTTGTTTAAAGATTAAAGATCACCTATATTATAGTTGTGATCGTTAATCCCTATTTGTCCCAATGTGCAAAAAACTAAATGCACTTCAATGAAAATCAATATTGCAATTTTCAAAATATCCATTTTTTGTGTCTGGTTCAATCTAAAAATATATATAACAACAAATTTCATTTTATTCTAATTTTAGAAATTCAAAAACTTATTGCAATTACAAGCTCCATGTTTAAAAAGTTCAAATTGCACAATATTATTATACGTTTTTCATTTGATATTGATTTTTTAATTATTTTATAATAAATTATAAATTATTGTTCTCCATTTTAACCTTCATTTTGGATAGATTTATCAAATTACTCAAATATACACAATAATTGATATAATTTCATTTATAAATTATATCTTAAAAAATCACATTTTTTTTTTCACCCATATTTTCTGAAATAAATAAAACTTATAGATAAAATGTTTTGTACGTATGTAAAATAACACAGGATTATCAATCAATTGTATAAGGGCATCACTTAGTTTAATAGTAGAAACTAATCTTATAGCTAAACATATTTAGGGGGTCAACAAACAACCTATTTCTTCATTTCTACTTGTAATCCACAAATAAACTTTTAATTTTTAAATTTTTTTTAAATTTGAAAAATGATAATGTTTATTTAAAAAACAAAGAGAAAGTGAGGTTCCAACTTGAAGAGTGAAGAATGCCCAAACTAAAGACATCTTGTCTATACCAATTATCTAAAAAATCAATCTCAATCATCTTTGTCCTATTCTCTTTACAAATATAATGGAGTTTCTCTTATATCAAACTTTTTATTTTTTTGTTTTGCTATAAAATTATAACAATCACATTTTTCACAAAACCAATTGTCATTTTCTAGTTCCCACATTGATTAGCAACACAAAGTCTTAAATACAAAATACAGTGTATTGATAGAAATACAAAATTAAAATTCATATATAAATTAAGGTTAAATTGAGTTTACAATGATGTTAAATTATTGGTCTATAGTTTTCAATTATGAAGTGGACTTATACAATTTAAGTCACTGAAAACTTATCTTTTATAAAATCATCAACCATTAGGATTTGAAAGTTGGGGTTTCCAATTAAATTTTGAAGTAATAAAATAGAATGAAGTGCTTCTTGATTGGAACTAAAATATCTTAAATATTATATTGAACAAAATATCTATTAATTCAAGTCTTTACAACATATCAAATTAAACAAACTAATTGCGATTTGGACAAAATTGATAAGATTGATTTCAAATATATTTGTAAGATCCACTTTATTTTAATCTTAGGTCATGGTGGTCTAAATAAGAAATTATTGCAATAAAATCTTTAGCTACATTAGTCTTAAGAAAAAATTTCATATTAAATGAAAAATAAAATTGTCTAGCATGACCAATATAAAATAAACTAATTCAAATTTGACAATAATTTATTTGAAAATGTATATTTTTTATTAATAGTTCTTATAAGTCTCTAGGCATGTATGTGTAGGCATTGTTACATAAAAATTTGTGTTGTATATTCAAGTATAATTCTATATTCATACTACATAATGAAGGTGTACTTAAATATGATAATGAAATGAAATATATTGATAAACTATTTCAATCCAGATCATGGAGTAATTAAAAAAATACTCTTAACTTTTTTTGTTGTGGCCAATTAACTTTTGTTGGACTAAGTACCACTTTTTATTGATAAATTTTTGGATCAAGCTACAAGCCAAAAGAAGAGGAAGAAAAAAAATGTCGTTATTTGGCCATATTTTTAATTAAACTTGACTAAATTTTAGTTTTAAATTACTATTATCCACATAGGTGATACCCAAATTATTTCAATGAGTTTACTCCACAATAACAAATTGTAAACGCACTGATTATAGAAGACCAAAACTTTAGATAATGTAATGGGGTTTACACGTTTACACTAATTTTATACTATCTCAAATAGTACGCTTGCTGCTAAACATTAATCCATAATCATCCATTTTAAAATTCCATTCATCTTAAATTCATCCAAATTGTACTCAATTCATCCAAATCCATCTAATTTGTGTGAGGGCTCTTGTGTTATTTAGTAGATCCAAGAAATTTGAGTATGAAATACTAAAATTTTGATGAATAATGCCAACCAATCCTTGGACCTTTGTCCAACAAAAGAACTCAATATTAAAACAAAAATGCCCAAGCCCCCCTAATAGTGGTTCAGAGTGCACATTGTATAACATTAGCTTTAAAAAGTAACACAAAATGACTTGTACTTCCTTCTTAGAATTTTAACCTCGCAAAGACATGGCTATATCACAATAGTAGCCAGCCAAAATTGTCATTTTGGGAGGGGGATAAATACGTGCATTTTTTGTTTCTCTAATTTCTTTGTCATCAATCACTTTGAGTCCTCAACGCTTTTCGTAGGTTCATCTTAGTGTTTGGAAAAAGCTGATAGCTAGTTCAAAGTTAGCCAGTGGAATTGAAAAAAACCCAACCAAGTTGCAATTGAAAAATATTTGGCAAAAATCCAATGAAAATATTGGTAATTTTTCTATTTAGAGTAAAAAATAGGGAAAATAACCCGACTCGGTACTTGAAAAACCTGTTCCGTATGAAAAAATTAGCCGGTAAAACTCAAAAAAATTCCCGAACACAGGTTCCTCTGGTCCTTTTTCAATGACTTTTTTTAATAATAAAAGTAACACCCAAAATTTCAACTGTTAACGAGAACGGGACTGACCGTCCGTGACGGATGAAAGTCGTAGTAGTTTTCGTATCCCCGTACCGTCCTCCCCCCCTTCCGGTAATCTCGCACCCCACCAACTCCAGCGGAGCCCGCCTCAGCGCAAAACGGAAGACTGGACGATGCTTTCGTCCCCCCATCGCGGCCCCGATGCAGCGGGACTCCGACAGCAGTTTCCGACGCACTCACCGGGCAGCACCCGCCCGCCCGCCCTCCATCGTGAACCATCCGTGACCATCGGACGGACCCCGGCACTCCGCTCCCTTGGTCAACGGACGACAAATCCCCAGCGGGGCACTTGTCTCGCGAAGAATGTGAAGGAACAAGCGCCCGTCTCGCGTTGAACCGTTGCAGCTGCTCGCGGCGCCTCGTACCGACGGGAGAGCTCATGCCCAGGCCGCTATTGGCGTTCCAGGACTCCTCGCCCGTCGGAGCCTCGACGCGCCCGCAACTTCGTCAAGGAAATCCGGCTCGTTTGAAGAATCCGGGCCCGCATTCTCCGCAAGGCGGTTGTGGCCGTTTCTACTGCTCCCGGACCATCAAGGCAATTTTACTACCGACTATATTCGTGGGTGGGGGGGAGAGGATTCTCTCCGGGTTTCGTTCGGGATTCCTGTTTCAATTTTGTCGTGCACTTACTGGGTGCTTTTTCCACCTTCAGTTGCGATGAGTTCTATGCATTTGCGTCAGTTTTTGTTTTTAAGAGATTCGGGATTCTCCAAGGAATTGGAAAATTTCGGGGGAGGAGCGAATCTGGGATTCTGGGGCATGGGGTTTCTTGTTTTGTATGATTTTGCCGAGTGTTTTAAGGAAAGGAAAACTGGGGGAATTCATAAATAATGGAAGTTTCTCCGTGCGGATTTGCGGGAGTAGCCGGATGTTCTGGTTTGGCAGGTATTCCAGGTAACACTGTTGGGGAGAATCCGGCATTTCTGGTTGTGCGGCTCGTACTCTCGGTTCTGGAAGGTGTGGAGTTTTTCTCGATTATTGTAATGTGATCAAGGTCCTGATTGATGGAATTATGGTGAAATGATATCTGGGTGAGATTTTTTGGGTTGTTTTTTCCACAAGTGGGAATAGGGATGTTTGAAAATAATGACACGGAACAAAGGAAAACTTTGGAGCATCTTGCACGAGTGCCCTTTTGTTTGGTGCCTTTTGGCATAGGATTTTGAAGGGGGCCCCTTAACCCGTGAGCGTCCAACCCATGTTCACAGAAATCCAAACCCTTCTATACTCATTCCAATTAAATTATCACATAAGAAAAGATTCACACTAATTGATTGTATTGATTGGTAGTAGAGACATGTCCAGATATACATGGAAATTGATGCATCCCTTGACCATACCATTGAAAAGATTATAAGAGTCAAACAAGGACATCTTTCAAAAATGGAGAAGCCATATTTTGGCCCCTAGGGGTTAATGCTTTGGAACCCAAGTGCAATCAATTCTAAGTCCTAGTGTGCAAATGGATCAAATATGCCATCATTTCAAAGGATATAAAAGAATGAGCCATCATTTACCATGACAACTTGCTAATTGTAGAAGAAACAATATAATTTACAAGGGGTTGGGGGCCCCTACAAAAATCGCTTATTTAGAGCATTGTCAATGGTCTAGGTATAAAGTTTATCTCAACAAAACACAAAGTTCATTACTTTGTTGAATGTTTACCCCATATATGCAACTAAATAATTTTGTCTTCCAACCAATCACATGTCTCCTAGACTAAGCGAATGTTTGCATAAGTGCCTAAATGCAAACATAATCTCTATTAAAGCTATGAACTATTTGCAAAAGAAAAAAGTAAACTTGATGGAGTTGCTAACCATGGCAAAGATGCAATTTTTATTGCATCCAAGAGTATCCTTTGATGTGTCATAGCATTGATTGCACACTTTGCTTCCCAAATTGTTATAGCCTTATAGGTGACTCATTTGCCATATTTTTGGCTATACTCTTACAAAGACAATGAGAATTTAATGATGGGTCCAAAAAATTAACCAATTGTGCATTTTTCATAGATGAAAAGCCATGAATTACTGAAAATGACTATTTTAGGGTGGCTCAAATAGGTAACCTAATCTCTATGGACCATTTTTTTAAGAAAATTGTGAAAATTAAGTAAAAAAACAATTCTTGTACCTTTTTCCCAAGAAGATCATGCATTCATGCTATGATTGCAAGAAAAACAAGACTATTCATAATACTACTCCAATAGGACTACAATAGACCAAAATCTAGTCCCAACGGAATGAATCTTTTTTTTACAGATTTCCATGTATATTCCACGGGAAACAAATTTTTTTAGTTTAATGTTTGAGCGATGAAAAGATGTTCATAAAGTGCCCAGAACTTTATCATTAAAAAAGAGAGGTGTATCGACAATAAGTTTTTGTGATCAACCATAGATTCCAATTGTTTTTTCTATTTTTTTGGATTGGCCGGATACTTAGGGACGAATTCATGGTAGCCTCAAAATTGAAGTGGTGGAAGTTCTTCTTGACTGGACGTGAAGAAGCATACAATACTGGAAACCATTTCAGAATTTACATGAACAGGCACAGTCCTATGGGGTTCGTAAACCACTCCTGGGAAATGTCCCGTTCAATCGGCGGGAAGCTTCTGTGCCGTAATCCCCGATTACGCGGGCAAAACCGCGTAATCGGGGATTACGGATTTTTCATCCGGTTCTGCGTTTTCATCGTGATTTCGTCGTGATTTACGTCGGGCAATACCCTTATCGTCGGGCATTGCGCCAAATAATCAGCCCTCCTCGTCGGGCTCCACCCTCCTCGTCGGCCGATTATTGGGCGCAATGCCCTCCTCTGCGGGCATTGCCCTATACTACACAACCAGGGTTTTAAGATTATGCTGCACTGTTTCTGATTGTTGCCCACACACGACCTTCACAGACTGTTTGGTTTTACAAGGGAATCTTCAACTTGCTCTGCGTTATGACAGTAATTCATGATTTCATGTCCTTAACTTTCGTTGATTATTAGAGAGCCCAGACATGATCCAGACCCTGGAACGTACATTTATTAACAATCTGAAATTCTATTCTATTCTTCGGGCATAATTATATGGCTCTGATAATGGTTCAACGCTTATCAGAGGAGACGTGTGCAGGACTGCAGGATTTTCAATTGTTGCTGTTCCCAGTTGCTGGTCTGCTGGATAAGAAGCATGCACATTGCTTGTACACCACTTTAACTTATCGACATTCCAGAAGATTGCTCTTGATTCTAGAAGGTAGGTATACCCAAAGCAACAGGGAACCTACACCAGCAGTCTAGCACGATGTGATCGAGAGACGTACATTTGCGGACCTTCAATTGAAGGCTCTCGAATCTCGATCGTAGTCTTTTACGAAGTGCTACAATATCTTTTCTCGATTACCTTTTTCTTCCTCATCTCATGATGATTGATGAGAGTTGAACTTTTGTTGTGATGGATGATTTAACACGACTGTACTGAATTCCAGTGACTAATTAACTGAGTTAAGTAAAGCGGCATTGACCACCCGAAGTACGGAAGGAATTACGGCCAAAAAGATCTGGAGCAGCCAGGTGGGTCCTTTTCCGTGCAACTGAATGATGGAAATCTTCAACGTTACTAAATATGGA
This sequence comes from Antitrichia curtipendula, assembly GCA_951230915.1. NCBI lineage: Eukaryota > Viridiplantae > Streptophyta > Bryopsida > Hypnales > Leucodontaceae > Antitrichia > Antitrichia curtipendula. Next base: position 18,291,287 of record OX579635.1, read on the forward strand.
ATCACGACTCTACTCACTTGGAATCTCTTCCAGCAATCATGGGTGTGATTGTCATCACTCTTCAAGCTCCGGGGCAAGCTCGATCGGGTGCTCTGCTGGAGCTTGGCCCAACAAACAGCTGCGCGAAATGGGGAGCTGAAATTAGCAGGCCTTCTTTCGGGAATCTAGATTCCTCGGTTGCTCGGTTGCTCGGTTGCCGAGAGTCCGTCGAAGCTTTTGGCGAAACTTCATAAGCGGGCTACAATCGAACAAAGCGTGGTGGCAAGTGCGGAGATAATTGCCACCGAGGTCACCTTCGTTAGGTAGAGCAATCTGAAACTGTTCTTGTAGGTGATGTACATAGTTACAATACTTAGAGTTACACTTAGGGTGGCTTTACATACTGGTCCAGTGGGCAAAGCTCCACCTAATACAAGCAATAAGATTAACTTGCCTCAACTGATTGTCTTGCCGAGGTGGGCAATGGAAAAGGAGGAGCAATGGCAATGGTGGAGGCTAGTCAATCTTGAGAGAATCTAATGTGTGTGAGTTTTTTTATTGTATGATTCCTTCCCACCCATCAGGTTCACATGAAAGTGCAATGGCTGCTTTTTCTTGTAGCACCTGCTGAAAAATTTCCTCAATGACCGATACATGTAGGGCAGCCTTAGGGCCTTCTACCATGTGAGACCGGTGGGCAAAGTTTGTAGGGGAGCTACATGGTCCAAGTTTGCAATTGTAGTGATATGTGGAATTGGTGGGTGGGATAGAGATTAAATATGAATTCCCTATATATTGATTATCTCAAGATTGATCAATCTTGACCAACAAGATTGTCCATTGATTTTGGCAAAACATAAAATCCTCCTTTTTTGCTCATTGAAGTTGACAAGACAATCAATATTCACTTCTTGTCTCCTAGTCCTTTTTTTGCCCACCAATCTCACATGGCAAGGCTAGAGGGCCTTTAACCCTAGAAGGACCAAGTGGACAGATTGTGTCCACCAGAAATCAAAAAAAGGCCTCTCTAAAAAAGAGGAAGTGGTTTCCATCGTGGATAATTTGCAGATTAAAAAAATGGCCTCATTCAGAACACACTTAGATTTTACACAAGGACAGCTTTATCAAATCTGCACTCTTACAGAAGGACAAATCATGAAGAGGTAAACACAGGACAAGGCAGTTGGGCCAAATGTCCTGAAAATGACCGGCCACCGCCGGTGATGGGCCGTTGGTCTTTGGATTCTGAAGACTGAGGAACAGTGGCGTCGGGTTCAGGGTTCCGCACAGATCTGTGCAACGTGGGAGCGAATGGAGCCAAATTCTACACGGTCTTGTAGATGGCGACGGGCGCTGTGATCTCGGTCATTAGGCGGGCAACTCTGTGATGTGGGCTCACGGATTGCAAGCTGTTGCGAGGACTCCCTTGTACAAATCACTCATACTCTGTTGTGGGGGAGTAGGGAGTAGAGGGGGGGTGTTATCATTTTGGCAATTGGGTTGTGGGTTTTGGCGAGCTCATTGTCGAGAGCTTGACGGCGCACTACTTGCACTGAGGGCGCAATTGAGGCGACAAGTTTTCTCCCGCGTGCTTTTCAACAATATGGCAACTGCTGTGTGCTCTGGGCGTGCGTCAAAGGAAGAGCTATCGGAGGTAGAAGATAAATTGTTCCACTGGGCAGTCACTAGAGGTGCCTCACGACCAACTGCTCTGAAGGTGGTGAATTGTTTGCACGAAGGTTTTTTGTTGTCCTTACCACAACCACAGCGGAAGCATCATTGGACTACCAATCCTACTAATCGGAATTGGCGATACCTTTGTCGCCGCCACATTGGGAGGTTGCTTGGCTGGAAGGAGCATTATGCAGAAGGAGATTCGAGAGGAATTCCTGACTTCTTGAACGTCTTCCTCCGAAGTAAGCTGTGGCCCGATTTTCAGGACAGCCATGATGATGAAGAACAACGCCAGACTAAAGGCCGCAGTGGATCTGCAGGCACGAGCGCCACGCCAAAGGGGGAGAATTCAGAGAGCCCTTGCTGCTGCGAAGGCAATGGCGGACAAGGGAAATGAAGCCGCGAACCCGACGTTGCCAGTAGCGGCAATCGCAACCTCCATGGCAGGCGAAGCTGATCAAGTTCTGGGAGAAGAAATGGCAACAATAGTAGAGGGTGCTCAGGATAGGGTGGTCGTCCATAGGCGAGGAGGTGGGAGTAAATCTCCTCAGGTAGGGATTGGTCCTCAGAGGGGGAGAGATCTTGGGTTGGGAAAATTAGGGTTACAAGATTCAGGAGGTCCGAATTCAAATTTTTGCACAGTCTCCACTGAGGTTGGAGAGTGCTCCGGGTTTGTTGAACCGAATTTTGACATGAGAGGTCTTGTAGGGTCACAAGGGCGGGGGCGTGGCACTCGTACTAGAAAGGCACGGAGACCACGAGGGTGGATACCGCCAGAGGTTGTGGTTGATAGGACCTCGCCAATTCATCTTCGATCAACAGTACGAGGTCAATCGGCACTGTTGTTCTCTCCAACACAATTGCAATTGCAATTTTCAAGGTCGCCATCGAATTCACCACATGGTAGCGGCCACAGACAATCTCGTGTGAGGCGTAGCCCAATTGGCAAAGATAGCCCAATTGTAGCAACACGAGCAACTACCAGTATCGCACTGTCTCCACTGGCTGCCGCACAAAATTCACCTACAGAATCGATGCTGGAGGTCCGACCATCTACTGTGCGGGTAGTAAATCTACAGGGAGCATTTGACAGTGTTGCTAGGACATCGCAATGGGTGGAAGAAGTCACCGACTTACATGCGGAGGAAGGAGGTGTGTTACCAATCGCTACTGCAGAAGGGGACCTCAATGTCGGTAGAGGTGATTGTTCACTCTTTGCAGAGGATGCTGTTGGGTCTTCCATCGATACCACATCAGGCACCATAGGGCACTTGCTGAACCAAGCGGCAGTAGGAGCCACCACCTTCGACGATACGAATTCACAAGAAGACATTGAAGGCGGTTACATGACACCCGTGAGACATGGAGCAGCTGCAGCGGATACCAACCTCATCGATGGTATGGACGATTGGACCTCAGATTCATGCGGCAGTGCATGGGCACCCGACTTTGCCGATTACACAGGTAATTCATCAGATGAAAATAATTCTGATTGGCTGCTACTTGGTGATGAGGACTTAGAGAATCTTCAGGACGTGCCCTTTGACATTGATGACTACTATGAATATACGTTTGTTGATCCCATCCAGAAGGCTGCTGTTGAGAGAATTCGACATCTGTACCGCGATTCAGAGTGGGGCAATACCCAACCCACTTTGGTAGGTGATCGAGTTACGTTCTCAGGCCCTTTTCCTGGACCCACGCAGCGATTCACTCGGAATAGACCGACTGCTTGCTCCTTTTTTGATCGATGGTTCGATAATGCAACCATTGACCGCATTGTGTCCGAAACAAATGCTTACGCCTTACAAGCACCCACCCACACTACCGATGGACTACGAAGGAGAAGAGTAGCAACCACGAACGGTGGACCTCGCTGGATTCCAACGACAAGACTTGAACTGCGGGCCTTTTTTGGCGTTACCATTCTCATGGGATTGAAGACTACGCCTTGCATACGTGACTATTGGAGAGAAGATGTGTTCTGGCGATGTGGAGTCATTCCCAGGGTGTTCTCGAGGGCTCGATTTGAATCTCTGCTTCGGTGTCTTCATTGCACTGACAACGCCACTGCGGTCCGTGAGAAGGACAGTCCATTGTATGACAAGCTGTTCAAGATCAGATGGTTGCTTCAGCATTTTGTTTCGGTATCACAGCAGTTGTACAATCCCGAGAAATGGCTCACATGTGACGAAATCATGGTTGCTTATCGTGGCTTTCGATCCCCCTGTCGCCAGTATATGCCAGCAAAGCCCACGCGCTATGGATTTAAATTTTGGGCTGCTGTATGTGTAGATTCAGGGTTTATATGGAATGTCATTCCCTACCTTGGAAAAGTTCCAGGGGAACCTGATACTGGCTTAGCTGAACGAGTTGTTTACCAATTGACGGAAGGCTTGCAACATCGCGGCCATTCAGTGTGCGTAGACAATTTTTTTACGGCACCTAGCTTGTTCGATGGACTCTTGCGTCGTGGCATATGGGCAACAGGGACAATAAAGGTTGGGCGCATTGGATTTCCTTCCATGCTGCAGGGTTATAAGAAAGGTGAACACCCTCGAGCAACCACCTTTTGGGCCACGCATTCCAGTGGTAGAATGGCTGCCTCAGTGTGGTATGATTCAAAACCTGTTGCATTTTTGAGTACGTCGGCTGATCCGACAGGACCTGCAGTGGCCAAGCGGTGGCTGAAAGGCGTGAGAGAGGACATCCAATCGACACCCGCCCAAGTGGAATATCAAACTTATATGCGTGGTGTCGATTTGGTCGATCAAATGCGAACTCACTATACTACACAGTTCCACAGCCACAAATGGTGGCATAAGTACTTGATGTTTGTGGTTGATTCCATTATGCACAATGCCTGGGTCTGCTACCGTCGTGATCGCCGGTCCAGGGGAGAGAGGAAGGTCCGCCGAGCCAATTTCATGTATGAAGTTGCATTTGCGTTGATTATGCCAAAGATCTCTCCACCTCGGACTTGTACAGTGTGGAATCGGGCCCCGTCCGCGTTGCACTTTGTGCAAACAGATCACGACATCCGCCGTCGTTGTTGTGTGTGCAAGCGAAGACAGGCTGATTATTGCTCCGCTTGTGGGCATGTCTTCATGTGCAAATATCCGTGCTTCCCAAGGGTGCACAACTCCAAGAAGTGGGCTTTACGTGCGTCGGATTTTGCTCTACGGTTCCATCGCCACTAACTTCATCTTCTGGTGTTGTTGCTTGTAGTGTGGACAGTCGCAACAAGCCCGTTGATGGAGCCCGGGTCGTTGAGTTTCAGAGGACGGCGCTCAAGAGTGAACCCCCCCCACTTCACGCCACTCTTCGATTCTGATTATTGGGCGGGTTCTCCACCGCGAAGTCCGAGGGACGATTGAAAGTGTCATCAGTGACCTTCGGCATCGAAGTCTCATGCGATGGAGCACCACTTTTTGGTTGATGGGTCTGGGAGAGCAGTAGCAGTCATCCCCTCCCCAGCGTCTGCTTTTTGTGGAAGTAGGAAGTTACATTTTTGTTGGTATAGGCAAGTGCGTTCAGTTACATTGTTTTCGGTTTAGGCAGCTGCAGGCATAGAACCGATTTTGCAGGAAATTGGCGACTGTATGGAGAGACTCTGTGCTGCAAGCAACGCCCAATGCTTTGGCAGATGAATAGAATTGGATTTTGGAATTTATTGTCTCCGTAATTCTATAAGCTTGTTGAGATTCTTGTGTCCATGTCTCTGCAAGACGCACTTGCACTCTACGCTAATCGATCGTGAACACCGTGGTTGAAAATACGCCTGAAGCCATGCACGTTCAGCATGGTCTTCCTCGAGATGGGTGCGCCACTGCGCCATGCATGGCACTGGGTCCCAACGCATGACCGGCAGTAGCCAGTCCAGCATGCATGCATCTTCCGGTTGAAACCGGTCACCTGCCCCCCTGCTTCGTCGTTGCAGACAACTTTGAAGTCTAACCAATTGCACGTTTCTGTGCAAAATCCACCAATTATTTCCGCACAAAGTCGCTTGTGGGGTCCAGGAGAATACTGTGGAAGCCTGATTTTTTCTAGAATTTCTGTGGTCCTCAAGCAACGTGAAATTGAGCACCACACCCAAAAAAAGGGCGTTCTAACACTTGTTTCGCCCAAACTTCGATGCCATGATCTGCACATCTAGGCAGCTAAATCCACCTCCGTCTATGCAATGCGGACCGCTTGTTACCTGCCTACAATCTCTCACGATTACCCTCACAAATTCTCCCGAGACTGCTCGCATAGGCAAATTGTTTCCACTGTGCGGCAACAGTGCTCTTCCTCATGTGATTCGGGCGTGGACGCTCTAGGGTTAAAGGTTGTTTTTTACGTGTAGATAGTAAAAATCATAAATTTTACACTTACGGGGACGATTGGAACTGGATTTAATTTGTTACATTGGAGAGGGTTTTTCTGCTCCAGTAGTCTTTGTCTTTGTAACTGGTGATTAGTCCATGTTCTCACTACTAGTATCACCCATTTTGCTTGAGATTCCCATTGAGCCTTACTTGAGATTTCTATGTTCTTTTTGCACTTAATTGGAGAGTCACTTCTCCTACAAACAAGCAAAAAAGAAAGTCACTAATTTTTAAAGAAAATTGATGTTTTTAAAAGTATTTTTGACCTTTTGTGAATTTTCAATATGATGACTTGAAGAAACTTTAGAGTCTCGTATAGGACTATAGGTGCATCTTTGAATGGTCTTCAAAAAAATTCTTAACCACTCACTAAAGGTTTTTTAGTTTAAAGCCTTATTGCACAATAGAATTGAGGATGTAATTAGAATTAATCTAGAAGCGGATTGAACTTTGGAAAGCAATAATAAGCTAAACTTAATCTTTATTCCCAACAATAATTGCATTTAGTTCCATTAGCTGAGTAGTCAATCTCAAATTTAGCCATGATCTCAAGCTTTTCAAATTGACTTACGTTTTTTTGGCATACATGCATTGTGCTTGTGAGCTCTCACTAGTTGAAGCCACACACTATAGAAACCAAATTTAAAGAAGCAATCTATTTTGAACCCCAAAAATGAATTTATATATTCATTATAATATTTACAATCAATGAAATCCCAAAGATTAATTTTATATTTGAGTGAAGGCCTAAAAGATCATAGTGGTAATGTTTCAAGACTCTCAATGTAAAAGAAATAGAAAGCAAGATTGTCTTATCAAACACATTTTTGAGTTTTGGTGACATGTTGGACGTCCGCCGTTGCGTTCTAATGGACAATGTGTCAAATAAGCATCTAATAAGGTCATTAGCCACCCACTTAGATAATTTGAAATCTCACCATAAATATGAACTTAAAGTTAGAATGTAATATGTGTTTATCATATTGAGACACCTTACTAAAATGAGATTTGAATATGTCAAGTTAGCATAAATGAAGGGTCGTTTATTTGAAAGTCAAACTTAAAGTTGACTTATTGGATGTCGCAAGAGTTCTATTAGACGTTGTTTGACATCTATTTATTATGTTGTCGCGATGTCCACCAGAACAAGCATGAAAAGAAAGGGATTGATGTGATTGTTAGACAATACATCTATCTTAAGAATGATGCTTTTACTCTAGTCCTTTTCATACTTCCTAGTAAAAAACATCCCTAACTATGTAAACAAAAAATTTAATGAAAATTGTATTGAGGTGTAAATGTCCAATCTTTATTAAAAGGTAGTAGAAATAATATCCAGGAGTTGAGGTTCATTGGCAAATTTTTAAAACTGATTAGATGTGTCAATTGTGCAAGTTGCATTGCAAAATAATGAGCTTGAAAAATTAAAGAAGAACAATTTGTCCATGATAATTGATAAATAAGTAATTGACGAGTATTGTTGCACTTGTGGAAAGTTTTGAGGATGGTATATATTGGGCTAAATATTTTCTTCCATTCTCGCCATTAGGGGTGAGTTACACCTTCTTCATTGCGCATCCATTCTTTAGAGAATGGAGACGTGCTAGCTTCCCATTGTCTTCCCGTTGCCTTTTCGTGGCAGAACATTCTTCTTTTGCAAAATCTTTTCCACGTCCATTATTTTCTTTTAGAGGTGAATAATGGGCATCAAGAAGATTTCTTCGTAGAAGTATATTTCCTTGCGCTCCTTGCGCTCCTAAGTTTCATCCCTCTGCTGCCAATTTTGGAAAGTTGTCATTGCTGATTTCACCCTTGTCGTCGGTGGTTGCACACATCGCTTGCCCCCGCACTACAAACAATGAGCAACACCTATGATTCTGCTAGCCAACTTGTTTATTTTAGTTCAAAACAAATCATTGATGCATGCAAGAGCTCATTCCATTGTTTCGATTGAAAAATACTGCATGAAAGGTATCATACGTGAATCTATTCTTCATTATCATCCTCCACACAATGCAGGATGGGTGTCACACCTTCTTAACCCGGGACTGCTCCCCATTGGCTCTTGTTTTTCTCACCAACTTCTCATTCTTCTTAGAAACTTGCTTGGTGAAGAAGGTGCAACTAAGATAGGAGGTCCATAAACCGCTCATTTAAGAGATGAAGCTGAATTTTGGGGAGGTAAAACTTCTTTAAATATTTTTCAGTAAATTTTCCTTGAAAGGCAAGAGAAATTGGCATCTAACCCAAGTTGTTTCATATTTTTTGAAGCTTTGTGAAATTAGTTATGAATTTCTGAAGTTGCAGAAAAGTGTATTTTTGTGGGCTCTAAAACCGACCACCTCCTCAAATGCACACCACTTGTACATTGGAAAGTGAAAAATGTACCTCTAGAGCTTGATTGGTTTTAGAACCCGCTCCATTTTAGGACCTCCTACCTTACCCCAATTGCAATCCAACACCGTCAACTCGGAAGAAAAAATAAAAAGCTTGCTGCAACTTCCGAGGTTAGAGGACAGCATTCACACGATGGTCGTTCCGTTCGAGTTTTGTTGCGATGGAATCCCCAGCCTGAAAATGTTTGCAAAGAGCATCCGATCCCAGCTTGCAGGGCGGCCCTTCCCTCTGAGGCTCTGACCGGAAATAGGAAATAGCAAATTGCAAATAGGGTCCTCAAGATTGGAGATGCCTGATTGTCTGGAGCTTTGGAGGAACCAGGAAAGCTATGAATCCCAGAATTTCATGATCTGTTTTCCTTCTAATCACGCTTGACTGCCTGTGAAAAAGAGAATCAAAGATGGTTAAAAAATTGAGTTGTCTTGAATTTAGATTTCTCAACTGGTGAAATCCGAATGTACCGTAACTTCCTTGGCTCAGTCACCAACTGTCATATCTGGAGAAATCTCATTTGTTTTATGGTGCAATCTCATGGAACGAAACTTCAACTGTACCCTTTTTTTTTTATTAAAACAAAAAACCGTCAACTGTATTGCAGTAAAGTAATCTTTATTTGTGTGAAAAAATATTTTTTTTAAAAGAAAAAGAAAAAGCTTCAACTGTAATAACTGGCTGGTGCGACAGAATTCATGCCGGATTGAGTGATGTGGCTTGTCAAAGACAACTTTCAAAGTGCTTCCAGAAACTACTGGTTGGGTTTGATTGATTACGGGCGCGCCCATTGGGATGGCCGGGGTGGATTGACCCCCTTGCTCGGCCCTGCGGGCAAACCATGTTTTTTTGCACATGATTTTTTTTTCAAATTTTGAATTCATATTTGCGATCATAGACCCCAAATTTGTTCAGTGAAGTCATGAATATACCCTGGAACGGTCCAAAATAGGGGGCTTTTTTTTTACATGCACCCTTGGTAAGGCCGAGTGAGGGGGTCAATCCACCCCGATCATTGGGATTTAATGTGCAAACTCAAGGATAGACACCTTCTCTGTTGGAAGTTGGCTAAAGGACGGTTTGAGTTTGAAATGGACCTGGCGGAGCATTGTTTTTGACATTGTGGATGGCTGCCTTAGATGGGCACTCTCCAGCCCGCGGGCCAATTTCGTGTACCAATCGCCATAGGCCGTTGGCGCCGTGGCAAGGCGGCCCCGCCACGCTGCATGGTGCTTGTTTTGTATTTTGTATTGGGTTGTTTGGTCATGTGCCCTTCTCAAGCCGCTTGTGGCTAAGTTTCTTTGTACCATTTTTTCTTGCAGTAAAGATTCCTTTTGCTTGTGTCAAAAAAATAAAAATAAAAACTTCCAGAAATGTGCAAAGGATCATGCAAACAATTTGTTTTGGGATTTAATTCCACTTGGTGTAAAAACAATGGGTTGAAATTGAAATTGTAGAGGTATGAGGGCGGACTTCCATGCACCTACAATCTCTCCAACCTTGCATAAAAGACTTTTAAAAAATTGGAATTTTACATGGAAGCGTGCACTGGTTGCAAGAGGGAATCAGAATCAAAACGGTTGGCTAGCAAAATTTAGAGGAAGACTTGTGAAAAGTGGGGTTTGGCAAGTGTCCAACTTTTGGAAAACTATAAGAAACATTGGATTTGAATTTTTTTGATTGGTTTTGGTTTGACAAGGCAAAGCTACTTGTAAGATATAGTTTCTCCCTACCTCAAAGAATTGAAAGCATCATTAAAGTTTGCAAAGGCAATTCTAACTTTAGAAAACTGAGAAAGTAATTTCCAACTCCACCACAACATGGAAATTTGTTGTGATTGTGAGTTATGATGATTTTAAAGACTGTAAATCATTTGAGTTTGGAATCCTCATAGTATGAAGATATCTTTATTTTTTGGATATTTTTCAACATTTTATATAATTAGACACTTCTAATTTCCCCCCAACTTTATAGTCTAAAAATTGTCAAGTTCAAGAATTATTCATCAACACTATATTTTTGCTTTGGATGTAGGAGTTAAAACGTTTTATCCTATGCGACTCAGTGTACATACCTTTGACCAATCTCAGCTCTCTAAGTACATAAAAGAGGTTAAAGGCTATTATTTATTACAAAAGATTGCCAATTGTAGTAGAAAAATTTAGATGGTTCACTTGACCATACTTAATTGAAGCAGGCAAAAGAATGTAGAAGAGAGTCCTCTAATTAATTGCATAATTTTTCATCCAAAATTTTGTGTAGTGAAGGCATTCTCTTGCATTGGTGACAATGCTCCAACTACATGGAACTTTCAAAGTTTCATGCACTAGTACTTTAGTGCTTTAATATACACTAATGCTAATATGTGAGCATAGAATTGCTAGCATAATTATGAGCCTTAAGCCTAGGTATAAGTAGATATCTTACAACCATTGAAGGTGCTTATAACATAAACAACTATAATGTAGGTATCTAAAATATATGTATCCTATAATCATAGAGATTTCTATAATATAGGCACCTATATCATAGGAATCTAGACTCCTAGATTCATGTACTCATGATCCTAGGTTCACATGATAGCACCCCTCCTTTAGTACATAGAATCTAAAACTATAATTATACAAAAAGAAATCCAACAAACTTCATTGAATCAAAATAAAAGAAAGTTGCTTAATGCCACATTTAACTACTTCTTAACTTTCAAAGGATCCAGAATTAATAGTAGAAAAAAAATGGTCATTTGGAGATAATGCAAAACATTAGGAGATCTTTGTAAAACATTGGGAGATCAATACCAAACATTGGGAGATCAATACCAAACATTGGGAGATCAATACAAAACATTTGAAGATCTATATAAACATCTAGAGATCTCCAGTTGTTATTATCCAGAGATTTCCGAATGTTTTGTCTAGAATTCACGTAAAAGTCCAAAAGTAGTTAAATGTGGCATCTTAGTAATGAATTGGAAAAAAATTAATTAATTACTAAATGTAATGCCAAGTTATTACATTGGATTTTAATTGTATACTTTTATGTTTTTTAGTTGATAAAATGAGTCATATAGAGCATTAGACCAAAAAAAATTCAAGGGACACACTCAGCAACATTATACACAACATTGTGTAGCTAACCAACAATGTGGTAATGTAGTTGTTGCAAATTTTAGACTTGACATTATATGTAGAAATAAAATAATATCCTATTAGAAAATCACTCTTTAGTATAATAAGTTTGAATCATAGGACTAATCTATTCTAATAGATTCATTTCCAAACTAGATAACATACATATAATCCATAACCCAACAAACTTCTAATTTCTTATAATTCTAACTTGGCAACAAACACAAGTCAACAAATATTGATAATTTTCAACTTGGCTACAAAACATTCAAATCACATAATGCACGTACATAGTCACAACTTCATAATCAACACTTTGACAGAATTAGACTAATATCCACCACAATACACGCATTTCAAGTCTGCACAAAAGCTCCATCACATTGATCACAAAAGAAAATTGCACAACCTTGCTAGGTTAGGACTCATATGCTCATAATAGCAGTGGGTCAAAAACAATTGGGTAGAGAAACACCTAAATAGGTTGTACCAGTTGACAAACATCAACCACCAACTTAGATTTTCAAATCAAGATTAACAAGCAACTAGGCAATTAGTCAACTAGGTTTAACATAATATTAATGCCTACTAGGATTAACCATGTCCTTTCACACTAGAGTCATTAGACTAACACCGATTTGGATGCTTAAACAACCAAAATAGGAAAAAGACACCCAAGTTGAAAGAATTGACATAAAAAAAAAGTGCCATTTGGAGTCTTTTTTACATTATGCATATTCATTTGAATAAAACAATACTATGTTGTAATAGATTACAAAAAATTAGATGAATAATTCAAAATTTAATTTAATACTTAGATTAGGTTGTAGTAATTGTAGCAATGATATTAATTATAGTAGTATGATAATGTTATCTACTAATCCTTCATGGAATTTAAATTGAATATTATTGCATTATTTTCAATACTCCAATAGATATTATAAAAATATTAAATAAATTTAAATGACATTAATCACTATTATAATTAAACGTAAGTAGTCTATAAACTAAATGAACTATTCATAGGACTTATTTATTATATTATCAAAATTTGAATAAATTTTTTTTAAATATATTTTTAATATGAAGCATAGAAAATCTATTATTTGCACCGTCTTGGTCAAAGTCATACTTTTCATAGATTTTATGTGTTAGTATATTTAAACTAGCAACATATTACATTTGTCACAACACACAATTTGCATCATGTAATAAAGATACTTGATTATGCCATATGGATATTCCTATGTTGTAAGATGTATCCAAGTAATGTACTAGTCAAGAAAATTTGGAGCCTTACTTCTCTCTCTCTCTAATTCGTGTAGTATCTTTGGTGATGTTGAAATGTTACATATGCTTCTTGAAACATTCAAATATATCTTCAAACCACAAATACGGCTCTCAAAATGATCTTCAGGTGCTAAAATGTTTGTACAAAACCACATAGGCCCCTATAATCATAGAAGGTGTCTATAATATATACTCCTAGGCTCATGGGCTCATAGATTCTTTACTCACATGCTAGCACTCTCCAAACACACACACACAAGGTGAGTTTGAATGTGGAATGTCCTTGAATACCTCCACTATAATCTCTATTATTTATAAATGTAGAATGTCTTTGAATACCTCCACCGTAGTCTCCATGGCAATTAGCCAAGCATAATCAAACAATACCCCCACGGCAAACCTTATCTTTGCATGTTCTCACAAAAAACATGCATCCTAGATAAGAAGTTTGTTTTTAGAGCTCACAATTGGCTTTGCAACCATTCACAATGACCTCCAAGATTCCAACCTTGTATAGTCTTATATTTTTTGATTTAACAATGATTACTTACTTGAAAGCCTTCAATGCTTCTTTAGGTCTTTCAAATCTTTTGACAAGTCCATCAAGTCAAGCTCCCCATCTTCTTCTTGATTTCTTCAACTTGTTGCTTCTACATTTCTTTACAAGACAACAATAACTCACTCATGTCCATCATTACCTTAACCCAACACATTTTCTTCACCAAAATCACTCGCATCCCCCCAATACTTCTCCTAACTTTTGAAATCTTGTAGCAAAGCTTCCTTAAGAAACTTGTTGTAAATCAACATATAAGTTTATTCACTCTTCAGTAGTTCAAGTCCTCCTACAGTGGAACATTTTGTGTAAATAGCAATTGGTACATTGGCAAAATAACACAAGGTAATTCTATGCTCCCTCAAAGTTCTTGAGTTGTAGCACAACTTGCTACCATGTTAAAAAATGAAGAACAAAGGCAAAGAAGGATTTTTTTTATTCATCTAACAAAAATATTTCATTGAAATTTGAATATGATTTAAAAGGGTAATTGGAGCTTAGAAACAAAGTTTGATCATATGGCAATGGAATTGGTTTTCATTATGATAGAGAATGAATTTCTATGGCCTTTAATTATTTTAAAAAGTTTTCTTTGTTATTATAATTTCTTAAAATTTTGAACTTGTTTCTATTTTGGAAGGACTCCAACACACTATTATATGCATTGATTTTATTTTTTTAATATGTTATGATTTTTCAAAGTACTGTTCACAAAATGAATATAACCAAGAGTAACCTTTAACTTTTTGCTTATTGCACATTTTAAAACCATTAAGATAATAAATATGTACTTCTTAGCACCATTTTTTGGCATGTTATTTATTTGAGATAATTAATTATAAAAATATATAGTATTTATACAAAAAAAAAATATTTACTACCTTATATTGTACAATAAATGACAGTGTTTTATGTCTGCAAGAATGTCCTACCAAATGAAGGGGGGGGGGGGGGGGGAACTTCTAATTACATGTTGGTTAAGGTAAGGGCCAGGTTTAGACAATGATCTCCAAAGGCAAGGGTTTGGATAAGGAATCCCTTTGTTGACACACTCCTAGAAACGGTGACTTTCTAGGAAGTATGAAAATCCAAGGTCTCTTTGTTGTACATGCACCTTCATTCAAAACTTTGTAATTTTTTTATAGCAATGAGTCCTCCAAAGTACCTTCTTCAGTTGAATGTAGATGAACTTCTTGTACAAGATCTATTATGTGATGAAATCTCGACATGCACCTTCAAAGTATTAAGATAGTGAAACAAAAAGTTCTCTAAAACAAACTGAATGATTCATGGTTTGTTTCATGATTTATAAGATTTTTTTGGTGGTTACAACGATCATACACAGCTCTCCCAAGGATTTCTATTTTCAAGGATTTTTTTTAAAGTCTTGAAGAGCTAAAGAAAGTTCTAGAAGGCATTTTTGTATCCCAAAACTCATAAGGCTAACTAGATAGAATCTTACGGCTCATGAGTAAAAGGCCTCAAACAAGTCAAAGTGTTTGAAACCAAAGCTTCACGTCTCCATAAGTGTCTTGAAGGATATGATGAGGATGGGAATGTCCTTCATTGGAAGATTATATGACATCTGGGAATGTCTTTTGGTCACTGGAAGGACTGAAGAATAAGTCAATTGCTAAATTGCTTCCTCAATTAAGAAATCCTGTCAACAGGGAATTGTTCTCATGATGCAGTTGCTGGTGGATGCAACAGGCTGTAACAAAATTTTATTGCAGCAATGGTCAAATCTACACAATCAAATTGGAGCAATAATAAAAATGAATGTCTAAGAAGTCGTAGCATTCGTCTGGAAAGTCCTAAATAATGCACTATTTATTGCTCATCGAGAAAGTATTTTCAATTTATAACTGGTTATTATCATCACTCATACTTCGTTTTCCAGGTATAAAATTCAAAGGGAGGTGCTTAACAATCAGGAATAACATCGAAGCCAAACCACCCACGTTACCGTATTTGTACTCTCGGAGAGTTTGGTTGGCAACGCAGCAGATCGATCAGGGTTCAAGGAAGTCACGGTACTTCTTCGCCTGCAATTAATTGTTGATTCTCCAAAGCTAATCGGATAATTTTGTCGTGAAAGATTTTGGGTAGCGATGGTCTTGTTTAGTAGGTAGCGTATCAATTCAACTATGAAAACTACGAAGAGTTAGTCCAAGATTTATTCCTGCAGTACGTCACTTTAAGAGTTTCTAGAGACTGAGCAGACACAAAATTAATATCCATTGGTTGTAATGACATCACCGAGAATGTTTACGCTGTTTACGCTGGAAGAATGGCATAACCTTCAGCTAGCTCGTCAATGAGAAGAGTACAATGAAGCAGAGGTTCCAAATCTCATTGGCGTGCAAGTGGAGATGGAGACCTGCTCCTTCGAGGAAAGGGTGATTCAAGTCGGTAACTTCAGTTGTTAGAAATCGGGACTCAAGATTCTTACTTGGTCGAATACGTAAATGCACAGCGTGGAAGTTGAAACTACAATAAACAGACACTAGCTAGGACAAATGAAAGCCAGGTTGTGGAGGACGTACAATTGTTTGTGCTAAGTGCTAACGTCATAGATTTGGAGACTTGGAACTCTTTCAGCTTGTAGTACAGCCATGAAGATTGTCTGCAGAGATATAAGGTAAACCATCCTATTCCCGCTAGCTTCCTATTTCCGACATCTTACTTTTGGCCCCATTACCACCCTGAAACTCATCTAAGTCCATCTATTTTTCTGACAAAATCAACTCATTAATTTCAGCTTGGGTAACGTGTCTACCATTGATTGGTGGGTATCCAAGTACTCATAGATACAATCTATGGCGGTAATGGGTTGTTGACCTAACTTTTATAAATTAATCCATGGGCGGATTTGTAATTTCAGGGCAGTCAACTTCAACAATTCATAGAAATTTCAGTTTTCATTAGAAAATTATAATTCCACTTGGGTTTGATTTGTGAAACATGCATACACCTTTGAAAAATAGGTGACCCCATTGAAGTTGACTCCAACATAGTCAGATCGCGACTCAGGGTGGTAATAGGCTTGTCTACCTTATGGGAGCTATAACAATGTCTGCAGAGATGGGTCGGGAAGTTTCTGCACTCGGACTCTGACCCCGCAATGTGTGACTGCAATCCATCTTGTTGCAGCATTTCAGGTTAGGCAAACCATCCCTTTACCACCACTCTTCACAATTCCGCCCTCAAATACATGTGCTGTGTTGTATAGTGGGCTACAGTTCATTTACAAATTTTAGGATCCTCCTAAGGTCCGCTTCACACTATAGCCAACCAAGTCGAGAGGCCGTGGAAGTGAGAGTCCAAGCTTTGGTGAGAGTCCAAAGAAATGGGCAATAAATAGGCCTTAAAATTTAGGAATTGGAGCCTTTTGTCAGCCATAGTGTGAAGCCTCCAAAGGCCAAGCCCAAAGTCCAAACCTCACCCGTGTGTCAATTTTTTCAAGCAAAAGATAAAAAAACATGAGAAAAGAGTCCAAAATGGCCTTGGAAAAAAAAATCACAGCACATGCTCTTATCATCAAACAAGAAATATGAAGGACATAAATGGAATAAAAGGGTGGCATTGGCCATTGAAGGGAAGTAGGTTAAGGGAAGTAGGTTCATTAAATGCAAAGACTCCCCATTGTAATGGTGGAGACTAGGTTTCAAATAACAAATGTAGGGTGACACGAGGGTGATGGACTTTGGACTGTGCCGCCCTAGTGTGAAGGGCCGAGAGTCCAAATTCCTGGTTCTTTGGAATCCAATTGGTGGAAACCGACAAACTCTCGATTGTGCCACCTAGTATGAAGTGGCCCTAAGATTAGGAGAACTTTAGAATGCCCATGTGCGCTAAAAAATGAATGGAATTTCAAATTTCAAATTGCTCTAGAATCACCTTGAAGTCTACTTTATCATCATTATAAATACAATTGCTTTAGAGATACTTATTCTTATACCAATTGAATTGCTTGTATGATTTGTTGCTTGTTCTTCATCCAAATGCAATTTTTTTTTACTATCCTCCAAAGGTTTTCTATGAAATGGTAGATAGTGTATAAAAGGAACCCAAATTGTTGTAAAATTTTACATTATTCATTTCTCACTTGTTATGAAGTTGAAGTGCACTTCATTGCAATTCTAATGCAATTTGTGGTTTCAAAATTGGTTCATTTTTGAGCACGCTAGAGCTCTCTAAAATTCTTGAACTTTCTAGTGAAAATTGAATGAAAATTTCATAAATGAATTGTAGCCCACTATAAAATGGGGTACCAATCAAAATGGCATTTTTGCAATCCCAGGGAAAGAAATTTTATTACTGCCAACTTTGAACCCCTCCCGAGGTCTAAAAATTGTTCTTTAATCATAATTTTTTTTGCAAAATGTCACATTTATGTTAATAACATGCGTGCAAAACTTTATGTCCAAAAGATCCACACAAAAAAAGATATTCAAAATCTACCAACATGTGTAGTTGTGAGAAACAATCGGGGAAACCATTTTACTACTTCTAACTTCGATACCCTTTCTAAGGCTGAAAATTTGTTAATTTACCATGAAATTTTGGGCACAAGATCATCTCTATGTTGATAATAGGTGTGCCAAATTTCAAGGACAGAAGATTAATACAAAAAAAGATGTTCAAAATCTACCAACGTGTAAGACCTCCTTTAGCTTCAATCACTACTTGTAACCAAGAGGGATAGAATGACATAGTTGAAAGAGCTTTTTATCACTAATTGACCTCCACTCTCTTTCAATAACTACCTTTAACTCATCTAAATTTATAGGGCATGCCTTGCCATGTTGCACAACATTTTTTAGAATCTTTTAGAGTTTTTTGAGTGGATTGAGATTGGGAGAGTTTGCAAGCCAATTGAGCTTCTCAAGAAGGCGTGTTTGTCTCTATTCTTCACATAGTTTGTTGCATAGGATAGGTGTGCCATCTTCCATGAGCAATCCCATAATATGAAGCAATTCACCATTATAGACTACTTCCACAAAATCCTTAGCAGAACGTTGATTTTAGGGGTAATGACAAGTTATGACTTTTGCCTCTAGCAACTGTGCCCCAAATCATCAAAGAAGTCTGTCCACTTTTGAAAGTAGGAACTACACAACTTGATGAATAGCGTTCATATGTAGTTCTCCAAACATGAACTTATCTAGAATTTTTTCTAATTTCAAAGATAAATTAATTTGTCCAAACAATATGCTCCCACTCTTTTGCACTCCATCCACAATACTTCTAAGCAAAAGCCAATCGTTGAGACATGTGACAAAGTGTCAAAAAAGATTTTTTGACTACAATTCGGTTGAAAATGCCACTTCTATGTAAGGTTCTTCGAATAGTACTTCTATTCATTTGAGTAGGGCATATATTGGTAATCTTTGAAACTAACAAGCGATGATGAATTTTTGAGTATTGCACTATAATACTAACATCTTTACCACTAAGGCTTCCTAGTGTGACTTCCACCACAAGGGTTGCACTTCTAAGTTCCATCTTTTTTGAATTTGTTCACTAACCTCTAAATTGTTCTAACATAAATTCCAACAATGTTTACAATGTGAATCTTGTAGTCCCTGGCTCACTCAAACCTATAATGTAAGAACAAATTTCATCTAAAATTGTCATCATCCACTCTCTTTTATAATACTAATAAAATCCAAAAATCTCAGTAGCCAACCCTCATGCACTCACCCATCATCTAACCCTTTAGGTCATTACACATCACACTCTATAATGCTCAATTGAAAATGCAAGCATTGATATTCACAAGAGAAAGCTTCTTAATGGGTGTACAATACACAGTTTATAAGCAAGTGGATTCTTCTAGGTGAGACAACTGTACACTTCTAGATTTAGATGTCACTAATTTTTTTGAGAAGCATTTAGCTTTAAGAATTGCGTTAGATGGGTAATTCAGTGCGGAAGGATGAGATATCAAAGATATTTTAACATTTTCAGTATGTTTTTAAAATTGTTTTTCATAGTTATATATGTTGGTAGATTTTAAATATCTTTTTTTGTATTTATCTTCTGGCCTTGAAATTTGGCACACATGTTATCAACATAGAGATGATCTTGTACCAAAAATTTAATGATAAATTAACATTTTTTCAGCTCTAAAGAGGGTGTCGAAGTTGGCAATAGTGAAATGGTTTCCCCGATTGTTTCTCACAACTACACATGTTGGTAGTTTTTGAATATCTTTTTTTGTGTGAATCTTTTGGACTTGAAATTTGACACATGTGTAATCAAATATCTTTTTTGTGTAAATCTTTTGGCCTTGAAATCTAGCACATATGTTTTTAATATAAAGGTGATTTTTTTTTTTAAATTATGGCAAAAGAACAAATTTTCAGCCCTTGAGAGGGTGTCAAAGTTAACAATAGTGAAATTTCTTTCCCTAGGAATGCAAAAACGCCATTTTGATTGGTATCCTACCTGTACATTCCCCCTATGAAATGTACCCCATAGATACATGAGGGCAGAATTGTGAAAGGTGGTGGAAATTTGCTAGTTCACCTTATCTTGAAGGCCTAATTATCATTCATTGTTACATAAGAGTTTTTTGAACCCATGAAGGATAGTGGGTGTTTTTTGAGAGAAATTGTCAAAACTGCCATTTTTTGGTGCATTGGTCAAAATTGAAAGTAAAATTCTTTTTTTTGAACATCATCCACCTAAAGGTGTGGTAGACTTCTATGAAATTGTAAGGAATAAATTTTAGTCCATTTGTGAGTATAGATTGAAATATTATAATATTTAAAGTAAATAAAATAAAATCTATTCATCTTACATAATAGGGTCAACTAACTTTGAGCCCTCTTGGAATAAATTTTTTGCTCTACACAAAATTGTCCCTCTGCACCACTAACACATCTTGTTAGGTACACTCATGTGAAATTCTAGAAGCAAATAAGAGATCCACTTTACTCTAAATCACCTTGCAATACAAGGAGGTCAAGTGAATTGGCAATATACTAGTCAATTTTGATGATTTCTTGTGCAACAACAACATTTTCTTTTTGACATCCAAATGGAGAAAATTTAGAGACAAACATTTGCCATTTCTAGATTTCAAAATCTCAATTGTTTTGAAAATAGAGATTTCAAGATAACAATGTTTGTAATTAAAAAGAAATGTTTTTATTTCAAACTTGCTTGGTGAAGTTAGTAGAATATTGACTTCTCTTAGAATGAGATTTTTGTTCTAAAATTATTATGTTTAATTACACATAATTATATCACATTAGTTACATACTTACTCATACATGCCAAATTTAAAAAGTAAATGAGCAAATTTAAAAAGACACCAAAATTATCCAACCTAAATTTGTTTAGCCAATCAAACTTTGGCTATGGGCATTTGATTAGACTTTTTTAACATCTCTATAAAGGGAATGAATTTTTGCATCTTGTGTCAAATTTTTAGAAACATTTGTTCTTTTTTGACATCATCATTACCACTATCTAAATTCCAATTGTCCCTTGAATATACATTTGGTCCTTTATAAGTTAATCTTGAAAGGACAAGACCTTCACCAAGGTACTTTGCAAAAGATGATGTGATTTTTGGACCAATTATAGTGCATTCTTCATCTCTATAGTAATTAGGAAAGTCATCCATAGACCACTTTTGGGTTGCTACAAAATTTCTTTTGAAAGATTCTCTTCACAAATAGAGCTTGCCCATGAACTTGTATTTGTATTCACAAAAATGTTGAAACCAAGGAAATTGCGTTTTCAGAAATGATGAGTCATGATAAATCTTAACTATAGGAATTATTTTCTCCTTAGTATACAATGTCTACCCCCCCAAAAAAATTTCCTTGTGTTGAAAAAAGGGGATGGAGATGATTGCAAGAAAGATTGATACTATTTGGCATCACATTTAAAGTAATAAAGTTGTCATTTGTAATACCTTTTGAAGGATGAATACGATGGACTTGAATTAATTAATGGATGATGGCTAATTTGATTGTAATTATATTCTTTACTTTTCAAAAAAATTTAAAACTATATTATGTTTAAAATTTATTTTTTCCAATTTATCACAATTTGAGGTTTAGAAGGTTTTTGTACAAGAGAGTACCCAAAATAAATGATCTAGAGTAAATTTTTTGTAGTCTATTTCTACAATTAATAGGCATGTACCTACCAAAGATCATCTAAAAATACATTATTTTATGTCCTCCACATTTGTACAAATAGGGATCCCTTGCACATGCACTTTTGAACAATGAAGGTGATTTCAACGTCATTCTTTTGGTGAAATCTAATTACCATCAAGTCTTTACAAATTTCCAATTTTTATTTTATTTTTAAAATTTAAATTTTTTTATAATTAATTTATACCTTGTTGTATCTACTTTTTGTGAAAATTAAACACTTTTTTCCCCCACATAGTGCTGTTTTAGTACTCGCAAGTAGTCTATAGTAATTGCAACAATATTTTTAACCGTTGATTTTTCTAATCAATAGATGAAATTGATATGCTACAAAGTACTTGTAGTACTAGCCAACAAAATCCTTGTTTTTGCCAAACACTAAAAAGAATGGTCAGTCTTTCTTCTAGCCACCAAGGGTAGAGTTTTTTTAGGTGAGGGCATTGTATGTAGGTGGTTTTTATATGATTATTGGGCTTCTGCAAAAAAAAAAAATTATTTATTTTTCCTGCACTCCCCTTCTTTGGCTACATTTTTCATGATTACTCTTATAGAAAGTGATCAAGTAATACAAATATTATTTTATTCTAGTATAGACTCTTAGAGTCACCACCCAATTGACCCAACCATAGGGAATGCATAACTTGTGTACTGCTTCCATCCTCACCACCTAAAACACTTATGCTACTCAAACCCAAGGTTCGATAAGTTTGTAGTTCCATATTAATCTAAGAAAAAGAAGTTTCTTAACCCCTAAAGGACCAAGCTGTATTTTTTGGCAACATAGCAATTTTGGGTAGCTTATTATAAATGGAGTTTTGGATTTTGGTTTTCTTTGAAATTTTCATACAATGTGGGGACAAGTTTTTTCTTTAAGGCCCAATAATTTTCATAACTTTTGATTACTTGGTTAAAAAGTTATTGTATGCTAAATAGTTTTTTTCTTAGCCAAGTAGTCTGGGCATATTAGAAAAAATCACTTTTTTAAGAAATAACAATTTGAAATAGAATTTCTAAATTCATATATACATGAAAAGCTTTGAATCATTACATTTTATTTAATGACATGAAAGTTACGAGGAGTTTTAGTTTGCAAGCAACTATAGATTCTCTATTGTAAAACAAACTTTGAAGTCCTTTATTTAACTCAATTTCTCAATATTTTGTGAAAAAAAACAAAATCATAGGATGCAGATTGTTTATTATAGCACTACAATTATTGGAATTGGCATTTTTCAACTCTATAATGAAATTCTTATCAATTTAGTATTTTGAATCATACTCTACTTCTTCCTACTTACTATTTTTTTCCTATATGTTGTACAATTCCAAATGATCTGAAAATTTTCAAGCATGTAGCTAACTTGCATCACTTGAGTCTAAAGAAGCACCACCATTTTGAACATTTTTTCATACAAATGTGAACTTGTGAAGTGCAGCTATTCAATTATTTGGAGGGCTAAGAAAAGGATTTTTATCACTTCAAACACTAATATCTTGCAATCTATACAATAGAAATTTTGAAAATTTTTTTACATCTTTTCAAACTAGTGTACTATAAGATCCTACAGTTATATGTTTCCAAAAATGTTTTGTTTCAAAAATTTGCTACTTATATTAGAAATGACAGTTTCGAGCATTTTTGGTGAAAACATAGTCAAGGAACTTTAGGGGTTAACCCTTCAATGCGTTTGGAGTCAAAAAGTGTCTTGTGAATGATTTCACTTGCAAATGTTTGGATGAAGGATTGTGATTTTTCATCCAATTTTTTTATAGAGTTCATTGAATGTGTCTATAGTAGATGGTGGTGATGAATAATCTTATTGAGGTATTAATGAATGATTTCTCTACATGAAAAAAGATAAAAAAAAATGGATGATAAAAGATTCTTTTTTAGTATATTTTTTAGTATACCTAGCTACATAATCTTGTAACAGACTAGCTCAAAAATATGTAGAAGAAATTTCAAAAACTTTGACTACGTAGATTGCAAGACATTTGCATATAAAGTGGAAAATACCAAGTCTTTTTGTGCCTTGTTGAACTAGATTTTTTGGCTTTGAATCTTTTTGATTTAAAACTTTTCACTAATGATTTTGAGTTTATAATTTTTTATGATGAAGAACTGAATTGAGGGTCTAAAAAAACAATTAAAAATAGCCCACTTAATTTTCATTCATTAAAAAATTGTTAAGTAGAAGTAGATTTAAGATTGAAGGAAAAACTCAACCATTAATAGCTCTAGGATGGAATTGAAATACACTGATTTCAATGGTGAGATTGTTCTAAAAAGAGATATCAACCTTGTAAAAACTTTTTTTTTTTTAAATTGTGAAAATTGAGTTCAAAAATGAGTCCTACAAGTGTTTTTTCAAAAAGATGCTCTGATTATTTAAAAAATAAGATTGTCCATAACTTTCTCATAAAAAATCTAAATGGAATGAATAAAAGCTTTCCATGTAGATAAAAATACAATATATGAGGGAAAAAAATAGACTTTTAATTTTAAGTTTTTGTGGGTTTTTTTCCTTGCCTACTAAACTAAAAACAACAACTTTTTGTGTATTCTACCTCTTAATCTCTTATGCACCTTAACCCTGATTTATAAACAGCTTGTGCCTTGAAGCACCTCACACTTTGACCAAGTTGTGGTAACAAAATAAATGTTAAAAATAGTCCAATTACCATGTACCATCAAGAATTTTTGTGATGGCATTGCAAAAGACTTATTTGATTGACAATTGGAAGGTGAAGAGGTGGTTTTTATAATGAAATCAATTATCCATCATAATTCTTCAAAGGACATGGGATAATTTTCAAATGAGAGTTTGATTGGTCATTGTCAAAACATAGGAATTGTGCTCAAAATATAATGTTAGACCTCATTTTATCATGGTAGAATAACTTATTTTTAAAAACTTTGAACTAAAAAAAGTTGGTGAATCAAGATAGCTTCAATTTTCAAAAAATCAATTGAGGTTTAGAGCCTTTAATAAAATGTTATGGACAAAATTCAGAGAGGGTGTTTGAAGATGTCAAAGAAAATGTTCTTTTCAATCCCTCTTTGAAATTTGTTAATAACTTTTAGTTGGAGTCTCAAATCCTCATGTGGATTTTTGAAGATGAATTTAGCTTATTTCATCAAATTTTATAGTTCAAATATTTTGGAAAAAAATAATTCTATTATGCCTAAATGAGGTTTGAAATTTCACTTTGAACACAATTCCTGCTTTTGACTTAACTATGAGTGGTTGTGCTCCTATTAATCATAATTTACATATTCCACATAAATTGCTTTACTTACTACTATTCTACTTGTATAAAATAGCTTCTCTTCTCATCATCAAACACACCAAACAAAGTGACTTTTGAAGCTAGTTGGAAGACATTAGAGGGGTTGTTACAAGAAACACCTACCAATTTTTGTAGTATTTTACAAAACTAGTTTTTGTCCAATCTATAACTTTTGAATTTTAAATCCAATTTTGAAAAAAAATCTATTTCTAGATGTTTTGATTGTAATTATTAGGGTTTTTAAAATTTTAAAATCATTTTATGTTTAAAATTCAATTTTGCTAATTTATCACATTTTTGGGTTAGGGACTTGGGGAGGTCACTTAGAGTGTCCATTAGAAACCACTTGTGATCAAAACTTTGGACCCCCTATTTACTTTTTGAATTTTAAATAAAAATAAATAAAACAAAAATGAATAGATTTTCCTACTTTGAAAGTTTATGTTTTGAATTATTGATATTTTTATTTGTTAATGCTAATTAGTTACAAATTTTTGAAGTAAAAAGATACACTATAGAACTGAAAAATAACTTTCACTCCCCTATATTATATAAGAAAAAATTGTCTAAAAAATGAAAAAAAAAATTCCTAAAAATAACTCTCTATTGAAAGCTCATTTTGAGTTGAATATTGATTCAATGGTCATCTAAATGTGTTCTCAATAATTTTTTGAGTTGAAAAACATGCCATTTTAGTTCATTTTCAACTTCTTCTAGAAATCATTTCATATTTCATTTGAATTGGAAATTTTGGCAATAGAAACTTATAGTCATTATTAAACAATGCTCAAAATTTTTGGTTGAAATTATAGTTTATTAGAAACCACTTGTCGCACTTGGTTTGTTGTAGTAGAACTAAGTGACCTCCCCGAGGTTAGGGATTTTGAATACTATTGAGTGGTTAAATTAATGGTTTTTAGCTCAAATTTTTGTGGTATATTTCTATAGTAGGCAGACATGATTCTACTTAAGGGCATCCAAAGATACATTATTTTATATCTTCTAGATTTGAAGAAAAGAGACCTCCCTGGCAAGTGCACTTCTAAACATGAGAAATGATTTTGACTTTGTTTTTTTGGTCAAATCTCATCACCATTAAGGCCATGCAGATAAATAATTTTTTAATTTCTTGGAATTTTGGAATTTTTGTTTTCTACAAATTAAAACGTCAAAGTATGTATTTTCTAGGAAATAATGTATCTTTAGATGCCCTTTAGTAGGATCATGTCTGCCTACTATAGAAATGTACCACAAAATTTTGAGCAAAAAGTCATTAATTTAAACCACTCACTAGTATTCAAAAATCCTAAACCCAAAAGTGTGACAAATTAACAAAATTGACTTAAAAATATAAAATGATTTAAATTTTTTTAAAAGAATAAAGAATACAATTACAATCAAAACATCTAATAAAATTCTTTTTTGTTTTTGGCATTGGATTTAAAATTCAAAAATTATAGCTTGGACAAAAACTAGTTTTGCAAAATGTTACAAATATTAGCAAGTGTTTTTTGCAGCGACCTAACATTCTCAAATTTTTTTGGCAACTAGCTTTAGAAGCCACTTCATTTGGCTTAATTTGACTTAACTTGTCAACTAATCTGCCAATTAAACACTATGTACTTTGATTCACTTGATTATTAAACCTACCTTTGCTACATCTTCATTATTAACTCTTGACATTTTTGTGAAAGTCAAACAAGGTAAAATTTCAATTAATAGAATTCTATAGGACCAATAGTGACGTGCAAATCTTTAATGAT
Source organism: Antitrichia curtipendula (assembly GCA_951230915.1). Lineage (NCBI taxonomy): Eukaryota > Viridiplantae > Streptophyta > Bryopsida > Hypnales > Leucodontaceae > Antitrichia > Antitrichia curtipendula. The sequence goes on from OX579635.1 coordinate 18,317,909, forward strand.
GTCATTGCAATGCGGCCCTTAGGAAGCTTCATATTTCTTCTAATGCCAAAAATGAGCACCCTTGACATTGAGGCTTTCAAACTCTAGAAAATTTCTAACAGCTAGAGTCAATGAAACTAGAGTTTGATGGGTCACCTATAGTGATCATAATTGTTAAATTGGCACCCAAGGTAAAGGATTATTAGAATTGGTATTGGGAATTCTGTTAAATGGCAATATTCCGTGCCATTTTCAAACCGCGTAGTCTAAATTGCAAAAGTGCCATCTAAGACTTGTACAAATTTCAAACTTTTAAGACATATATAGGTTTCAGTCTTTCAGACATCTAGGACTCACTGGTATACATTTTAGAATACGTGGTCTAAACCATAAAAGTACCATCTGGGAATGGTATAGATTTCAGAAATCTAGGAAATAAGTAGGATTGCTATATATTTTAGACATCTAGGACTAACTGTTTAGATTTCACACTGTGTGGTCTAACCTTTGACAAGTGCCAAAGTTGTGGAATGGTTGCCATTTTAACAAAATTCATCAATGGTGTAGAACTATAGGTTTTGGTTACCCAATTGAAACTTTTTCTTGAGATCTTGACATTGACCAATTGAACCCCAAATGTATGCTTAACTGCTTAAATAAAATGCCAATTTAACTGCAATTTAGTTAAATTGGCAATATTCCAATACTTCAGCGTTTTTCAGGATACTAAGCTAGAACTCAAAAATCTATACTTGTGCTGTCTTGGTTTGTGTGACCTGAAATTAGACCTTTCTGAAGATATATTTGCCAATTTTTTGACTATGCAAGCATTGCCAATTTAACGAAATTGACGTTTCATACTCAGTATTTCATAGCTCTAGCCACTTGCATGTCACAGTTTTGGTGCTATCAGCAATGTGCATTTTGAAAAAACACGACCAAACTTGATGGCAATCTGAAATGTGCAAGCCAATAATAACGAGATTGGTACTCCTAGCTACAGCAGTCGTAGCAAATTGAGGCATCCAAATTATACGTCAGCTAGGAATCCGAGAACTTAAGTTAGTTAGAAGTCCACTGTCTCGCCTAAAAGCAAGATAGATTGACATCACAATGCCAAGTAATCAGTACACAATGACTTCACCATGTATTGGCACCCAATCGATTCAGAAATAAGGTCATTCCTCAAAGACCTTGAATCCGGCCATGTCTTAGAATGCAACTGATTAAAAGCATGCATCCATTCAGCTAAGATTTGTAGAAACCAAATCGGCTAGTCATCGTTAAAATCGAAACATGATTCAAGAAACCGATGCTTGTCCAACCACCTGTGTGGAAGTGTGCAAACACCATCTGGATTGATTCTTGCTCCGAGCTTTCACAGCTCCGTGTACCAGAACTGAATGGAACTTACCATAATCCCCCAAATATTAATTAAGCAGAATTCGCCAGAGCGGATTTAAGGTAGAATCAAGGACGCCATTTTTTGAACCACCTAGATCAGCATTCAAGTGCACCGAGCTCTAAATTCAAATTCAAGTCTCGGTAGTGGCTGGCGAGCGAGTATGTGCAACACTTGCAGCAATGCGCACCACCGAGGCTTGAATTGTGAGCTAGCTATCGTCTGAATTCAGTAGCGGTACCAATTCAACCATACCGCCGAGGCTTCAACTCAGACCGATCGAACTCATTTCACCAGTTCTGAAATTTCAAATCCCAAGTGATGCACCCGACCACCGAGCTTCATCAACGTCACCCAAAAGGGTTATATAAGCACCCAGGCCCTGGGTGCTCCAAACACAACTTCAACATCTCCGCTTCGTCTTCAGAAGCTTTGACCGATCGAGGTCTTCTCCTCTGATCGAGCTAGCTTATAGTGCGCGAGGGTGATCTGGGACTGAGTTTGCTTGCAGTGTCTCGATCTCTCGCCAGTTACGGACGTCGTTGCTGCGCTGTGAAATAGCTAGTCGATTAGCGCGGACGGACCGAGTGATCGATCGAATTAAGTGAGCCTGCAGCTAGCTAGTTCAATTCGCTCGTCGGGCACACTGTGTATCATGACCATGTCAGGTCGCGGCAAGGGCGGCAAGGGCCTGGGCAAGGGCGGCGCCAAGCGCCACAGGCCGGTGCTGCGCGACAACTTGCAGGGCATCACGAAGCCTGCGATCCGGCGTTTGGCCAGGCGCGGGGGCGTGAAGCGCATCAGTGGACTGGTGTACGAAGAGACTCGCACGGCGTTGCGGAGCTTCCTGGAGACGATGATTGGGGATGCTGTGACATACACGGAGCATGCCCAACGCAAGACCGTCACCGCCATGGATGTGTTGTATGCTCTCAAGCGCCAGAACCGCACCTTGTTGGGTTTCGGAGGCTAGCTCGTTTGCACTCCTTCAAAAACTGTTGGACGATGGAGCGAGGATCGCACGCCTTCAAAAATATGAAAAGGATTGTTGCAAGAAACACTTGTGGATTTGAGTGAGTGGGTCAGCCAAATGGAGTAGTACTCAGATGGAATATTGGGTTTTGGGAAAAGAAGACTTACAAAAATTTATGTATTGAAATATTGTATAACAATAGAAATCATTTTTATGTTCGATAGCTAAAACTTCCAAAATGATTTATCACTAGAAGTTAGGCACTAGCTAGAAGGGTCCATGGGACATTTCAATAAAATAGATCCTTTCAAATGCCATTTGAATCATTTCTATAAAGTAGTAGTAAAAAAAATTCAATAAAAAAAGTACCAACCATGATATTTACAAGTCTAGTTGCAAGGACGGTTGTGTATTAGAAAAGCAAGTAAAAATATTTTCTCCATTTTTAAAATTGTGGATAGGAGAGACCCTAATTTTGTGGATGCCTACAATTTGTCTAATTAATTGTTTGTGAATAATTTATAGAAAAGAAAATTTAATTTTTTAGTTTTCTACTTGCACCTATATACATACGTCTTCTTGTTATAATGAAAATGTAGAAACAAATATTAGTGACAATCTAATTTGATTATCAATTTTACTTTCTTATGTTTCTTTTTTTCATTAGTAGTTTAGTTTTGAGTGATGTGCATAAAAATTGTAAAGAAGAAATGTATCATATATACAACATGAATTTGAATACTATCCTCCTATTTCAAGATTTTGGCAATGAAGGATCTACAATGCTTACTACAATACTAAAAAGAAGAAAACAACGTTGCTTCAATTATACTACACAATAAATGTCCAAAGAAATTAAAATAAGACCTTGGATCACATTTGAAAATTTGGGAGATTTTAGTACTATTTAGTGCCCCAAAAAACAAATTTGAAAGTAAAATTGGAGGAAAAGATCTTCTAATAGACTTATAGCTTTTGCTTGAAGGAATTCTAAAAATAGTTTATCGTATGTTGCACGGAAGATTGGAAGTCTACAAAAGAAGTTTTTTTTCTTCTTGCATTTAGAACTTGAAGGGTGCACTTAATTTTACTACAACAAACCACATGCGAACAAGTGGTTTCTACTTTCTAATACACTATAATTTCAACCTAAAATTTTGAGCATTGTTTAATAATGAGTATAGGTTTCTATTGCTAAAATTTCCAATTCAAATAAAATATGAAATGCTTTCTAAAAGAGGTTAAAAATGAACTAAAATGG
>OX579635.1:18321723-18564110 GCA_951230915.1 Antitrichia curtipendula
CCAAAGAAATTAAAATAAGACCTTGGATCACATTTGAAAATTTTGGGAGATTTTAGTACTATTTAGTGCCCCAAAAAACAAATTTGAAAGTAAAATTGGAGGAAAAGATCTTCTAATAGACTTATAGCTTTTGCTTGAAGGAATTCTAAAAATAGTTTATCGTATGTTGCACGGAAGATTGGAAGTCTACAAAAGAAGTTTTTTTTCTTCTTGCATTTAGAACTTGAAGGGTGCACTTAATTTTACTACAACAAACCACATGCGAACAAGTGGTTTCTACTTTCTAATACACTATAATTTCAACCTAAAATTTTGAGCATTGTTTAATAATGAGTATAGGTTTCTATTGCTAAAATTTCCAATTCAAATAAAATATGAAATGCTTTCTAAAAGAGGTTAAAAATGAACTAAAATGGCATGTTTTTCAACTCAATAATTATAGAGAACACATTTAGATGACCATTGAATCAATATTCAACTCAAAATGAGCTTTCAATACAGAGTTATTTTTAGGAATTTTTTGTTCAAATTTTAGACAATTTTTTCTTATATAATATAGGGGTGTAAAGGTTATTTTTCAATTCTATATTATATCTTTTTACTTCAAAAAATTGTAACTTATTATTATCAACAAATAAAAATATCAATAATTCAAAACATAAACTTCCGAAGTAGGAAAATCTATTCATATTTTATTTATTTATTTATATTTAAAATTCAAAAATTATATAGGAGGTCCAAAATTTTATTTGCATGTGGTTTTCAATGGATACTCTAAGTGCCCCCCCCCTCCCTCCGAGATTTAAAAACATATAAAATATTATTTTTGTGGTCCAATTGGTAGATGCCCATCTCCATTTCCCCAATTCCCCATAGAATTGTTACCAATGGATAATTTAAATTTTAATAATTTAAATTTTTTTATTTTTTTCTAATTAAAACATTGAAATATCTGTTTTCTTTGAATCCATGATCTATTTTTTCAATGATTTTCCTTTGATGGTTACCTTCATCTTAAAGGTGTATACATTGGCCATATTTTTATTGTTTTTAAGAAAAATTATTCTTTAAACTCTAAAGTACTCTAAGAAACTAACGAGCTGAAATTTCAAATCACGTGTTTCTTACAATCACCTGCTCATATAAATTAAATAAAGATTACAAACAAAATGCCCCTCCCAAAATTCAAAACTATCATAGTCATCTCTGAACTCATTCAATAGTAAGAGATGAAAACCAATACCTTATAATCCAAAGTACTAATTATATAACATCAATTTTGTTTAATTGCCAATACTTCATTACTTGGACGCGGGTTCCAAAATATTAATCAATGCTCCTCCTAAGAGTTAGACCTTCATGTCGATATATATGTCACAATTTCGGATAAAAGAACCATTCCACTTTAATAAAATAGATTAAATTTTCTTTTCTATAAATTATTCACAAACAATTAATTAGACAAATTGTAGGCATCCACAAAATTAGGGTCTCTCCTATCCACAATTTTAAAAATGGAGAAAATATTTTTACTTGCTTTTCTAATACACAACCGTCCTTGCAACTAGACTTGTAAATATCATGGTTGGTACTTTTTTTATTGAATTTTTTTTACTACTACTTTATAGAAATGATTCAAATGGCATTTGAAAGGATCTATTTTATTGAAATGTCCCATGGACCCTTCTAGCTAGTGCCTAACTTCTAGTGATAAATCATTTTGGAAGTTTTAGCTATCGAACATAAAAATGATTTCTATTGTTATACAATATTTCAATACATAAATTTTTGTAAGTCTTCTTTTCCCAAAACCCAATATTCCATCTGAGTACTACTCCATTTGGCTGACCCACTCACTCAAATCCACAAGTGTTTCTTGCAACAATCCTTTTCATATTTTTGAAGGCGTGCGATCCTCGCTCCATCGTCCAACAGTTTTTGAAGGAGTGCAAACGAGCTAGCCTCCGAAACCCAACAAGGTGCGGTTCTGGCGCTTGAGAGCATACAACACATCCATGGCGGTGACGGTCTTGCGTTGGGCATGCTCCGTGTATGTCACAGCATCCCCAATCATCGTCTCCAGGAAGCTCCGCAACGCCGTGCGAGTCTCTTCGTACACCAGTCCACTGATGCGCTTCACGCCCCCGCGCCTGGCCAAACGCCGGATCGCAGGCTTCGTGATGCCCTGCAAGTTGTCGCGCAGCACCGGCCTGTGGCGCTTGGCGCCGCCCTTGCCCAGGCCCTTGCCGCCCTTGCCGCGACCTGACATGGTCATGATACACAGTGTGCCCGACGAGCGAATTGAACTAGCTAGCTGCAGGCTCACTTAATTCGATCGATCACTCGGTCCGTCCGCGCTAATCGACTAGCTATTTCACAGCGCAGCAACGACGTCCGTAACTGGCGAGAGATCGAGACACTGCAAGCAAACTCAGTCCCAGATCACCCTCGTGCACTATAAGCTAGCTCGATCAGAGGAGAAGACCTCGATCGGTCAAAGCTTCTGAAGACGAAGCGGAGATGTTGAAGTTGTGTTTAGAGCACCCAGGCCTGGGTGCTTATATAACCCTTTTGGGTGACGTTGATGAAGCTCGGTGGTCGGGTGCATCACTTGGGATTTGAAATTTCAAAACTGGTGAAATGAGTTCGACGGGTCTGAGTTGAAGCCTCGGCGGTATGGTTGAATTGGTACCGCTACTGAATTCAGACGATCCACACGATAGCTAGCTCACAATTCAAGCCTCGGTGGTGCGCATTGCTGCAAGCGTTTCACATATTAGCTCGCCAGCCACTACCGAGGCTTGAATTTGAATTTAGAGCTGGGTGCACTTGAATGCTGATCTAGGTGGTTCGAAAAATGGCGTCCTTGAGTCTACCTAAAATCTGCTCTGGCGAATTCTGCTTAATTAATATTTGGGGGATTATGGTAAGTTCCATTCAGCTCTGGTACACTGAGCTCTGAAAGCCAGGTGAGAATCAATCCAGATGGTGTTTGCACACTTCCACACAGGTGGTTGGACAAGCATCGGTTTCTTGAATCATGTTTCGATTTTAACGATGACTAGCCGATTTGGTTTCTACAAATCTTAGCTGAATGGATGCATGCTTTTAATCAGTTGCATTCTAAGACATGGCCGGATTCAAGGTCTTTGAGGAATGACCTTATTTCTGAATCGATTGGGTGCCAATACATGGTGAAGTCATTGTGTACTGATTACTTGGCATTGTGAAGTCAATCTATCTTGCGTTTAGGCGAGACAGTAGACTCCAACAACGTCAATTTCGTTAAAATGGCGGTATTCCATGTGCCATTTGTACATGATGGTCCAAGGAGGTGGTTTAGTGTTGTGCTTTGTAGTTGGTTGGATGTCATCAATGGTGGTGTGTAGCAAATTGAATCCCGAAATATCAATGGCTATTTTTTTGACATTTAGCAAAGATAGTGTCTGGACATGTAGTTAGTATTGAAAATTTGAGGGTTGTACTCATGGACAAGACATGGAAGAATCTTTGATGATTGAAGCGTGTGTTGTTGCCCCCCCAAAATAAGAGGGGGGGGGGGGGGGGGCATTTGGTTTACGGTTTCATAATGGTTTTAAGTTTGGGTGATTGTTTAGATTAGCATTGTACATGAGTGCAAGGTTAGCAAATAACGAATCTAGAATGTGCGGAGTTGGAACAGACAAGAAGTAGAAGGAAAAACACTTGTCTTTTGGATTAAACAACAATGAAGGTACAAAATATTGACGAGCATGCAATCCTTTGCTTGTCGAAGTTTGCAAAACAGTTTGCAATCAAAGGTAACAAAATTTGTTGTGTTCAATGCAAAGGTCTATCTTCCACAACGCATGGTATACTTGCAATTATCCATTGACGATGTTGTTTTCGAGAGCCTTCAAAGAATTCATATTCACACTCCGCGTTGTTCTTCGGTTGCAATTCGACGTAAATGATCGGCTGCAAATTGAACTTGTTGCTGGGGTGCAATGAAAGTAGACCCTTCGTTCTTTTTGGGTTTCCACGATGCCATAATGCTGTCTGTGGAAACATAGTCGGCTTGTACGGCCGTGCGGTCAATCTTCCATCTGAAACCGGTCTTTGTGTCCCACCCTGCATACAATTGTCGCATGTCCTTTGATGATCCACATGGGATGTACCATTGCACGAGAACTTCACGAAAGTGCTCCGCTGATGGATCAAACTGTGGATCCTCTATTGCCCTACCGACCCACACGGGCTCGTCACAATCCAATCCCGGTCTCACAAACAAGTAGAATCCCTCACGGAGATCAGTGGCCACGTTGTAAGCTGGCAGTGGTCTCTCCTCCAGAGTACCAATGTAGGGATCTTCCCCCTCGAGTTCCTCGCGTGTCCTTCTGTCTTGCATGAAATCTGTCGAAAGATCCCCTGGTTGGCGAGTTCGGGGCCAAAATTGGTGCTTCAATTCTTCGGATTGTGGGAGGTCTCCATCACCTCCATTATGGAGGGCATTTCTCACGACAGTCCAATATGTGACCAAGTTTGACATGTGTTCCTTGTACTCTGCTGTCCTGTCTTCTTTGGACACGTCTGTCCAATATTGGATGTATCCTTCAAGTCCACGTAAAATCTCAGCTTCATTGGGCATTTTCCTGGGAGTCACGCGATTAGGATCACCTTGTGGAAGGAGAGGTTTGTGATCCTCACCCGCCTTCCATAGCTGCAATCCTTGTTCAGGCAACCACGGAATGTCGGTACACGCCATTTTGTATTGCATGATTGGCCAACCGTTGTCATCCATGAAGAATTTGTATTGCCTTCCGTTGGAATGGCCCACCAATTGCTTCTTCTTCATCCCAATGTAAGGTTTGACGTAGGCCTTGAAATCAGGCACTTCTTCTATCAAGTGTGGAATGAAGGGGCCTTGCTCCATTTCCATGTATGATTGCATCAGCGATGGCAAGGTGGGATGGTCTTTTTTGCGGAGTTGCATGCTCCATCGCCCGAATGATGCGTCCAAGTCGTCGTGCGTGTGTCCCACTATCATGAAGGAGACGACCACTTCTTTCACGATCCGCCTTGCAACCAAAAGGGACCAAAAACAAAAGACGTACCGATTCTTGTTTTCCCTCCACGAGTTGTCCATTTGAATGTGCAGCACCGGTGGTAGTGGTCGAACTTCCAGTGGTTGCGATGGAATGTCTCCCAAAGACTGCACACAAATATCACTATCGTTGAGCAACGCTCGATACAATTCGGTGCTGCCGGCACCTCTAAACAAAGATCGCGAAGACTTTGCAGGCGGCTCTTCCAAATCTCGTAACAACTTGGCAATGGAGCCCACCGTGAAGTTGCTGTCGCTCGGAAACACATCCAAATTGTAATGTGCGTATTTGCCATCACCATACCCATGTGCAAAAATTCCTGACACTTTCACAGGTAATTTCTTGAATCCATCTAGTGCCTTTGTTTTTCTCGCCAATGCGGGACATGCGGTTTTCGAATGGTCCATTTTGTCGTGCATGATGGATAACAGTTGTGTCGGTCGTAATTTGGACAATTGTCTACTGCGGTAGTAGGCATGACAACAAGCTTCTTGCAAGAACAAGTGTTTCTCAAAACGCCTTTGAATTCGTTGATAGTCCTCTGATCCGGGAGCAAAAGATGCTTGTAATTGCTTCAAGTTGTCGCAAATGCTACATCTGGCAAAGGAATCTCCTCTTCCCTTGATGACATATTCTGCAAAATGTCTAGTTCGGATTTTACTAAAACATGATTGCGACACTGGAGGGAGCCCAAGTGCCGAGTTTGCCTGTAAACAGTGGAAGCCACGTGGCCACTCTTTAGTCTTGGCATTGAACAAGTGTTATTGTGAGTATTAATGAACTTCAATTCTATGTCGGGAGTGATGGAACATTGCGACCATGTCCTTGTAATATTAGTCACATGGACATTGCATGCATGTGTCGGTCTTACCTCATTCACGGTGCCCAGTAATTGCTTCCATTCAGTACCAGCGGGGAGAACCTTCAAGCCAACTTTCTCGCCGGTATGCAAGGTGCGTGATAAATGGGGCATGTGGTCGGCCGCCGCCTCCAGTAATGAGTGCAAAGTCTCGATGGCCTGAACCGTTGCATTCCTGGACTTTGCTCGGTTCAAGTTGCCATGTGGAGCGCCTCTGATGCCGGCCTTGGCCTTGGCCTTGTACCTCTCGAAAGTGCGGAGAGGGATGTTGTGGAGAATCCTCCATGCAGTCGGACAGATGTCTATGCCTTCGATGGTGACAAGCTGCCTTTGTCCTTCTGGAACTTTGTGCATCGTCCTGTGGACATCAAGATTTTTGGAGGATTTTACTTGAAAGGACTGCATGTGCATTTCTGTTCGAAGTGCACGAATGGTGGAAGGAGGGAATTTCCTTGTGCACTCTAGGTTGCAGCAAAGTTGCCCGAAGACGTTTGCAATGGATTCATGTGATACCATCTTTGTCTTCTTGTTTAGAGCCGTCTTAGCTCGAGTTCTCCTGTCATATTGATATTGTCTCACGCCCTTTCTTTCCCGATTTCCACCCAATTGCTTATCAATGGCTAGACGCTTGCGGGCGTGATCATAAACACTCACATAGCCGTTCTCGCCTTGATAGAACACTTGGCGCATAGGCCAGCGTAGACACATGTCACAGACACGAGGATCCCCGTTGTGGACTTCCAGGACGACAATGCCGACATCGTCCTTCCCTAGCTTGCTCACTCCATCGATACATGCGTTGGAATCGGCACTGATTATGATCACATCGGCAAAGTCGGAGTCGTCCGCATGCCTTGCAAGAAGGGCTTTGCCCGACCATCCATCACGGCCGATATCCTCGCAATCTGGAATGGGACTCGTGTCCTCGTCCAACGTGATGAATGTCTCTAAGTCGATATCTTCCTCTTCGAATTCCTTGAACCCCTACGCATCAAACGTCCAAGAAATGACATTTCTAAGACGATAATAAAGCGGAATGCAGAATTGCGAATGATAATGAATTTATGAGGGAACAAATGAATGTTGAGGAGATTACCACATTGCCGTCGGATTCGCTTGAAGAAGACTCACTCGAAGAAGACTCACTCAAAGAAGACATAAGAGAATGAACTCCAGAGGGATATGCATTACATAAACAAATTTGGCTTTCCAGAGAGGATGATAGCGGTACAGGAGTGAAATGTCCAGCAATTGGGACTCGCTATTTCATGGAGGCGCTAGTGATTGTGCGGCAGTCTGATAGACATAAGATGAGTGGAAGCGATGTCGCATTAAGATAGGCAATAGGCAAAACATAGAGCTCCAACATTCAATTGGACATGGTAAAAAATGATGGACATCCCATAAGGTAAATCAAAATGCGCGGCATGAACTCCTAGGATTTTAAGAACTGAATCCGAAAGTGGATGTGAAAACGAGATTCATGGCAAGATGATCCCGAGAAACCAAGGAGGACTAACTTCCCCAAACATGAAGAGCGACGAATTAATAAAGGACGTGCCTTGTCATCCAACTGAAGACCGACGCACTAAACCTCTGGGATTGCGACTTCTGACGAGGTTCGCAAATTTCGGATTTGTGCTTGAAAATACAAGATGGAGACGGAGATGATGGATTCGGTCCTTCAGTGACAAGTTCAGGAAGACCTCTTTGATCCGTGAGGACAGATTTGGGACCCATGACATCCTGACCAAAATTCCGTATATCAAGCCAGAAGAAACCTTTGGAAAAATCTCACTATTGAATTCTCATGAGAGACCTCCTTGAATCAAATAGACAGAATTTAGATTCACGTGAATTCATTTCAGAGCGACCCCTCTGAACCGATTGGATAATGCCCAGACTCATTTGAAATCGATTTAGAGAGACCTCTCTGAACCGAGTGGACATAATATAGACTCATGTGAATTCATTTCAGAGCGACCCCTCTGAACCGAATGGATAATATCCAGACTCATTTGAATTTTGTTCAGAGAGGCCTCCCTGAACCGAGTGGAGGACAGAATATAGAAACGTGAATTCATTTCAGAGCGACCCCCCTAAACCAAATGGACAATACACAGATTCATTTGAATTCGGTTCAGAGAGACCTCTCCGAACCGAGTGGAGGACAGAATATAGACACGTGAATTCATTTCAGAGTGACCCCCCTGAACCGAATGGACAATACCCAGACTCATTTGAATTCAGTTCAGAGAGACCTCCCTGAACCGAGTGGAGGACAGAATATAGACACGTGAATTCATTTCAGAGCGACCCCCCTGAACCAAATGGACAATACACAGATTCATTTGAATTCGGTTCAGAGAGACCTCTCTGAACCGAGTGGAGGACATAATATAGACACGTGAATTCATTTCAGAGCGACCCCCCTGAACCAAATGGACAATACACAAATTCATTTGAATTCGGTTCAGAGAGACCTCTCTGAACCGAGTGGAGGACAGAATATAGACACGTGAATTCATTTCAGAGCGACCCCCCTGAACCGAGTGGAGGACAGAATCAAAACTCATGTCAATCTATCAACCTCCATGTTTGAAGTACAATATAGTTGAGAGAGAAGAGAAATCGATCTCTGAGACCCATTCCAAGAAGACCGCTCTAAACTGAAATCATACCTCTGTGCCTGAACTACGCAGTGACAGAGGAATGTATGAGTAGGTTAATTTGAAGACCACTTCAGGGAGAAGCCCTCTTGAAGTGGTACCTCCAGGACTGAACTACAAGACCAGATAAAAACACGGTGGAATTGTCCTTCGAAAACCACTTCGAAGCGACCACTCCAAAGTGGTATAGGATTGATCACTTGGAGATTAGTCCTACACAAAATATCATGCCAAATGCAAGGTCTACAAGTGTTGGTCACAAGGTCAATAATTTACGAAAAGGGAACACTAATTAGCATAATTGAACTTCGGCGTACCGCTATAGACACTAATGTTGCAATATCGGTGACTGAGGATTGGAATCTAGTAGTAGATACGACGAAAATGGAGAATGAATTGTACCACTATTTCAGGAATGAAGGGAGTCCATGCCACGATCGCATCTCCAATTTGAACTACTCAAGGTCAAAAAATTCACTTCTACGACTGAACAACTTCCGAACTCAAGGTTGCACCCTGTCCACAAGTCTATCCAACGACATACATCAATGAACTCAAAGCTCACAGCGAAAGAACCTAACCGTACATTTTTCAAAAGGAGACTCCTAGCGCACACACAAATTGAAGGTCTTAGGGCGAGCGCATCATACCTAAAACGAAAGCGCTCTGAGTCCGGTGATGTAGCAACGTCGCCGTACTCAAGCAGCTTTGGAGCAATGCAGCGGGTGCTCAAGAAGCGAACCGCAGCCATGAACAATAACAAAAGAAGAAAAACACGACAAAAATAGTATCCGAGAAAAATGACACCAAAAACAGCGCAACCACGATAGCATAATCCGACGAAGAAGAAAGGAAGAATGCACGGGAAAGAGAGCCTCTGACCAAAGGCATTTGAATGCAGCCGACGTATTTTGGCGGCTGCCACTGACATAGGGTCTGCACTTCATAGGGAGACTAGGTCGGCCTACATTAATTTACTCACATCCTCTGCTATATAAATCTGTATTGTTTTGTTTTTCTTTATTCTTATTTTCGACTTCAATTTTTCTGTAATTTTGGCTGAAAAAACAATTCCATGTCTATAAACTACAATATGTGTAGAAAAATCTGTTCACTTTGGTGGCTTGTAACTTAATTTCCTCAAGCTTAGAGAATCTAGTTGCAAAGGCAACGTTATTCTTGAATTTGGTGTACGTGTCATGGCGGTAATCAATGAAAATTAGGTTAACCCTTCAATTTCTATATCTACACATCGACTAGACCCAAATCCAGTTTTCATTATATTTGCTCATTTTTAAATTTTAATGGGGAGATTTCATGTACCTTTTCCCACAAAAAAGAAAATTCATGGTATTAAAATGAGAAGGTAGGGGTGGTCGTGAAGGCACCCTCAATTGATGAAATAAGCAATTGTGGACATGAAAATATGGCACAAACAAAATTTGGAGGGTGTATGATCACATGGATTGCAAAATGTTTGCATTTACCCTAAAAAAATAATTCTTGTACACCACAATATATTAAAGTCACGAGGCTTTGAATGTTTTTCATTTGATGGTCCAATTTTTTTAGGTAAAAAAACAGAGTTGAAAATGGTGGGCATAAAATCCAACAAAAATACATTTGATTTTCATATTGCCTTCAGTAGTTGTTCAAGATTCAAGGAAATCTATCAATTATTAATAACTGTCTGTTGGAATCAAAACGCACCACTATGAATACTGACATTATTCTAGCAAGCATATTTAACCCTACACGTGTGTTTTTTTGGTTTAATTCTACGAATTGAGCTTCAAAACAAATGTAATTCATTATTTTCTCTATAAGTTCTTAAGATTATTTGCAAATCAAGGAGCTCTATAATTTTCAAACCTCTAGTTAGAAGTAATGAATCAAAACTTTTCATTGAGACAAAAATATAAACTAGGAGGGAATTTTTTTTAATTTCAATATTTTGTGATTTTTTTAAACGTTGGATTGTCTCCCTTGCTTTGAAGTTATTATGGGATAATTTTTACTTCTCTGAATCCATTGAAATAAAACTAATGCTCCTTTAAAGCTAATTGTTATTCTATATTATAAAAAACAATTCAAAGATATTGTTGAAACATGAGGTTACACAAGCCTATACAAAATCTAATTAATTTTCTACATGTACATTGGGACTTTAGAGATTAAAATAGTGAATTCATACAATCAAATAATTATTCAGACTCCTTGCCTAAATGAAGATCACATATTTGTTGATTTAAAGGCATATTAAATTTTTATTGAAATTGGAAGTAATATGATTGTATTAGCAACACTCTCACCAATATCTTTTCTCGCATCTTCTCGCTGGGATAATCTCCCTTTAAAATTGGATACCACGTGCGATAATGGGATAATTAAATGGGGGGTATTTAGATTTTTCAAGGTAATTTCTTCCACCCTTTCTTAAGATAAAAAGTTACTTTAGGATATATTAGGATATCCTATGTTTATATCGAAATGGTTATATCTCTAAATGGTTACCGGAAAAAGCAGAAAATAACATTACTCTAAAGCAAACAAATAATCTCATTCCGAAGGAAATTTTGTTATATTCGCGGGAATCCGTGTGCCATGTTCAGAGCGGCTGCTCTGAACTGCTAAAGTGACATCGAAGAAGGATATAGATATCAAAAGTCTAGCACCAATGTACATCTCAGACCGCGTGGTCTGAATTATGAAAGAAACATCTAAAACTATTGACAACTAGAACTGAGAAATATGAGACAGTTTCTACAGTTCAGAGCGGCCGCTCTGAACTGCTGATGTAACATCTAAGAAGGGTATAGATTTCAAAGTTCTAGCACCAGTGTACATCTCAGACCGCGTGGTCTGAATTTTGAAAGAAACATCTAAGACTCATGTAGAATTCAGACATATGAGACAGTTTCCACAGTTCAGAGCGGCCGCTCTGAACTGCTATTGTGACATCTGAGATGGGTACAGATTCCAAAGGTCTAGAACCAATGTGTACCTAAGACCGCGTGGTCTGATTTTTGAAAGAAAAAACTAAGACGCTTGAAGATTTTAGACGTATGAGACTTCATAAATATAGGCCCGATTTCACAGTTCAGAGCGGCCGCTCTGAACTGTGAAAACTGCCTAAGTTACTGAATTTTTGCATTCTAACAAAAATTATCAAAGTTCAACAACACGTTCAGGATTAAGCAGATAGACAAACAACGATTCTCATAATAAATAGATACAATCCGACAACAAGACTACACAACAGATATAAGTCAATAAGATCATTTTATTTCCCAAACCAGTAACAACAGATCATGTATTCATGTATTCCAAAAACACAGAGCTACATCTATGGTCGGATATTATTAAAAACGTAATGCAGGTACTACACCCAAATTTGCTATTGTGCAACTACACGATCCGCAGGAGTGATCCACGTGAATCTAGTCAACTTCATCCCCCGGATGCTTTCTTTCTCGAAAGAATGAAGCTTGTATTCTTGGAGGTGAGCCTGAAGTCCTCTTAGATCTGCCAGAGTGAGGTCCTTCAATGCACAGGTTCGCCAACGATCATCTGCGAGAGGCTGCTTCAGGTGCCAGTTCTGAACGAGAAGGGACTGATGCTCGTAAAACTTTGACACCACAAACTCGTACTCCGCCATCCATCGGGGCTGCGGCAACATCCGGAAGTCCTCTCGCGCCAACTTCAACGCCGCCCACTCCACCCTCCCATTCACGAAGTCACGCCAAGGCTTGCAAGTTTCGCGAACTCTGTGCATAGTAGCCAGGTCACTTGCACAATCCTCTGGCGCACAATACCAATCCCATGGATTCGGTTCGTTTGTCCGGGCCATCACCACCGGCAGAAACAGGTCTCGAAAGTAACCGTCCAGGGCGTCGTCTCCAGCGATTCCTCCTCCGGCATTGTTCATGACTGATGGACCAGTCAACACCAGCAGAAGCAAAAAAGAAATGCAGTAGCAGCAAAAAACAACAGTAGCAGCAGCAAAAAACAACAACAAACAATAACAACAACAGCAAGTCACGTCCTCTTATATAACCCCTAAAGGACCAAACAACATCTTCTGAAATCATAGTGATTTGGGGCAGCCTCGAGGGGTGAAATCATAGTGATTTGGGGCAGCCTCGAGGGGTGGATTTAGTACTTCTACAACAAACCACATGCAACCAAGCGTTTCCTAATAAACTGTAATCTAAAACCTAAAATTTTGAGCATTGTTTAACCCCTAAAGGACTGGAGGATTTTTAGGGAGACATTCCAAAATTTGCGACTTTTGAGTATGTTATTTAAAAAAGAAAATCATTTTTTTGTTTTGGAACTTCAACCGTACAAAACTAAAGTAAAGTATTTTACCAAATTGCCAAAAAAAATTCAGCCCTTTTCACCACGCGGATTGAATGATTATAGCATTTGAAGTGAGAAAAAAAACTTTCTTCCAATCCTGCAAAACAGGGGCAGCAGACCTTGGGCTCATTTGGAGAATTTGTTTGTTCTACACAAACATGATATTTTCTGACCATTCATAAGTAAGGTAAAAAAGCCCATTACGGACTACTAGAAATGACCCCATTATGGTTTTCATTTAATGAATCATGGTTTTCTTCCAGTGAATTCAATCTGCGCCACAATCAATGGGTTAGGTAACTGGAATGGAGGAATTAGTAACCACAATAGGAACTTCCAGCTTTTTAGTGTTAATTCATTGTAGGATGTGATTTTTTCAGGCCTTCTATTTAAAAAAATATTGTGACGGCAATAGGTGAGTTAGATGAGTGTTATGGATATAATTTTTGTTGGTTTTGGGGTAGTCTACAGGCTCTTTTAGCCATGATGGGAAGAACACTTCAGAAATTTATAACAAATTCACACTTTATCAAAACAATATAATTTCAAGTGCTCTCACCATTTTTATCACTTGTGTTTGTGTGAGAAAAAAATCAAAAAAATTCAGTAATGATATGAGGGCAAACCCCCCATTTGGTCCGTAATGGGCTGTTTTACCTTATATGATATTAGGTTCACTCACAAAAAAATTTATAAGAAAATATAGTGTCTACCTTATTCTAAATCACCCTGCAATGCAAGGACGTTAAGTGAATTGGAAATACACTAGTCATTTTTGGGAGCAATAAGGAAGTATTTTATTTGAAATCCAAACGGTGAAAAATTAGAGACAAACATTTGGAATATTTGGCAAAAATTTCAAGAATTTTGACTTCACTAATTGCAAGATAATAGGGTTTGAAGTTAGAAGAAGGTGTTTTTTCTTGAAACTACCCCAACATCGCCAACAAAGTTTGACTTCTCTTAGAATGTGATTGAAAAACTAAAAATTTTATTTGGGGGGGAAATTGTATGACATGTTTTTATTAATAATGTACATGCCAAATTTAAAAACTTGATGCCATTTTTTGCAAAAGACTCTTCGAAGGTTACCAAATTACCCAAACTGACCAAAAAGTTCAGGGCAACATAACTATTGATTTGGACATATGATTGGAAAAAAAATTAGTTTTTCACGAAGCAGGTACATGTTTACACATTGTGTCCAAATTCCATGAACGTCCAACCAAAAATGACTTTGTAGAAACCTACCCGAGATTTCTTGCGTACATTGAATAGACATTGTTTTGGTCCTTTAGGGGTTAATAATAACTAAAGGTTTCTATTGCCAAAATTTTCAATTCAAGTCAAATACAAAATGATTTCTAGAAAAGGTTGAAGATGAACTAAAATGGCATGTTTTTCAACTCAAATAATTATAGAGAACACATTTAGATGACCATAGAATCAGTATTGAACTCAAAATGAGCTTTCAATAGAGACTTATTGTTAGGAATTTTTTGTTCATTTTTTAGACAATTTTTCCTTATATAGTATAAGGGTGTGAAAGTTATATTTCAATTCTATAGTGTATCTTTTTACTTCAAAAATTTGTAATTAATGATTATTCACAAATAAAAATATCAATAATACAAAACTTATACTTCCAAAGTAGAAAAATTGATTCATGTTTTATTTATTTATTTATTTAGTTTTAGTTTTAATTTAAAAAGTATATAGGAGGTCCAAAATTTTGTTCGCACGTGGTTTCTAATGGATACTCTAAGTGCCCCTTGAGGGGGCAGCTCACTACGACCTAAATTTTAATTTTTTTTCTTTCAAAGTTTCATACTTATTCCATATGTGCCCAAGGAGTAGCTTTAAGGCCTAACAATTTTCATAACTCTTAACTACATGGTTAAAAAGTTATTACATGATATGTCTTTTCATTGGTTGGCGAGTAGCCCGGGCAGTTGAAAAAACTTCTTTAAAAATCACTTTTTTATTAAATAAAAATTTGAAATTGGTTATTTAGATTTATATATATATATTTGGGAAGCTTTGAATCATTCCATTTTGATAAATGAGATGAAAGTTATGAGGAGTTTTAGTTTAAGGGTAGTTATAGAATTTCTACTCTAAAATAAACTTTGAAGTCCTTTATTTAACTCAATTTTAATTATTTTTGAAAAAAATTAAAACATTGGGTGTAGAATGTTTATTATAACATTACAACCGCTGGGATGGGAATTTTTGAATTCCATATTTAAATTCTTAACAATTTAGTGTTTTGAACAATCACTACTTCTTTCTGCTTACTATTTTTTCCTATATGTTTTACAATTCCAAACGATCTAAGAATTTTCAAGCATGTAGCCAACTTCACTTCAAGAATGAATCCAAAGAGTAACCACCATTTTGAACATTTTTACGTACAAATGTGACCTTGTGAAGTGCAGCTGCCCGAATTTTCGCAGGGACAAAAAAAGGATTTTTGTCAATTTAGACGCTATTATCGTGCAATCCACATGGTAAAAATTTCGGGAAATTTTTCCACAACTGTTCAAACTAGTATAAAACAAGATCATAAGGTTAAATTTTTCCACAAACATTTTTGTTCTGAAATTTCATACTTGCATTAGAAATAGCAATTTTGGAGTGGTTTTGGTGAAAATATAGTCTCTAACCTTTAGGGGTTAAACTTACCCTATTAAACACTTCCAAAGGGATCCTATTTTTACTACCCTGATTTTTTTATACCATATAGTAAAGTGGGGGTATTATTCCCTACCCTATTTTTTAAATACTGTAGCAATACACATATTGTCAATGCTAATTATGGTAAATCTAGAAAATATATAAAATTTATTCCATATGAATAAAAGTGATCCTTTTTTTATCTCACGTAGTTTTCTAAAAACCCAATGGTGACCTCCTTAAGTGCATCTTATATTACAAATAATAAATTTCAATATTTTGGTTCAATGTTTAATAAACATTGTAGATCATTGGACTCAACTATAATTTCAAGACAAATGCCTTGTTTTCCTTCCTCGAACAAAATTGATGATGAAAGCATCACTCAGTTACTTGTTGTAGAAGATAGTGAAAAGTGAAAGGAATTGTTCACATTAGAGTTCATTCACTTTTTGAAAAGTAAAACAAACCTTTTACATTAACGGACATATCATTTGAATTGACAATTTTCTTTGAATTTGTAAGAATTGTTTGCAAAACATATTGCTTCCAAACTTTCAAATGAATTATGTGCATGGTATGAATCAAATCTTTACAAATTATATGAAGAACTTGGAAATTGGAAAAAAATCCCTAAACCTAATTTTCAAAGTTCTCTCTAAATTTTCTTGTAACTATCAGAGGTTAGGACCTTCAATTTTCTACATTTTCATTTTTAGAGAACACATATGGAATAATAGAATCTACTTGTTCTAGATACGAGTTGTAAACTAATTTTAGACTCCATATCCAAAAATAACAAAGGGACAAAAAACAAATGTTTTATCACTTAGTTTATCTCTATATAGATGTATGTATATAGTTTCATTTTACATTGACATGAAATTTTTATCTTTATATATTTGTTTATACTAAATTTGCTTTAGGAATTTTGGCATGCTTCCAAAGTATGTGGGGTGCATTGTGGGAAGGATGACTTCCAAAGGATTCCCACATACCGGGAGGGCATACATTAGAGCAACTCTTTTTTGGGGTTATTTCTTGGAAACAAGAGACTATGTGTTTACTAGAAATTATAAAATTTTCAAAAGTTTTGGGAAAAAATTTGAAATTATTATGAATCCGTTAAGGAAAAAGTGAAAAAAAATCATATAAAAAAAACACGTAATCAGAAAATCTGAAATTTACATGGTAGATCTTTATTACAGTGTATAACATCATGGTATAATCCAAAGTTACCAAATCACTCTAAAAATATAAAATGAACAAGTCATGGTTACAGACCCAGCGTTCATATTGATATAAAATAGTGAAATTTATGGCTTTTATAATTTTTTAATTGGAATAGAAACCACACCTAGTAAGCTTGGTTTAATTTGTTCAACTACAATAAAAACAAAAACATTTCTATAGCGAAAAACTCACATAAAGAAGAAATAGCAAAAAATGGCCAAAATGCAACATGGGTGATCCGTAAATTGAGCATCTTCTTCTTTAAGAAATTCAATGAGAACACAATGAGGGAATTTTCCATCCTTGGGATCCCTATTCTCAGGCCCTTGATGCCAATAATGTCATTTGCCAAAGGGAATGGAACCCATTTTCCAGACCCTTAGGATCCCTGCCCTTAGCCTTGCCCTTAGCCCTACCTTTGAAGCCTTGGGCAAGTCTTCCAAAATTTCAGGCACAATGTAAACAATCGTACCCGTGCTGCCCTCCAAATGTTGAAAGCCACTTTAGGCATAATAACCTTTTCTGTACAATTCACATACGTTTGGAAATAATTGCCCCCGAAAGATACCCTTTGGGTGCTCATGCTCTCAAAATTTCATACCAAAACGTTCAATATCCTATGAATGGTGGCGTACCCCCCAAAACTATGTTGTCAATCAACACTGTTTGGTCCTTTAGGGGTTAAGGACCAAAAAGAATAGACAAGGGCAAATGGGCAATCACAAGAAAAAAATAAAAAATAAAAAGAATTTGATGTTTTTTCCGGCTTATAGAATATGATGTTTCTATATGGAAAGGTTTAGTTGTTTTCATTTGCAGAAGTGATGTGAAAGTTACAGAGCATCTTGTATTGTGGACAATCTAAACAAACCTTTGAGAAGAGAACGTATTGAATCCATTAACGAACTCAATAATTATATTTTTTTGAAAAAGAATTTTTTGAACAATTTTGTTCTTTTGCTACAACAATCTTATTATTGGGACTAGCGTGTTTCAATTATGTTTTAGAACTATTCACAATTAGGCAATAGTCAGCTTTGGGATCCAAAAAGGACTGTCTAAAGAAAATTTCAGCTTACCCCTTACCTTTTGCCATTGAATACTCCAATTTTCATGATCGTTTAACCACAAATTAAATGGTTTCCAACAAGGTATAATCTTCATGTGTACAATACAATAAATTTTAAACCAAACAAAGAGGTTTTGCTTCTCCTGATTAGTCCATTCATACTAAGAAAGGAAAACTGTCCCAGTACCCTAAAAAGAAGAAAAAGAATGATCTGGACATGTAAATTCAATTTTTGTATCTCCAAATTTGGACCATAAGTGTGGATACAGGTACATAACAAATATCTAACCTTATGAAGTGCAATGCAATAATAGGTATTGAACCACCCATTACCCAAACTTTAAACGTTGGATTTTTATTAAACACACACTAATTTGTAGTTAAATACATCAAATGATCAAATGGACATTTTCTTTTTCAAAACATGTTCTACATGATTGTGTAGAGGTGCCCATTATATCAAAATGTAATAAAGTATGTTAAATCAAAGTGTATAGTGATGGTATGAAAATTGTCCATAAAGGACTTTAAAATTGGTACAATCACAGTAGAAGGAGCCATTGAAATTATAACTACACTAAATAGTGAAATTAGATTGCCTTAACAATTAGGTTTCCTAACCCCACTAAAAATTATAGTACCCGCCATCAAAGTCAACACATATTTCTATATATATTTCAATTTGCACACATAGAGGTTCATGAGTGGCAATTACAAAAACAATCTAATTCAGAATTAGTACATTTTTGTATAGTTACTGTAAAAATTTATATACTGTCAAATGACAATAAATTTTTATGCAGTACAAAAAATAGATTATAATGTAATTGAGGTGAAATTTACTTGCATAGTTGCCTTGTCAACGAAAGAATCAAACCGCCAACCAATCATGACCATGTCTCTTCCACTTTTTTCTTTCCCACGTTCAACAAATCCTCCATGATCGTACGTAAAATTTAAAAGGTCATAATATTCTTGACACTTTTGATTTGAAAAAAAATTATCAACATATATACCTAATATTTCCTCCCCTTCCATGAGCACACATGGTTCTGATAATTCAGTCATTTTAGATATATCAAATTTAGAACTTTGACTTTCTAGTTTTTTACATTTAATAATATTATTTACAACTCTAGGAATTGATATTCCTGTTGCTCTTAGCTTTTGTATATCATCACTGATGCTATTATTATTATTAATATTGAAAGTGACTTGTTTTTTCCTTGGATTTTTTCTCTTAGAGTTATCTCTAAAATAAATTTTTTTTTTTTGTCTCCTTCATGAGCTTTCTATTGCTCTTCAGAATTAAAAGTTTTATTATAAGGAGGACAAATGTGAAAATAGATTTGTGTATTTGAAGACATTTTTTTAATTATAAAAAACTATATTTATAAAATTCTCTAAGATTCATGAAAAGTTAATCAACAAATATAAGATATGTTCTAGGAATCATAAATGAATAAAAAATATATTTTGACTCTTCCAAACTTATAAAAAGTTTATTGAGTTACTTCAAAGTAAAAGAACTGAGCTAAAAGTAATTCCTTTGATTTGATTTGATTTGAATTATTTCTAAAAATTGTAGTTAAAAAATAAAAAATAAAAGAATTTTTTGTATTTATTCCTTAAGGACCAAAAGGACACAATGTGCCATCTTTGAACTACGAGTAACAAGTTTACATGCATTTTTCAATTCTCAAAATTTGAATGAGTGAAGTATTTAAATATTTATTCAAGAAATGTAGACTAATAGAAAAAAGAACACACTTAACGTTTTCTCAATGAAAGGAATATTAGGGATGAAAAAAAACATTTTTTTGGACAATTCTAATCTTCATTTTGCATGAACAAATTGGATCCCGAGAATTTTTTTCAAATTTTTATTTTTAAATTAAAAATAAATAAAAGGTCTAATTTGGTGAGATAAAGAATATAAAATAATAAAAATTATTCCAATTTTTTGAAAAATGTTCCGAAAAATATGTTGATAATATCAATTGCAAAATTTCAATAGAAGATGGGAACAAAGAACATATTTCATTAAACATGAATTTCATTAAAATGGCACTAAATTACAAAGCATTAAGAAATATGAATAAAACGTTATGGCCTAATATGTTGCTTATATAAGAATTTGGTGAATGTACTAAAAATGGAAGTGTTGGAGCATTTTGGGGGCATTGTCAAAGAACTTTAGGGATTAAGTATTGCACCTTTCTTTATTCTATTTTTATTTATTTTTTCTTTTCTATTTTTTCTAATTTTATTTTCTATTTTTATTATTACTTTGTGTATCAAACTAGTATAAAAGGAACATGCTTCTAATGAATTTGTATATTTTGAATTCATTTGCAAGTCATTTTTTTCTTTATATTTCTACTAAAATATTTATATAATAGCTAGATGTTTATGCTTTGTCTTTTCTATCAATTGATATTTGCAAGATACTTTTGCAAGATGTATACATATTAATAACTAGTATGTACAAAATTGCATTATATTAATTTTGCAAATAATGTTTGCAAAATCATTGATTTAGAAAGAATTGAATGACATACAAAATATGGCTTTTAGTGTACACTAAATAGTGAATCTAGGTTGTTCCAAACTAGTTTATTGACATTCTTCTCTATATAAAATATTTGTTGTTTATTTACAAGAATTTGCTATTTTTGAATTTAGTATTGTTGTAATTGGGATTCATGTATCTCCATGTGAATCATCCATGTGTACAAACATAATAATTTGTACGGTCACAATGTAAAAAAAGAATTGAACTTATGAAAATGTTTTATATGGTTTTCAAATTCAGATGAAATTGCAAGAAGCTCAAAACAGGCTTTTGGCATTCTAGTTTAGGGGCACGTGGAGCTTCGGAACTGGCTTGGTACTTCGACGGGTCCGACGATAGGTTCGGTTTAGGTTCGGCACAGGTTGGTTCGGGGAAAAGTTGGCTTGGTTGGTCGCCTCTCCCATTCCAGGGTTTCGTTTGCGTTTCTCCCGCTTTTGCTTTCGTGTTCGTGTGTTCTTCGTTTGTGCTCGTCTTTGTGTTTCGTGATTTCTCGTCGTCGTTGTTGTTGTCAACTTCCGAGTTGTTTCTGTATGCGCGCGCCTTGAAACTCCGGATTTTTTAATGAGATGACTGTGAGATCTTCGTAGTTCTTCATGGAACTTCTGGAGAGTTTTTTTTCCTCCGCGGCGGAAATTTTTGGGTGCGCCGCGACTGTGGAATTGTCGTGCAAGTGTTCGTGGCCGCTTCATCCCCCACGAAGGCGTCCGCAAGACCGCGACTTGCAAATCTGCAAAATCAGGTACACCTGCACTATGTTTATTGCAATTTCATGCTTTCCAGAATTTCTAGGGTTTTAGTTCTTGCACTTCAAATGCGTCTTTGTGAATGTGCTTTTAGAATTGCAATAACTTTCTGATTTTGATTGGAACTTTCTGATTTCGATTGCAATTGGAATAGCACAATCATTAGAAAATTGTATAGTTCGAAGATCTTGCGGCTGTAGCATTTCTACTTCCATCACCCCAATCAATTTCATTACACTGTAGAATGTGCTTGCATTCATCGCGATTCATTGAATTCATAAGCAAACATGTGCAAGCAGATTAAGTCGCAGAAGAAGTGTAGTCCAAACGCGGGTGGAGATTTCAGCGGTGGGACGCTGCAGTTGAAGAAACGACTCATCAAATTCAGGTACTTCAACTAAACACTACTCCCTCATGTCTACAATAGGTAGATTCTAGAAAGGGAACCTATAACCGCGCACCAAACCACGAGGTTCAGAGCAGCCGCTGTGAACCTTATCGAGTTATCGTTCAAAAGACAGATAACTATTGAATAGGTCTATCATTATCGCATGAACTTCCCAGAGATACATCACTGATACACAAGTTCATAGCGGTCGCTCTAAACCAGATAACCGATTGTATAATGTTGCCAAGGTCTAGAGAGGTCGCTCTTAACCATCTAAGTATGCAATGTCAATGCAACATCTAGGTTCAGGGCGACCGCTCTAAACCAATCCACACAACCTACTGAATCACGAATAGGCTGTTCAACGACGACAACACTCCCTAAGAACACAACAACGGAATGGACTCAGAGTGGGGTCGTACACCTTGAACAGATATATACTTGGTCACATCTGTGGTTCAGAGCGGCCGCTCTGAACCATACCATGTCAAGTGGTAACGAGACTGGTCTCAGAGAGACCGCTCTAGACCTCATTATTGTCTAGCCACCGTAACATAGATTCCAAACTCCTAGCGTACCATAGAAGACTTAAATCTGTCAGTTACCAATAGAAACATGACGTAGCCAACATGTAAGTCTTATGCGGGTATCATGTCCGTGGTTCAGAGCGGCCGCTCTGAACCACTCGACCACATCTTTGGATATGATGATGAGAGTATGAAAATCCCAGATTGCATCACACAACCTGATGTACACCAGTGTCTGTGGACAGTGGCATGGAGTCCTTTTTGATGACCAAGCCACCCTTCACAGGGTACATTACAAGAATGTCCCCCGACCGGGTGCACGAGTCTTGGAAATCTCACATCGAGGACAAGACTCCGCTGCAACTCACAACGTCCAAGGCCTTGTGGTCCGTCGAGATGACTTATCTTCACGGCTCCCCCGTGTTCAATCTAGAGCTAGGATTCAGGAAGAATGGGGACCCTAGGTGGAAAACCTTCAAGGAGTTGGTAGTGATTAACATGACTGTCCTGCAAGAGGCCATGCTCATAGACATAGTTAACGCAGTGAACAATGCGTTTGGAGTCATCGTCATTCGTGTAGAAGATGAAATGACGATCTCCAGCGATAGAATAATTAAGAACTATGATCACGTTCCCCACATGTTTCAATCCCTCATGATGGACATGAAGTCAAGGTGCGAGTCGCTCGACGGAAATTTTGTGGAGACAGCCTGAGCAGTGAAGGCGTACCTGACCGACGCAAACAAAATCCACGTTGCGTCACTCACATCCAGGACCATGTCGCAGGATACAGGGACCTGTCAAATGGAGTCGCAGGGAAGGCTCCAAAAGAAGAAGAAGACAGGCGCATCCACTTCGGGTGCCAACACCCGCGCATGGCCTCCTCCGGCGTCCGCTCTTCCGGGAGCAGCTCCCACGGCTCCCACACGCGTCGAAATGACTCCTGCAGGAGTCGTTCGTGGGACTGCCTCCACTGAGATCCCACTATCTTCCACGGCAGCAAGCGAGCCAACCACAAAGGTAGCAAAAGAGCGGGCTCGTCCGAAGGCAGCACCCCCTGTGACCCAAGAGGCTCCCGCAACTCCGACTCCGGAATCGGACCCCGTCGGACAGCCGCAGTCTACAGCGACGACGGAAGATCCAGTCGCAGCGGGAACTCAAGGCCGTCCCAAACCGACGTCATGACCCAAGAAACCGGTTAGGAAGAGGAAGGCCCAACCCGAGAGTAGTGCCAGGACTTCAGCTGACAGAGAGGAGGAAGACGGGCGGTGGCGCCGGCAACGTCGAGATGAAGCTCAACCGGAGGACACTGAAGGGGCTCCAAGCTCGTCGCAAATTAGCGACATCCCCGCGTTCTCCGACGTATCCGAGGAGGAAGCAAAGAAACAAACCATGAGGAAGGTGAACGGCCGCTGAGTGGATGTCGCACGCGTAGTTAGCGCGTAAGTATCTTTAACACAAAAATGTGGTATGATGACACGAGTTATCGTCCCAGGGAATTCTAGTATGTTGCTGCAAGTTTTGGGTATCCGGATCACTTCCAAAAACACCCCAAGCAATCCGTACACTCTATTGCTATCTTCCGGAAACTAGTATTTTCCGGATTCCAATCCGGTTCCGCCCTATTCCGGATTCCGGTTCCAACTCTCTCAAGTAACTGGTTTTAGATACCCCTGTTTCACCCTCAGGGGGTCCACTATTGATCTTTCCGAGGGGCAGGGACTCGCCACTCTTGGTTCACACTCTCTATCCGTAACAAACAAAACAAAACACCCAAGAATTATACAGTAATAGCAAAGGGAGAATCCGTACCCTCACAATCTTCCAGATGACGTATCCGGAAAGTAGGTCACACAGGGCCCGGTTAGATCCACCTTACTACAACGACAGATCCAGACTTTCCGGATTGTAGTGCTGACTTTGTATCTCTCGAGTGCTCTAGAGGTTGGCAGACCTTCCGATGGCTGGGATAATTCCTCAGGCGGTTGCTTATCTCCGCACGGAATCCTCCCTAGACTTCCGGACTCGCACCCTCACCCGTAACAGGCTTCCACCGGATCACCGTTCCAGCAATTTAAAGGCACCATGCACAGCTCCTCATTCACACATCTAAAGCTCTTCCGTCACAGCATATGTATCCGTCAACCCAAGAATCCGGACTCCCTCTCACACACTCTCACTCACAAACCAGTGTACGACTCAATCATCAACGCGATACGCAAAGAGATGATCAAATTGATCTCCGGTAAGCTTCGATTAAATGACAAGAAAGGGAATGACAGGCCAACAAGCCGGCTTGCCCTTAAAAGCAAACAAAAAGCGGCCAAAAGGCCCACACAAAACCCGGCCAATGGCCAACTAAAAATCCGGCTAACGGTCCTAATAACCGTTCCGGCAAAACCGGAAAGCCGTTTGACAGCCTAAAAGTCCGGAACTAGGGGCCCACAGTCCGGGTTACCCGTTTCCGGAAATAACTAATAAGTCAAAATCCTAACTAAAAAGACATCCATCCGCACTAGTCATTTGCGGGGCTTCTTTGTCGATGGTCCGGCCCTAAGATTCGCTGGAGTGGACTTCCGGGCAGTTACCTTTGCTGGAGTCCTCTTCGTTGCCGACCGAGTCCGGATTTGAGGCGGATCAGAATCCGTCCCTTCCGATTGGGAGTGAGACTCCGCAGATTCCTCTTCCGTCTCATCGATCTCCAGCGGCTCCTCGATCCTCGTGTGTCGCTGCCGTGTCGTCTTTGTCTCCGTCAAATTAATGACGGTGTTGCCCGGATTCGCTGGTGGTGGAGTGTTCTGCATATGCATAAACCTGTCCGGATCGGTCCGGGCAGGATTCCGGACACTTGCTGCTGCTATGGCCTCAGCTTCTGTCTCCGTCAGCTGGAGAGGCGGAAATAGGTTTACCGCCACCTGTCTTCCGGCTGTCCCCTCCTGGACGGTGGTCTGTGTGCTTGCTTCCTTCGGCGTTTTAACCTCCGGATAAGTGACCACGTGAGTCGGGATTTCCGGATTCCTCTTTCCCGTTGAAGTTTCGGCTCTATGGGTTTCTTGGAACTCTCCTCCCGGAAGATCAGCGAACATTGCTTGGTCAAGCAGGTTCGGGTCGAGGCTTCCAATCAGCTGTCGCATCTCCTTCAGCACCCCCTCCATCCGGGCCTCGAAATCCGTCAGGATGAGCACGACCTTCGTTCCGGTAATGTGGCCTTGGGCCACCATCTGTGAGTTCCAGAGTTGGGCCCTCGAGATGGTGCTGGCCGGAAGGTCGATCAGTTCTCCCAGCTTCCGTACTAGAGCCATCGCTTCCGTGGACTTCCGGTTTGCGATGTGCATCTCCCGTTCCGACCACTGGTGCTGGCTCCGGAACTGATCCCGTTCCTCCTGAAGACTCCGGATCTGATCGTACAGAACCTTGACGTCTTCCGGATTCGGTCTTCGTGCGATGGCGGCCAAGATCTCTCTCTCGTCCTTCACTCCTAACGAATGGCAAACGTCTTGGAGTACTGCTGCCATCCGGTCGTTCACCGTCCTCGTCGTTCGCAGCCAATGTATGGCGTTCTCGACTGGATCCACCTCCTCGTGTGGGCTTTCCGGCTGGACGGAACCTTCCGCCACTTGTTTCCCTCGCACTGTCCGGTCGGTGGACTTCCGCCTACTGGTTCCGGCCTTCTCCGGAGTGGTCTGTGTTTCCTCCGGAACGTCCTCCTCCTCAGATTCCGGCTCCTCCGGCTGCGGTTCCGGTCTCAGCCCGTACTTGAGGAGATTTTCCCCTTTCTTGTACATAAGCTGCTCCGGCTCGCTCAGGGTTTCCATCCGGTGGTACAAGTGGAACAAGTACGGGCTAATGTAACTGGTCTTCCGTCCTGAAATCCCATTCGCTAACTTATCCACAATCGTGTGAATAAGTCCGCCCCAATTTACGGGTCTTGGGGGCGGATTAACCCTGTTTCCTAAAGCCCCCAAAATGGTGTTGGCCACCGTGGTGGTCACCCGGCTAGGCTTTTCCGGATACAGGATGGGGATCAGGAACTCTAAGAGTTGCTGATCCCGGGCATACACGCAATCCGTCGCTGCAAACCCCTCTTTTGGGTCGGCGGAGTTCCGGAATCTTTCTGCCGCAAACTTCTCCGTCCGGCCGGCCCATCCATGCCCCCGGTTCAGTGCAAAGTACGTTCCGGCCCAGAGCTCTTGTGTCCACGCTCTCGGGCGGCCCCTCACCGTCAACTCATACTGATTGGGAACTCCGTAAAGGAGTTCTTCAATCATTCCTTCACTCTTCAAGTCCCATGGGCGGTGTAAGAATCCGACACAGCCCATGGTCTCTAAATCCTCTTGCAACTCTCTATGGCGATCCGTATCGAACGGAATCACCGGGCTGACAGTCCGTGCGGTCACCGCCAGTCTACGGGCTCGAGTTTCCGTCATCCTGTCGATCTTCCGGAGTTGCACCGACCTTACTTCCGCTTCCTACCCCGATCCTATCTCACCACTCTTTCTCTCACTAAACGTACTCGCGAAAATGCCGCAGAGAAAAGAGACCGAATGAGAATGGCGGCGGGGTTTATATAGCGGCACAAAATCCTAAGTTCCCGAACCGGTGGAGTTCCCGTAAGTTCCCTAGCCGGAACCCCTACGATCCGGAACTTCCGACTATCCGGCTACTGGTTCCGGAACACTGTTTTAACCTAATTAGAGTTTTAACTTTCCTACGAAAGAGATCTTTTCTAATGTAGGTTTCTAGTGTCTAAACTTCTATACTTATGCAAAAATTTCAAAGTTCTTCTCCTATATATTTCTATTTTATGTATTAAGTTTAGTTTCCGGACGTTCCGTAACGTTACAACCTCCAGGAGGAGTTGGATGAGTTGACGGCTCGACTTTCGGTGGAGCAGAAACAGCAGCTTCTCCAAGTCAGGGAAGATCTCCAACGCGTCTCTCCCGCGAAAGGCACAAAGGCGTCAATGGAGGTCACAATTCGAGGATCGCGGGAGACGCTGCAGAAACTATTGTCCCTCCGACCAAAGTCCGCCGTTGCTACGGTTGAGAGCGTGAGCAAGCTAACATTCGTGCAGATCGCCGTGGACAACTTGCAGTCGGAACTTGGTCCCCCGACCGAAGGAGAGCTTGCCGCTGCGTTATATGCTTGGTCGATGGAGAAGAAACTGGCTCTCAGGAACTCCCAGGACAACCCGATTGACCTCGACGAGGAGGACGAGGAGGAACTGGAGAATCGGCTGGCAACCAAAGCACAATATAGGCAGGATTACAGTGTCTTTGTGAATGCCAAAGCTGAGAAAGGAAAGGGCGGATCCTTGGACACGGGGGCCGATGGGAGCACTGGCGCGGTGGCTCAAGATGAGAAGCTGTCGAAGGCGGACGTAAAGGTCGAGGTCGGCGCCGATTATTTCAAGAGGGTTTCGGAACGGGCAAAGATGAACCAGTCGGGGATGCTTACCATGTACACCGAGACCATCCAGACCCTCAAAAAGGCCAATGAGGAGAAAGACCTTATCATGAAAATGACGATGGAGCAAGCTGAGAAGAGGAGTCGGGAAGAGGAGGAGAAGAAGGCCAGACGGAAGGCCAAGAAGTTGGAGAAGGAGAAGGAGCGCCAGGAGGAGAGAGAGAGAGACAGGAGGAGAAGGACAAGAAGTATGAAGCAGATCGTTTCGCTCAAATGCATTTCATGAAGAACATGCAGGAACAGTTCGCAGCTTCACAGTTGGCTCGGACAAAGGGTCTTGCACCGGCCGTGGCGACTCCGACCCCCCCAAGCGAAGTCCAGAACGTCTCCGGCGTCTCCACGACGAACTCGGCGTCCGCCACTCAGACTGCAGCCTCGGGCCTTCGAATGCTAGGGTCCGTGGAGCCTGCAAATATCTCGGTGAGTCTCGCTTGCGACCCAGAATTCGATGACCTCGCCCTCAGTCAATTTCCGTTTGTGAATGTCGTGCATCATCCGAGCATCCACGATGATGACCCTTATGCCCTGGACGTTGACTTGGGAGATGTGGAGGTCACCTTCGCTAACCTCACGCAGCAATATGCTCCATTGCAGGCCGAAGGCGTTCCGCCGCAGCCCATGGTGAATCTAGAGGATCCCGCCCCGATCGACACTCCGGCCAAGGGTGTCGACGCTCCAACGGTGGGTAACCCCTCCACATAGCTCCCATCTTTGCAGTCGGTTGTTTGGGTGTGGACGCTATATGAGAGCGTTACCTGGGCGGCCGGGTCAGTCGAAGGTTGTCCCGACGGGGTTGAAGAGCCCAACGCCCATAGATGTAGGGGCTCTCGTCTTTCTTAGGATATTTGTGTCTGTTGGGCATAGACGTGGGCCGTAGGTTGCACGAACAATTTTGAACACAATTTTGACTCCGCGTGAAAAAAATTGTATGCATTCCTTGAGATTTTAGTTTGTAAAATAATGTATATATATTTGTAATATATCCGTTCCGATTCCTGTAAAAACGTCTACCTCGTTCCGGTGAATGCCTACTCCACACTTTGTATATCCTCGTGCAAGTGGTTTACGATTCTTGTGCATTCTAGTTACGCGCTTCTCATTCTGCATTCAGGGTGACAAAGCTTTAGTGGTGGATGACAACTCTCCGGTGCCTCTGCCTGTTCCGGATGCACAACCCTGTCCATCAAATTCAACTCCTCGACAACAGAGAAAGGAAGTCGGCCTTTCATTCCACTTGGAAGTCGGAACTCCCTCCCCGGCCGTGGTCGTCTCTCCTGTCAAACTGGATGTGGCCCCCGTTGACGTTGTGAAGGTGGTCGCTGACGTCCTCGAGCCCCGCGCTGCAAACGTGCCCGTGGTCCATCCTATCGCCCCCCCCGCTCCCACCGTTGTAAGGAAGGTGCGGCTCGATTTCTCGCTCTCTCCCTAGTTAGCGCTTGCGTGGACGGTTCGCAGGATTCGGACATTGATATCCTTCTAAAAATCAAAATAGGGTCAAATGTTACAGAGTAGGGGGATTCAGGTCTTTGTATTCACACGGCACGCCCTTGGGTTGGGAGAGTCTCCTCTGTATTGTTGTGGACCGGTCCATTATTAAAAAATTAGACTTTGAGCAAGAGGTTTCGCGTACGCAGGCTCAGTCAGCGGAGCCCGGGACTCCTGCTTCCACTGGGTTGCCCTTCTTCAGTTACTTCTTGATCCTGGAGTTAGAGGGGGTCCTGGGGCAAATCGAGAACGTCGGGCACATCCTGCCCAATACGATGCCCACGGTAGATGTTCCTGTGGTAGACGTGCCCTCAGAGGAGGAATACGACTTTAGGAGGCAACACGTCTTCGGGCAGTACACCCTCCACTGTCGTCCGGACGTGCGTAATTTCCTAAAGGGCGCGGCCAAGAGGTTCCGCTTGTTCGTCTGGACTAGGCTGCCATCCGAAATCGCCAAACGCATTGTCGGGTTCCTCTTCCGCGGCATAACGTGCACGACCATGATCGTCCTCGCGTTGGAAGACTGCCTTTGCATCGTCGAGAGGCGTCCGGCTAGGTTTTGCACGTGCAACCCCCCCCCCCCGACCTTCTCGAATGTCCCTGTTGAGCACACCCGGCCAGCCCCTACTGTGACCCTGAACTCCAAGTGAACACTTACGTCCAGTTCCCTAACCATCCGGAGGGGCAGCTGCGGTTGAAGGTGCTGCACAAGGTTGTCTGGGGCGGGGACAGGTTCAGATCGAATCAATACAGGGCCAATTCCTCGAACACCCTCCTCATTGATTCCTCCCCCGAGAGCAGCATCCTGAATCCCGTGCACAACGCCATCTTCCCCCTGCCGTATGTGGGTAGCGAGTACCATTCCATCACTACGTCCTTGCGCCCATACCTGTCCGGCCTGCTGCTGTCGGGTCTTAGCGTGTCGCAATACGTGTCGCAAAACCCGTTCTTTGGGAGCCTTGTGGTACCCCTCAGACAAACGGCCTTGGAACTCAAAGTCCGGGCTTGTGCTCCTTGGCAGGACCGTTCCCTGTTGCTAGATTATCCCGACTTCGTCGGCGTGTATACGATGGACGGAAACAATTATTTCACTACGCGAAGGGCCCGACAGAATGGAAAATTGAAAAGTTGATGCATGGGCATGTATTTTTTTGATTGTGCAGGGCCGCCTTCGCGTTCGAGCTCCCGAGGGGTGCGCCGACGCCGATTCGCCACGATCCACCTGGCGCACGAAGCGACAACGGGCCCGGATGACAGAAGGAGTGGGCTCCTTCGAGGGATGCGTGGCTCCCGAAGGAGCGGGCGCAGACGTCACGTCCACTCGAACGTGAAATCTCCCGTCATCCACGTTGGCAAGGACATGCATTCTTCAAGGTGGATTGTCAGCTACCATGGATGGATGGCTAGTTTGAGGTACGCAGGCAGCGACGGACCACTCCTATACGGGAATTAGATTCCTCCATCGGATAGTCAATCGCTCTCTATTTCCACTGTTTCGCATGTAATAGTTTTGGGTAGTGTCGGGTCATCCACAAGTCCGTGATTCTGTTGGGTAAGGACCTCACCGATGGCTACCCTGTACAGGTTTTTACGTACTCCAATCAGATACGCAGAACCGGACTCCTCTCAAAGTAACCAACGGGACGATTGAGCAAGTGTGTCTCGACATGGAAATGTCCGTCACACAGATTCAGAAGGGGCGCTCTGAACCGTGGGCGGATAAGAATCCGCAATTCATTTGCGGAGGACATGATGGAAAGTCTCCGCACGCTTCTGCCTTCCACTCCAGGGCGACCACTTCAGTCTCTTGGGAACTAGCTTTACACCGGCTCTCTTCTACCTTCCACTTTAAGAATACACTTTTTTTTTTTTGAAAAATAGCTTTGGTCATTGATTGTCGTTTACACTAGTGATGACACTTGGACGACTCCGTCGTACATAGAATGAAATATAGAATTGAGAACCAAGTATAGAGGAAATTTAGGAATGTTAATGACTGGGATTCATGAACATCGGCTCATTAGGATTCACAAAGAAGAATTCATAAACTATATACTCATGTGCATTCCCTTATTCAATATTAATATCCCTTATTCAATATTAATAGACATGCGTACCCCCACATTGTTCAAACATTAGTCGTAAGTATACAACGTCGCCGCCCTAATTATAGCATACTGTCCCCCTCCCTCGATGAGAAGATGCAGTGCTCTTGCAATGAAGAAGAATGATCTACGGATCACCATTTCATCAACGCCAGCAAGCTTTTACTTGCCAACCATGACGTGGGCAGTTCTTTGCAGGGCACTTTGGGAACCTTGATCAATTGTTCGTCAATCGCATTTTCGCTCAATGTTTACGCCCCCCCCTTGCCGGACGGATCATTGTTGAACTTGTGTGTGCGGAGCAGAAGCGAGAACGATGGTACTAGCCCATCATGTGTTCGGTCAGGAGTATTCATAGGGGATGTCGGGCTCCTCTCTGGATTGGGCTGATGCATGTGGTCTCAATCCAGGGACGCACTACTGGGTAGGGTGCTTTTGACATTCACAAGTCTTCTAGATACAACGAGGGGAGATGTTTTCATGTGAGTTCTCTTCCAGCAACTCAAATTCTACGATGCAAGCAGCGTCTATCCCTCACCCTCCTCCACACATCTTGCGTTTGTGTCGGCATGGGCCGGAACCGGTCTACTAACATTGGGACTGAAGTTGGAGGGGAAAGTGTTTCTACCTATGCACTTACTGGATGCCCATAATAGAAGCCCTGGGATAGCAGTGGATCTTTCATATACTCCTTGGCACATTCCTCGCAAAATGGTGGATGGTATCGTGCAAGGGATTGTGCACTGTTGGATATGAATGACCCCACTTCCACTCGAGGGCTTTTGTTATGAGCAGCCAATAGGTACTCAAATAGAAACATTCTTTGCACTACCTCACGTCCCAGCATTAATCGACCGGTTCTAGTTCCAACCCTCATAAACAAAGGATGTGGGGAGGGAGGAGGAGGGATAGTCGCCGCACACGTCATGTAATTTTGAACCGCTGGATGAGAATTTGCATGAGAACGCGCCTCCTCCATCCACCGAGTAGCTCCTTGAATGTTGGAGGCACCCTGTTTAGTGATGGGTTCCTAGATTTGGATACCATATGCCAACGTAATCTGAAAAGGAAGTTCACTTTCCCTATGAACACTCCTGACGTGACCGAGGATGGACTGTCATTGTTTTGGCTTTTGCTCTGCACAATGCAACGGGTTCAACAATGATCCATCCTTTAAAGAGATGACGTCAACATGGAGCTGCATGCGCTTGACGAACGTTTGACTGAGAACCTCGGAGTGCCCTGCGAGGACCTCGCATCGACGTGATTGTCAAATAGACACTTGCTTCCTTTGATCAGGCTCAAGATTCTTTCCATACTTTGTGGTATGTAGGTGGGGAGGTGCAATCTGAAAATGCAAAGTGGAGATCCAACAAACCTTGGTTGGCATGCACTGAGAACTATTAGTGGCACCGTAGAACGGCCTGAATGTAGGTTCTATTTGCCCTCCTTTCGAATAGGGGAAGGATACCTAGAGGGTTCATTGGTCACAATTCCTTTAGGGTTGTATCTTCCTCTCGAAGCATCCCTCTTCCCTCCTTTACTGGGATGTTCCTTGACTTTTGACGTGCATGCATGTACACCCATCCAATTCAATAAAGCATTTTCCTCCTTGTTTTTTTATGAAGTGTCCAGTGGCGATATCCAGTGTTTTGGTCGTGTGACCCAAATAGCGACGACCATTGGATGGACAAAATAATCGCTAGAGGCTCCATTCTAGAGCCAAGGCGTGTGCCTTTCATTTTCCTTGGTAAAAATTGGTTGTCCAGTTGCCTGTCTACAAACGTTATCAAAACGTAGGGTCCAGTTCAAGTTACCATTGGTTGCATGGAGGAACCTCGTGCATCACTTTTTGACTGCTATAAGGTAGAACTACCCAATTCTGTCAGTGATAGAAATCCGTGGTCTACAGCTTTGTCCCAATCCCGTCAGAAAAACATGCAAATCCGCTTCAGATTCTGACAACAGTAGTTTATTACTGCTATTAAAAGATAGCGTGTCAATTAATGATTGGTGGATCTTCAAGTGCTATTAGATACATTGGAAAGCGGTATTGAGTTGTATGAGGACGTTTATGAATCCAGTCTAATAGCGGTTGTGCAATTTCACTTCAGAAATTCACAGAAGTTACAATTTTTATCAGGAATTTATAATTCCACTTGGATTTGACTCCTGAAACAAAAGCACACCTCTGAAAAATATGTGTCTTTCCTAGAGTTGGCCCTAATATAGTTAGATTATGAATGCTCCGAAAAATATGAAACCACTTGTGCTACATTCTACATCAGTATGTCTTGAAGTGAAAAATAAGGGAAAATATTTTGGGGCATATCAAAACCCTTTGAAAGGCCTGATGGTCCTCTTTGAAAAGGGTCACTTTTCAAGTCGCCTACCTCAGAGTGTATCACATGTCTAAGGTTATGTTTGCACCTACAGTGATCATTTTGTTGGCGAACCCAATCTCGCGATTGCATCCACAATTTTTTACTCCGTTTTAACTTCTCTACCCATTTTTCAAACTCTGCATTCCGGGTTTTTTTGAGGGCATGCTAGTGGACCCTAAGAAGACATTGGTGAGAGTGTCCCACAAATTGCCAAACCAAAAAATGGTGCAATGTCTCCATGACTTCCCCACATTATTCAATGTTGAAGGAAATTTCTTTTTTTCCAAGGTAGCTACCTCCATCATAGTCTGTCGGCTGTCGGCCTTCCTTCCGTACAAAGGGACTCGTTAAATCCATGGAAACTACTATTAATGTTAGTCCATTGTGGAGTTGCATCCCTTCAAACCATACAACGCCCTCCAAAGTCCAAATTTCCTCTAGAAGACACATGAAGGTTTCTTAAGGCTCCTCTGTATGCAATATCAAAATCAACGATAATTTGCATTTTTTCCCACCCAGGCTACCATCTTTGGACAAACTTCCTAACTACTTAGGGCCCCTAAACCGCCATTTCAATGGAATACAGCCATTTTAACGAAATTGACGTTCAACCCAGGATCTAGCCAACCTAATTTCTTGGATTACTAGATGACGTATAATTTGGATGCCTCAATTTGCTACGACTGCTGTAGCTAGCTAGGATCGAGTACCAATCTCCTAATTATTAGGTTGCACATTTCAGATTGCCGTCAGGTTTGGTCATAATTTCTCAAAAGTAGAAAGGTCTTGAAGATTTAAGGAGTATGAAGATCTTTGTGATTTTGTTGCTACAACCTTTAGCTAGATAGGTAATGAATGCTGTCTATTTGCATAATTAGACATGGCCAATTCAAGGTTTTAGCTAAAAGAATGATCATATGTCTGAATACGATTTTGAGTTAGAAAAGGATAAAATGGGAATTTCGTTAAAATGGCGGTATTTCATACACCATTTTCCCATTCATTTTTTACTTTAAAAGTCAAATTTGTTAAATTCACTTATCTCCACAAACTTGACAATTTTACATTTAGATTGTGCATTCTGAAATCTTTACCAATCTTAGACTTTAGAGCTTTTTGTGAATGAATCACAATTTTTAGCACAATGATTTGTGCCAATTTAACAAAATTGTCCATTTTCATCCTTTCTCTTCTACGGCATTTTAATTGAAGAATGCTATTTTAAATTCAAAGTCATTATGTAATTGCATGCCATACAAATCATAGAAATGATAAATTGTGTAGCACCAAAAATATGTTGTTCAAGTGCCGAGAGCATTAAAATCTCGGGGAGGTCACTTAGTTCTACTACAACAAACCACGTGCGAACAAGTGGTTTCTAATAAACTATAATTTCAACCTAAAATTTTGAGCATTGTTTAATAATGACTATAGGTTTCTATTGCCAAAATTTCAAACTCAAATAAAATATAAAATGATTTCTAGAAGAGGTTGAAAATGAACTAAAATGGCATGTTTTTCAACTCAAAAAATTATAGAGAACACATTTAGATGACCATTGAATCAATATTCAACTCAAATTGAGCTTTCAATAGAGAGTTATTTTTAGGAATTTTTTGTTCATTTTTTAGACAATTTTTTCTTATATAATATAGGGGTGTGAAAGTTATTTTTTAGTTCTACAGTGTATCTTTTTACTTCAAAAATTTGTAACTAATTATTATTAACAAATAAAAATGTCAATAATTCAAAATATAAACTTTCAAAGTAGGAAAATCTATTCATATTTTTTTTTTTTTAATTTTATTTAAAATTCAAAAAGTAAATAGGGGGTCCAAAGTTTTGATCGCACGTGGTTTCTAATGGACACTCTAAGTGACCTCCCCGAGATTAAAATCTATGAAGGATATAGTGTTGAGGTTCAAGTGGCAAATGTCAAGATTTGTAATCAGCTTTAGCTACAATAGACAACTAAAACCTGAACGAGTTTCTAATAATCCTCTACAAGTGCCGATGTTGTGAAACTCTGCCAATGAAACCTATATACAATTGGCAAATTACTCTGGATTCTTTGAATCTTGTTGTTAGAGATTTTCTAGAGAACTTGGAAGGCTCAATGTTGGAGGTGCTCATTTTGAACTTTATATTTATGGAGCAAATTAAATTTCTTACTCAGATTCAATTTGAGAATTGCTTACTTTATATGCCACCAATTGGGTTGCATATTAAGAGGTTTGGTAGTGAGGATGGAACCACTACTTTCATAAATTATGCATTCTCAATGGTTCAGTCACTTGGGTGATGAGCGTGAGAGTCTCTCATAGAATAAAACAATACTTGGAATACTTGATCAACTTCTCCAAGATCGTGCTTAACACCTCTACCAAAGTTAAGATCACCAATCTTGTTGATTTGTTAAATCAACAAGATTTTGGGCTCCAAAAATTGTGCCATCCATCTACCCAATTTGAGACTAGGATTGAAATAGATTTACATTTCAGGCTGTACATCATGAAAGTGCCAACCATTGTGGAATTTCTCCTAATTTATCAAAATTGACATTTAACGGAGCACGAGCAATTCCACACACTCAAGCTTGTGCTTTTGCACCTCTCCACATGCCAATAATGAGAATAAGAAGTTGCAATGATTCAATTGTTCTAGACAAAGAAAAAACAACAGTATTATGGAATTGATTATAGTATTAAAAGTGAGGTCACTGAGATTAGTGCATAAGAACTTGGACGAAGCAAATACCAATTTGAGGTACATCAATTTTATTAAATTGGCAATATTCCACTACTTTGATGCGGTTCAAGACGCGTGTCTAGAATCCAAATTAAAATACATAAATGTTTTAGTTTGTGGCTTGAAATTAGACCTTTTTGAAGATTTTACAATCATGATCTAAATTCCTAATGAGATAACTAAGCTACAATGCAAGAAAAAGTGTCTAATTATTAGAGATTGATGCCAATTTAATTAGAGATTTTCAGTTTTTATAATGGGATATCCACCGTGTTGGGGATTTACTATACTACATGTAGACATGACGCAAATAAATCCAAGTTTCATTGACAAGCTTAAGTTAAATCCCAACATTTAGTGGTCTTTTCAACGCAAAATTATATATTAGATAACCAATGAGCCACACTAGCGGCGAATTGGCTATTGTACACAACTAGTTGTACATTTTTTAGTCACAATCTTTGATCTTCATGATCCGAGGGTGTAGGAAGCAAGTTGAAATGAAAGAAGGTTATGAGAACTTGCAACTTGTAATGGCAATGGTGATGGGTTGCCAACAAGGTGGTGTCACGTTAGCATTGAAAAGTCAACAACCAATTATGTCATTCTATCTCTCATGACTTGAAGCAGACAATGTGAATAAGGGGAAGGAAGGAAGAGTGGCATTGAAAACAATGTAAGCAAAGAAACGAGGTATTGTATAGTAGTGAGTCAACCAATTCAATTTGCCAAAAAAATTGGTTGGTATGATCAAATGCAGGCAAAATTAGTAGTTGAAATCTCCAAAAGAAGTTATTTAAAGAAAATGTAAGCTACAAGAAGAAAATATCTTGTTCATTCTTAGGACAAGTTCTGTGTTGCAATCAAGCTATAATACTTGATTACGTAGTTTTGCCTGCGTAATCGAACATTATGCATTTTTCATCCCAATTGTTTATGTTCATCATTATTTCATGCAGTTTACGTTGGGCAAAGTTCTTGTTGTCAAGCATTGCACGATGAAAGAACCTCCTTGTCAGGCTCCACCCTCCTTATTGGCCCTTTCCATTGTGCAATGCCCTCTTCCTCGAGCATTGCCCTATATTAAAGGGACCAATTCACTAACCAAGGCACATTACAAAGTTGCCAATTGATTTTGGCAAATTATGCTTGATTGAATTTGACCTACAACAAAGAATGGAAGAGTTTCCACTAGGTTAGTAATATGCCGGATATTGTACAGTGGGGTGCAGTTCATTTACAAATTTTTGGATCCTCATGAGATTAGGAGAACTTTGAAAGGCCCATGTGCATTAAAAAATGAATGGAAT
This sequence comes from Antitrichia curtipendula, assembly GCA_951230915.1. Classification (NCBI taxonomy): domain Eukaryota; kingdom Viridiplantae; phylum Streptophyta; class Bryopsida; order Hypnales; family Leucodontaceae; genus Antitrichia; species Antitrichia curtipendula. The sequence goes on from OX579635.1 coordinate 18,359,407, forward strand.
TTTGAATTTTGAATTGTGTTGGAATCTCACTAAAGTCTACTTTATCATCATTGCAAACACACATATGTAATTGAAAATCATACAAAGAGTTTGATGTATTCTATACACTATGTACCATCTAGTGTTGCCAACACACTATAAGAAAACCCCGTTTTTGCTGTCGTTGGACCGAAACGTGCCATATTTGTTGAGATGTCACGCGTTAAGCAGTGAACGGGTGCAAAAGAGTGAATTTGATTTGATGTTGCAAAAAACATGTGCAACTAAGTTGGAAAACAAGTAGATGTCACCGTAGACAAAGATGTTTTTAACAATGTTTAAAAAAACAAGCTGACCACATGTTGTGACATCTCAAGAAACATAGACTGCCACGTCAGCATGAAGTCCACTTTCATTATGGATAAATTACTAAAAATTACTACGGTCAATGGAAAAATATTGACCTTATATAAAAAATTTAGGAAAAAGGCAATGACGTGGCATGGTTTCCAAAAAAAAGAAAAATGGATGGATGAAAATGGATGTGTTCCATGGATGAAAACATAAAGTCTTTATACAGGTAGGGAGGTGGAAGAGAGACAATTGATATGGGATGTATAAAAAAAAATTGTATTCAAAGTGAAATGTCCACAAAAACGTTGAGATGTCTGAAAAAACATCTCTATGTTTAGAAGAACATGTACACGTCAAAAACAACATCGACATGTAAACAAGTGAAATAACCATATTCTACTTATCCCATATTGTTTGTCTTTCCATGGGCAGAGTATGGATATAAATATAATGTCCTTATCCTTCATTTTTATTAACTTTTAATGAAGTAATTCCTTCATTTGGCCATTAAAAATTCCCTTAATGGTTGATGGTAAGTTTTCTTTAATTTTTGTTGAATTCAGAATTTTTTTTTGTTCATTTTATTTTTTTAATTTATATTAAATTTTTATTGATATTGCCTTGTAGGTAGGGTATGTAGCAATTGATGTTTGAAAAAACGTGTAATTTGATGTTGCAAAAAATGTCTAATTTGACATCTCAAAAAACACCATTAAATTACTCAAATGACACAAAAATGAGCTGACGTGGCCTCCACATTAGTGACCACGTCATAGTTTCCCGCCTCCACGTCAGTGACCACGTTACAATTTCCCGCCTCCACGTCAAAGACCACATCAACAATGGCATGGATGGAAAAAAAGATGATGTGGCAGTAGTCGAGCATGTGGCGTTGACATGGCGCTTACGTGGCCTCCACATGTTGACCTCTGCAGACCTTTGTTCAAATGTTCACCTTGTCATGTGTGACATCAAGAAAAACAAGCTTGGAAACGACACGTTTTTTGTGATTTTTGCACGTTTTTTGCCCGTCAATTCAAACGGATTTTAGGAGACGTCTAAGTTGATTACTTCCGCGTCAAACAAGACGCCGTCTCATGTTTTCTGCAACATAAAAAAAAAACTGTTTTCTTATAGTGACATTTGTGAAAATTACAAGTTGTATTCAATGCTACATATAAGAAATGAACCTTCACAATTGCTTTAGAGATACTTATTCGCATACCACTTGAATTGCTTGTATAATTTCTTGCTTGTTCTTCACCCAATTGCAAAAAAACTTTGACTATCCTCCCAAGGTTCTCTATGAATTGGTAGATACTGTATCAAAGGAATCAAAATTGTTGTATAATTTTAAACTATTCATTTTTCACTTGTTATGAAGTTTAAGTACACTTCACTGCAATTCCAACGCAATTTGCAATTTCAAAATCGATTCATTTTTTAGCATGCTACATCAAGAAAGCTAGGACATGCCAATATGGTGCCTTGAAACACTATCAAGCTAATTTAGTGCTAACCTCCATGCAAACTCAGTATCAAAGCTAGCATGGAGGTTGGTACCAAATTAGCTTGTGATAGCGTTTCAAGGCACCATATTGGCATGCATTGAACTTTGTGATGTAGAGCTTCCTAAAGTTGCTGAACTTTCTAGTGAAAACTGACTGAAAAATTCGTAAATGAACTATACCCCACTGTATGCACAGTACAAGAGTATCTTCATTCTAAGATTTGAGATATCTGTAGGTAGGGTTTGGATATCTTAAAATTATATTCAGAGGTTTAGAAAACTTATACTATATCCATCACAATTCAGGACTACTTTTAGGAACATACTATACTATACTGTATGGTAGGTACACCCAAATGTGCCACTGACCTTAAACCGCCATCTACACTCTGTGTACATCTCCAAAATCAGTTCTGTACCTATGTGGAAGAAACGCTTTTAGAATCAAACTTTGTTCCTTAATAACTTTTGCATACAGTATCCAAATACCATGTTCTCTGGTGCGTTGGAACCTCCTTTCACTTGCCTACAAGAACATATGAAAATTTGACCAGTTTAATAATAATAACTAGGCTCCGTAGCAAAAAGTGGCGGTTTTAGGTGTACCTACCTTACATCTCACATTGGGACAAGTAAGTAACGTTATTGACGTAGGCTGGTTTTCCTTTCCAAAGCGAGGCCACCAAAGTTTCAGAAACCGATTTGTCAGCCATTTCTACAAAAGAGACGTAGAAAATGTCCAGGTTTTAATAGTTTGACCCAAAAATATCTTGAATTTTGGAATTTACTATCTTGAGATCTTCAAACGTCAGTCCTGCCCATCTTAAAAAAAGTCGCTAATTGAAGAATCCTGCCAAATATGAAATAGAACCTGACTTGCAAAGAGTGTTGAAACACTTTTTTGTCTCTCCAATTACCCAAATCAGTGAGTCGCTAAAGCTGTGTTTGTGAACCAGGCTGAGTGGGATATTCCTGATATTTTCTGCTCTTTCACTTTGGAGCTCCGTCGTGTACCAGTTCTCTCAACGTCCATGGTCTCGACAAAATGAAACCTGGAGAGATCGACACTCTATTTCTGAGGCTGCGTAGATTGATTGCAATTTGCAGCGGATATTCTTTTCTGCAACATCTAAGATACAGTAAATGGTGAGAGAGATGTGGCTTTCAGTGGACGAAGAGCGGTGAAAGGAGAATCTAATGGGCATCCAATTAACAAACTTCGAGGGTTGCAGCGCCACTTGTTGATAAGTTTAATGTTCTTCTTCAACTGCTGAGGTCACGAAATGCCACAGCGCGCAGTGCAGTTAAGAAAGTGACCGAGTTCTGTAGAGAATCTGAAGAGGAGCCAAACTGCCAAAAGCATAATTTGATAAGGTAAAAACAACATTAATTGTGACCTAAATTGCCAACGAAAGCATACTTGATGAGGTAACAGCACTTGTTTGCAAAACCGCCCCATCTAGATTTTTGCTTTCAATGTAGAGCCTCCGTACATGAGAACCTAGGGTTGAATTTAGGTACATCTGCTTTCAGCTCTTCGATCGATGCAACCTGAAATGGGAAAGCTTTCGGCTTTCAAGCCATGCATCAGCTAGTTCTCAGTACGATGAAAATGGGCCCTCCACGCATTGAATGGATTCCATTTGCACAGGTCTGTACCATCTATACTCACAGCCAATCACATGACCCAATTTCACCCTCAATGCACGATTGGAGAACCGACCGCACAACTGCCACGGCAGATCTGATTCGGCACACTGGCTCCATTTTTCTAGACAAAGCCGGTTGGGCCGCGGTGCTTTACGTCATTGCCTTGGAGCGGTAGTTTACAATGCAAGATCTTGCCCGGTCAAGGTTTAGACGTTGGAAATGGATGTGCTCATACTCTACTCTAACTTTTCCCTTAATATAAGGAAATTAATCCTTGAAGGACGGAAGTGGTCGATGGATGACTTTATTGTTCACTATAAAATCAAAAAGAATGCAGTTGGTGGTCCAATAACCAGAGCGGTTTTGGTGACTACCTTGGTCACTGGAGGCTCTATCCTTTCAAGGGTTAATGAGAAAGAATTTTGAAGATGTAAACCACTCCAAAAGTTTGTAAACAAAATCCTGTGACTCAAAAAACATAAACAAAACTAAAATATGATATACCATATTTTGGTGACATTTCTATATCTCTGTTTTTAAAATATTTCCTTTGTTTGTCTCAGATTAATTCATGTTTTTTTTGTGAAAAAACTATGGGAGTACAACCACCGATTTATTTTGAGACAAAGGAAGTAACATTTTTTGTTCTCCCGCAAAGAAATGTGCTTAGTTCATAATTCACTCAGTACTCTCTCAATCAAGCTCATTGAATGATGTCACAAGAAGTTGCATATAATTGTGAAACTAATAAATTTGACATGCACAAAAAGGTTTGACACCTTTTGGGATGCCTAGGTTATTATATTAGAGGTTTTGATGTATACTCAACCCTCTCTAAACAGTACACACTTTTTTATTGCACCTTCCTTCTATATTTTAAGATTCTTTGATTGGACAACTAGTCTCTAGGCCAAGTTGAACACATGCATTAAAATGGATTTGAAAGCAATTTTGACAGGTAGATGAATCTTGGTGTCATTGTTTTTATTATTGTTGCCTTTTGAGACACTTATAGGACTATGTCCAAATCACATTTCACATTTCACTGGTGAAGGTTTAGATCCCCATCTCTACTTTCTACGGATTACTTGCATTACTGGCAATGATCTAAACCCAGCCACCCACCCCCAAATAAGAGACTTTTGACATATATGAACCTTATTGAAAAGATCAATACTTTAGTTGTCTTGTCTTGAATACAATGCATGAGTCTAAGTTGTACAAGAAAATTGACTTCTTCACAATTTGTAGAAGATGTTTCAAGAATCACTCCTTGATTGTGGACAAGTAGCTTAGAAACATGTCTTGCAATGTGCTCTTCATTCCATTGAGCAGCCAATATAATTATGATAAAATCTCACCCTAAGTGGTTGTTTACCACTCACTTAGGATTCCTTGAAGACTAGAAGATGACTTGGAATTATAGAGGCTTCCTTTAGGTTGGTTTGTTAGACCTCCCTTAGGTTCATTTTTCATCACTAAAAAATCCTTGAAAAATTGAAAATTTACTTTGTTCATTGTTTTGGTCATTAGGCTTGCCTCACGCCCTCACTTAATAGTAGTATGTCTTCTCTCACATGGATTATAAGGTAACTACACCTAAAATGGCACACTACCTAAAATCGTACACTGGATATTCTTGCCTAAAATGTACTCCCACTATTCATGACAGTTTATGATTGCTTTTAGGAACACCTATTTTCAGCACTTTAGAAATTCATAGTTTATTCATAGGGGTGTCCAAAAAATGCATTCTAAAAGAATCTAGAATCTCCTATTCACTACCAACACAACCCCACAACAAAAATCAAATATAATAATGGGAACCGTGCTGAATTGCTTATCTGTGCGCTTTTAGGTGTAGTTACCTTAAAGCTTTTTCACTTGTGTCCAAAAAGAAAAGAAGCCTATTTCTGTGCCCGAGGCAATGGGTTGAGTGACCAGCCCTAAGTGGAGAAGCATGAAAAATACACTCTTCCGCCCCTGGTATATCATCCATCGATTGTCTTTCATCATCCATCGATTGTCTTTCATCATCGTCCTCATTCACTCCGTCATCTGGCCCGAACTCCTCAGTCAGGTGTGAGCCTTTTGTCTAGATCTCCTCGTACTCAGTGAGCATCTTTGTTACACCTTTTGAATTCCCAAACCCATACGGATTACATTTGAAGATGTTCTCTCTCGCGTTCATGGATTGCCTCATCCCATTTGTGATTTGTGACTGTGGGTATCTGCAATTGGAGCGATGTAACGCAAACAGGACCTAGTTTGATTCACTGGAAGGGGCGATCACCCAGTCTAGCTGGTGATCATGGGAGGCTTCGTCGTTGAAAGGATTGCCTGTTCTTCAGCACAGGCTGCGCCGCGATGAGAAAACCGTGCAGGAATTCCATGCAACTCGCCGATTCTTGTAAGTTGTAACCATCTTGAACCCTAACAGCCTTTCCCCTGTTTTTTTTTTGTTTTTTTTAACCATTCCTTTCCGGGGTCTCTATCAGCCTGTTACTGTTATGTCTTCTTCTTGGGGAGTTTCCGAATTGATGCAGGGTTGAAGTAAGTTAGGTGTGACTTGCCGCCATGGCAAAGAAGAGGCTTAAGTTTCTCTGTTTTTGACATTCCATTCTGGTCTCTCTAGTACCAAACTTGTTATGTAGTCTTCTTTGTTCTGAATTGGTACAGGGTTGAATTAGGTGTTGGCCACAATGGCAAGGAAGCGGCTGAGTTGCAAAGATATGCGCGCGTTTCCCTTGCCGCAGGGTCCCAAACTGAAACCCCTCCTGTCTGCCGAAACTTTAGCTCTGATCAGCGAGGACGCGTTGTCGCTCTCGCAATTAGCATTGATCGGCGTTGTGCCCACCCGTCAGCCTTCTCGAATCGAGCTCCAGTCGTGGGTAGACCTCCATTTAAACTCATGGAAGGAGCCCTCTTTGGTGGTGACGCGAATCCGAATGCTGAAACGAGGCTACTTCGTGTTGACATTTTCTACAGGAGAGAGAGCGCTGGAAGCCCTAAAATCCAGCCCGTTCGAATTCGGCACCGGGCACCGCCTCTACCTGCACCCTTGGAAGCCGCAGTTCGACCCGGAGAAGCCCATGTCCGGCATCCGCATCCCCATCTGGATCCGTTTCCCGCTTCTCGACGACATTTACATCCGCGCGCTGCCCAGTCTGTGCGCTGACATCGGCGAGGTGGTGTGGACAGGGGAGAGAGATGAGTATTTGAAGAAATCGTCCACTCCACGCATTTGCGTGTTGGTAGAGGATCTGCGAACGCTGCCCTCGGCGCTCGTGCTTCCCATTCCGATCACGAATGAGGAAGTGGAGATTGCATTGGAGTACGAAGATGTGCCGAGTCAGTGCTCGAGTTGCCTGAGGCTAGGGCACAAACACACCGCTTGCGAAATTGGGCAAATCCTGCACGACAAGAGGCTCAGTGCCGGGTTTTGCTTGAAGCCGTTGGCCAAGCCGGAGACTTCGTCTGTGAGTGCTGTCAATGGAGATGGACCTCGGTGGTACCCGGACGAGATTTCCTGCGCGACGCCGCATCAGTGTTTGCCACCGCCTGCGCTCCATTTCAAGAACCACTTCGGGAGCGCACCCAAGAAGGAGGCGGAAACATCGGCGTCTTCCTCCGTGCAGACAAAAAGCAGCGTACGTTCCATTAGTTTATGAAATTAGTTGTTTTCCAACATGGATTTGATGCTCAACCTAATTTTTGAGCATGTGTTCGCAAGTTTGCATGCTTGCTCGCGGTGTGACTGCGCGTAATCAGTGTTGTTGTACCCTTATACGACCATTCAATGGTTATACTTCAGAAATTAATCTGGTGATATTGAATTTATCTTAAACTCTTCAAACGCCTAGGGATGACCCAACGTGTTCAGGGTGATCACTTGTAAGCATGATTGGGACTAATATCAGCAACTGGACATTTCTTCGCCTGCTGTGATCGTGACTTCGTGACTTTGAACACGAGAGCTTGCTCCACCGGTAGCCACTGTAGTTCAGAGCAGTAGCAATAGTTGCGGGCAATACTTTCTGAGACCTAGGCCTGTGACCACCCTAAGAACGTGAGGAACCGTAAGAAGGAACCTTCGAAATGGGACATCAACGTAGCCACAAGCAAGAAAAAAGATGCATTCTTGTCGATTGACCCCACAAATAATGCCTACGGTCGTCAAGAAGAGAGGAGTCGGGAAGTCTGAACTGCTAATTTCCTGGTCAGCTACGCTGGTGATGTACTGTACTGTACTCCGTTTGGATAGGGCTGCTTGATATATGTTCTGGGCCCTTTCAGATATGGAAACTCAGATAAGATTCTCGAAGTGTGTCACTCCACGTACTGCACTCCTTGACTATGGAAGTCCTCAGGCCCTGTTTGCAACAAAAGCGACATCCAGACATCAGCCATGGCGCAATTTCCGCCTTATACATTGTACAGGACTACTCCAGCAAGCACAGTACATGTGGTAATGGTCTTAATCCCGTAAGTTCCTAAGTTCCTTGACTATGTTGTCACCCAAAACACTCCAAAACTGCCATTTCTAGTACAAGTACCAAATTTTAGCAAAATTTTTTTTGGACACATGAAACTGTATATTGTAGTATGCTGACTTAAAAAAATGTGGTAAAAATTTCAGAGATTTCTACGGTGTGGATTGCAAGATATGAGCATTCAAAATTCCTTGAAATCATTTTTTTGGCCCTGCAAAATACAGGGCAATTGCACTTCACAAGCTCACTTTTCTATGAAAAAATGTCCCAAATGGTGGTGCTTCTTTGGAATATTTCCTAGATAAGTTGTCTACAAGCTTGAAAATTTTCACATCATTTGGAATTATATAGCATATAAGAAAAAAAAAAGGAAAAAAAGTAAGTAGAAAAAACTAGAGAATGATTCAAAATACAAAATTGTTAAGAATTTAGTTATGGAATTGAAAATTTCCAATCCCAGTGGTTGCAATGTTGTAATAAACAATCTACATCCAAGGATTTTATTTTTTTCAAAAAGTATTGAAAATTGATTAAGATAAAGGACTTCAAAGTTTATTTTAGAGTGGAGAATCCAAAATTGCTCGCAAACCAAAACTTCATAACTTCATAAACCTCATAACTTTTGACTCACTAATCAAAATATAATGACTCAAAGCTTTTTAAGTATATATAACTCTAGAAAACCAATTACAAATTTTTGTTTTTGAAAAAAATAATTTATTTTATCTGCCTAAACTATCTGGACTGCTCAAACTACCTAGATGGGGGAAGAAGTAACATATTAGAGTTATTCGTAAAGTACCCAAAATCGGGGTTTAAACCCCTCAGTTTTGTGAAAAAGCAGGTTTTGGGCAAAAAGTCGCTCGCAACTAACATACGCAATACAGTACTGGGTATCAAACTTTTTTTCGCGCCCAAATCGACCAAAAAAAATTTCGTCCGGACTTTGCCTTCGGGGTCAGGGTCGCAAGCGTCGGGAGGGCGGAGCAGGTGGTCTCTCATTTGCGGGCGCGCTCGACTTTGGCGAAGGATTTCTGGACGTGTCGGGAGGGTGGAGTAGGTGTGCGTTGGGAAGGTGGAGCGCATAGCTTTGGTGAAGGCTCTCCAATGGGTGCACAACATCGGGGGGGTGAGCACGGCAACAGCTGCCTCACCAGGTTTGCAAAGGTCTAGGGTTTGCTTCAATCCCTTCTGCTCTTATTTTCATTGAATTTTGTTTACAATGCATCTTATTGGGCATTTTTGCAATTAGTGACCTGGGTGAATTGCCCTCTTTGTGAGCGACGCCACGTGATGATTTCCGCCATGGATCTTTCCATATCAGATGTTGGTCGTCTATGTCGATCTCCTTTTGTCTCGCTAATATCACACTTCGACTTGCCCGTGCTTGGACGTGTACACCACAACTGTACATTGGTTGGAATCAACTCACATACAACTCATTTGCAACTCAAAACCAACTCATATACAACTAGTTTGCAACTCAATGCCAACTTATATGCAACTCATTTGCAAAAGAAAAGTTGCCTCGGGCAACTCATTTGCAATTCAAAGCCAACTTACATGGCTCTAATTTGCAACTGCATGCCAACTAGTTTGCAACTACATGGCAACTAATTGGCAACTACATGGCAACTAGTTTGCAGGGCCTACGAATCTTGACCAAGGTACCATCAATAATCCCAATACACCCTGGAAATCCAGGCGCCATAGAAGCTAAGGCCTGCCTCTCCATAACGTCAGGCCATTTGATTTCATCCCTCAAAGCCCAATTCACACAACTAGCAATCAAAACTTGATCACTTATAACTTAGGACTTTGACCAATTCTAGAGGAAACTTGGCAAGGCTGTAATAGGATTGTGCTTCATATACAGCAAAAAGCCAAGCAATTGTTGTTCCGAACTCAGCTTAGACGGACGCCCTGATACGATGCGAACAGCACCTGTAGATCGTGCATGGTCTACAATTGTCAGACAAACCAATTGGCACAATTCCGCAAATTTAGAAATGGAGAAGTTTGTTAGAACCTTAAACAGAGCTGGAGTAGACATCAGGGATCCTAGCACATCACGAACACCGTCATTGGGGTTTACTGACTCCTGTTCACCTTCCTCCAATTCGTTTGTGTGAAAAAGCTCCATCGTGCTCTACATTGCTAATTGAATGACAAGTATGGCCTGCTCCTCATCACTCTCTAATGAGGAGGACGAATCTGATGTGCTGCTATCCATCTCCACCCTAATAGATCGCCGTAATGACCAGCAAACCTCACCGAAAGTGGATAACTCAACAAAACACCAACAACGAGAAACCAATTTCACGTTTTGAAACCCACCCTGAACCACTGTAGCAATCATGAGGATCCTAAATCGATGTGCGTCTGGGCCCTCGAGCAACACATATGCGAGAGAAAGGTGCAAGCAAAACGCGGCAGGCGCTTTGCTAACCTTCGGGGGAGGGAGATGACGTCAGCGGGTATCTCCTTGAGTATCGCAGAACTCCCCATCTATTGGCTGGAGTTTCAAAACTCTAGCTGATTTTGCGTTTTTACTCCGTTTTGGGAAATTTGTAAAAAAGTCCCCTCCAAACTGGAGAGGACTTTACGAATAACTCTATTAGGCTATAACTTTTGGCTCACATTTCCAAATGTCATGAAGTTTAGTGCATATGAAAGATATTCCTTATCCCCACCTTTTATTAAAATTTCATCCTGAAATATGCAAATCTCTAGTCACAGGTACCTACTCAAACTTACTATGTTGCCAAAATTACATGCTAGTCCTTCAAAGATTAACCCTATAAGTCCCAAGGCCATTTTTCTGTCAAAAAACACTCAAAATTGCCATTTCTGCTACATTCATCCAAGAAAGTAGAAAAAATATTTTTTATAAAGAATCTAATCATAGGATCCTGTACTTCACTTGTCTGGGATCATGTGATAAAAAAATTCATCAAATTTGACCATACGGATTGGAAGATATTAGCATTCAAAGTTGGACTAAGAGGGTTTTTTCAAGAACATCCTTAGATTGCCCAAAAAAAAAGATTGTCCATAACTTTTTCATCACTAGTCTAAATAGAATTATTCAAAGTTTTATATGTAGACAAAATGTAATGTGTGAGGGAAAAATATTGAAAAAATTATTTGACCTTTTGTGATTTTTTTTGTGTTGCTCACTAACCTCTGTTTTGGGCTTTTTGTGCAATAACTTTTGCTTTCAGGCACTAATTGAAATAAAAATTATACTCCCCCCAAGTTCTTTTGTTTTTCTAGTTTTATAAAAAAATTTAGTAAATTATGATGAATATTGAGATTGTATGAGCCTACCCAAAGTCGCATTTTGGCCCCCGTAGGACCAATGGGACTTTAGGGGTTAAGGTGGAAACACCCAAAGCCATCCCTACACCTCTTCATGTAGAATAGATTTCTTTTGAAGTGTCCCTAGCCCTTAAACATTGAGGATGACATTTGGCATCCGATGGATGCAAATAATCCTTCTAGTAGGACGGAAGTGCAACTATTCATCCTCAACTCGGGTGTCCACAACAAGTCACCCTATAAAGTCATCAGTGGTGCATCCAATTGTTGTCCACAATAGGTCAATGAACGGTGCATCCAACATGGGAGTTCACAATAGGTCACCCTATAAAGTCATCAGTGGTGCATCCAATTGTTGTCCACAATAGGTCAATGAACGGTGCATCCAACTTGGAACCATCCTTCTACGGAGTACTGTACTACTTATCCCCAGGTATGTCATTTTAGTGCTTTCAAATTCTGTTGCTCTCTTAAAACAATTTACAGGCTGCTGGTGACGACTTGAACACCTCAGTGTTGAGACGATTGACAATCCTTTTGTCTGCAAAGCTGTAGCAAAATTTGCATGTTCGCAATGCAATTTGCGCTCGTAAGTCAAAGACGGCAACTGCTCTGAATGAAAGGACCAGCCATTATTTTTTCATGTTTTTTGGCTGGGCTGCCTTCAAGAGTTTGCAGTTTGTGAGTCGAGGCTAACAGTTCTGGCAAGTTTTGTACAATATTTGGTTGCTTCGGCAGTTAGAATACAATATCTGACAATTCACAACGAACTTTCGTTGAACTCTTGGTTAATCTTCTTTTATCAAAACTCACACATTTGTAGCTAGGCCCAATTTTTTGGGACAAAACCAGGCAACAGTTAATTCGAAAAAGAAGTGAAATTACAGAACCAACGTCGCCAGATGGACACTTGGACAGTATGAACGGACACATAAACCTCTTTTCTTCCTTTCGTAGGTATCGTTGCTGAGAATTGCTAAGGTGGGTACACCCAAAATCGCACCTGTACCTAAAACCATCACCATCTCTCTGTGTGCATCTCCAAAATCCATAAAGTCATATGAATGCATGTTGAAGAAACGATATTATGACATTTACCAAAAAAAATTTTGATCCCTTCATAACTTCTGCATATGGTATCCAAATGTAGCTTTTTGGTGCGTTGGAACCTCCTTTTCACTTGCCAACAAACAAGAAAATATGCAAGTTTGACCAGTCTAATAATAATAACTTAGGCGCAGTATCAATAAGTGGAGTTTTTTGGGGTACCCACCTTGACACCATTCAGCAGAATTTAAGAGAATTGATTGCAAGAGAGCACCCATTCAGCAGAATTTAAGAGAGTTCGATCGCAAGCAGCCATGAAGATAGTCATAGCATTTATGTGTGTGCTGCTGCTCGGAACCCAAGCATGGTCCGCCGCAGCGCAACCGAAGATGGTGTTCGCTCACTATCTCATCTACTTCCCTGACACCATCGCCACGTACAAGCAGGAGATTCAGCTTGCGCAGAGCAAGGGCATAGACGCGTTTGCGCTCAACACCAACATCTACCGGAAGACGCTGTTCGATAACATGTACCAAGCTGCTCTGGAGCTCGGCACCAATTTCAAGCTCTTCTTCTCGGCGGACATCCACATCGGCGACGCGTCCGTGCCGCCTCCGAACGACCGTCTGTCGAAGGCGAACATTGTGTCCATGCTGGTGGATTACCGAACCCACCCGAACCAGCTCCAGTACCAAAACAAGGCATTTTTCACGTCGTGGTTAGGCAACGACGACTCCTTCTGGGGTCAAAGTTCCGTGACAGCATGGAACGACATCTTCGCGCAAGCAGGGGGCAAGGGGTTGTACTTCTTTCTGCCCTTCTTCCCTACCGATGGGTCCTACTTCGGAGTGAAGGGCACCGTTTACGACCGCTTCGGAGCGACTGTAGATGGATACTATGGATGGGAAACCTCCGCTTGGAACTACCGGAACGGCAACTTCTCCGTGCCGGCAACCTCGCCTGGGGATGCGGATTCACTCCAAGTGAGCAAGGATTTGGGCAAAACCTATATGGCGATGGTAGGTCATAGCCACACAGAACCCCCAAAGCAAGCGATGGCTAGTGCACCATCACAGTCCTGTTTGATTTTTCAAGCAAATTGGTAGTCCATTCTAAGCTTGTTTGGTGTATCATTGCAAAATGAGTTTTTAAACTGGTGAGGAGTTCATGACTAGGCAATCGTTAGCCTTGTGTACAGCTTCTTCTCCCCAGCTAGCAAAAATAGTTTTCAACTCTTCGGTGTCTGCCATTTCAAGCTCTCACTTGCATGTGTGACTCTGGCAGGTGTCGCCGTGGTTCTTCAAAAACGCGGATAACAATCAGGCTTGTTGCGTTTCGAATTCTCCGTCGTGTGATCCGAACGGGAATCCAGACTCCTGGTCGGGGTGCCCGTGCCAAGTGAAAGGCGATTACCAAGGCCCCGGCCTGTGGCTTCAGAAATGGACGCAGATCATCGCGAGCTCTCCTCCGCTGGTGGAAATTGTCACTTGGAACGATTGGTTCGAGGGGCATTACGTTTCCCCAGCGCTGAGTGGAGGCGCGTCTGGAATCTCGGTGGACGTCGCGGGCTTCCCGCACCAAGCCTATCTCGAGCTCGGCAAGCACTACATCAGCTGGTACAAGACAGGCAGCGAGCCCGTGTCCACAACAGATCAGATTTACTTGTTCTACTTCACCCAGAGCCACAGTACCAACGTGCCAAGCAAACCCTGCGGGATCTTGCACGCCGACAAGCTCTCCGACACCGTCTACGTCGTCACGGTGCTCAAGCCCGGCGGGTCTGCAACCATCACTCTCAAATCCGGCACTCAGACGAGCGTCACCACAGCGACGCAGGGCGTCAATGTGCACGGCATAGGGTTCCAGACTGGAACGCAATCCGCCACTTTCCAACGCGGCTCCGTCACGTACACCCTCACTGGGACGAAGCCTATCAGCAACTCCGGTCTCTCCAGTTACAATTTCAACGTCCAGAGCACCTTCTGTGCCGATGTGCGAAACGGCCAATGTGGAAATAGAGTTTCTGATTCCTAGACAGTTTGGAAGAGTTCTTTTTGCATTTGGTCACGTAGCATTGAAGAAAAATGCGTGTCGAGAATGAGTGAATGACTGGTACCAAGAAAGAACAATCTGTGTAGAGCTCACTCAGAGGACACAAAGTCCTGACTACCCCAAAGTCATACATGGTTAAAGCTTGGAAGCCTATGTGGAACATCTGTGAATCTGAACTCACCAGGTATTGATTCCCAGACAGTTTGAGAGAAAAATTTGTCTTTATTTCATTTAGCAATATTATAAAATGCACAATTCTCGACAGGAGAAGTAATCTCTGTGGAGCTCTGACTTGGAGCAAACAGAGGACTACTAGCCCTCACAAAACTTTGTAAAGCACCGCCATGCTCTTGCACATGGACTCAGGGCTACGACCATGATGGAAGCTTTGAAGCATGCATTACCGTTTCTATGGTGGGTGCAAGGTGTCAAAGGATGTACCATGTATGCCGAGGCCTTGTACAAGACAATGCGTCCAGAATTTTCTTCAAACCCGGCAGCCACATAACGCCACTGTGTTTAACGTTGTTGGTTCCAAGTCGCTTGTGAAGCAATTAAGTCATCTGCAGTCTTTGAAATGGCAGCCTCTTTGATCGTTTCAAGAACCGGCAGCGGCAGAAAATGAGGACGAGTGCAACAAGAAGCACGGAACCTACGACGCCTGCCGCAATGATTGCATTGCGTTTTTGCGAGGATGTGACTCCGACTGCACAAAGAAAGACAGTCAAGCAAATGATTAGGAAAATTCATCAATGAAAACGCTCACTTTGGCAATTCCACAGGCTCTCTACAACAGAAGAATGTCATGAAAATTTTGGCACCCAAGACTCTTAAACCCCTATTTTCACTGTTGCACAACCTTTGGAGAATTTTGGTTTTGCATAAAGTTTACTCTTTTCTCTATGACTATTTTCATTTATCAATAGTTCATGTTGCCAACCTAATCGATGAATAGCATGGAGTTGACAGTGAGGATAAGAAAACGTACTTGGGGCAGGAGCAGGAGCGAATATAAGAACTGGAGCTGGACCGGGAGCAGCCACTGCAAAATGTGCAAATGCAATGAAATAAGCAGATTGCAGCAGAAATGCAATCTTTACCAATTCGTTAATTGCAACTGAGCAGTAATAATACTCTCACTATTCTCAAACCCTAGATTCCGAGAATTAGGAGGAGACACAGTTGATTCAGCAAACTCGTTAGATTCCAAACTTTATCCCTGTTTGCTCGTACGTCATCCCTATTCTTTTGACGGAAGGAATGGAGGGTCAGGTAGCAAGTTCTAATGCATTCTTCTCGCAAATTTCATCATCTCACAATCTTCACCGCAACCCTTGATAAATTGGATTTCAGAAAGTCCGCAGGAATCAACTATGACTCCCCCTAATAACTTTGGATAGCATGCAGCGATGGTGTAGGATTCGACATCACAAAACAAGCCTTTGGATTCTGTTGGGGCACATCTTTTCCAACACTCAAGCTAAAGCTTGCGAACATCTCAAATCTGAACAGGGAAGTCGAATCTGAACAGGGAAGTCCGATCCTTACCTGGGGTTCGGGTTGGCGCTTGCGCGGGGGGAGTAACAGGTGAAGTCGTAGGAGGTAATGGCGCTTGCGCGGGGGGAGTAACAGGGGGAGTAACCGGGGGAGTAACCGGGGGAGTAACCGGGGGAGTAACCGGGGGAGTAACAGGGGGAGTAACAGGTGGAGTCGCAGTAGATCTTGGCGCTTGCACCGGGGGATTAGTTTGAAGAAGACTTCGACGTCCACCGAATGCCACCACTGGAAGCATTGCAACATGTCAGAATCTTCACCGCGAATTGTAACAGCGTGTCTGTTCGAATTTCCCTGTGACTCGTCATGCTAGAAAACAGTGCAGAAACAATGATGTTCCACCGACAATCATATGGTTCCGAATTGAAACCAACAGGACTGGACCAAAATTCACGAACAAAAGAATTCTAGACTGCTGACCTCTCTTGTGGACAGCCACGGATAACCCGAAAATCTCGTCAAGATTGATGTGCACAAAGGATCTGGAGTTTCGAGGGTAGTAATACATACCATCAGGGTGGAGAGCAGTTGCTGCCGCCGGGGAGACGAAGAAGAGGGAAGGGACTAGCAGAAGAAGGGACACCAACGCCAAGCATCTAGGTCGCCCCATGGCCTCCCACCTTTCAATCTCTAATACCCTCTCAAAACCTTCACAAACCCTGCAACTTCGTGTCTGCGGCCCTTATTCTCGGAATTCAGCTGGCTGATCCACCAATTGTCTCAATCGTAAATGAGCGCCCAGCTTGTAATCCTCGGCCCAGCAACAGAGCCGCTACAAATTGAAACACTAACTGAGGATCTTATCAAGACTGCGGAGTCTCCGATTCGAGACTCTCACAATTTCTTCCGGCGCATCAGTTGCAGGTACTTTGAGCGGACGTCGTACTACGGGCGCTGTACCATATCAGTACCAGTTGGGTCAAGGTTGCGTAGTGTCGCTCCCTTCGGCCTAAATCTGGGCGATGAATGATGCCCTGTCTAGCTTGCGAGGAACCTTACCGCACGAAAAATCGAAAGCACCAAGCGGGCTGCAACTAGATCTGTTTCCACAAACGAGTTCGATGTTAGACGACGCTCCAATATGCAAATGCTCTTGCAGATCGAACTGTGAGGGTTTTCAGGAGATCCCGCTAGCTAATAATAATAATACATGAACCAGCGCAAACACAAAAACGAGTAAGTTAGTGCTCCTCAGAAGAAAGAGCTCTTGCAAGCGAAGCCCGACCATTGGATCAAACACCGCGTCTCGGTCGCTCCTGCAACAACTGAAGTCCACTGTCCAAGCCAGCCAAGCCAAGCGGCGCAAAGGGGGGTCCAGTTGCAGACTCAGTCGGATTTGACCCATTTCACACGCGCACGTTGGCAGGGCTCCTGTAGATAACGATTTCTTTTCGAGTTTCTGCACCTGTCTTTTAGGCTCCCGCCTTGCTCGAAGCTCGGGACTGCTCTTCAGATTATCCGACTGTCACAGCGGTAATTTAAGAATTTCTCGAAAGTGGCCAGTGTTACGGGTCTACTCTGGAAGGGTGAGCGGAATTTTTATTTTATTTTTCTCTCCCAGGCTTGCCATGGATGTACATATCAATCTGCCCCCTATTTTAATCCGTCAGTTTTGTATTTCGTGATCTCTAATTCGGAGTTTAGGTTCAAAATTTTAAAGATTATTTTATTATGATCCTTTGTAAATAGTTTGCAAACCTCGTGGAGATTCTTGGCAGAGGCGATCAATCACCGGCAATCATCCCTGTGAGTTGATTCTGAATATTCTAGCCTGGACCAGTTCGTGGGGAAGGAAGTCAGCAAACAGGAGCGTCGTGCCGGTTGCTGAAGCACGGATCTCGCCATGAAATGCGTCGTAACCATAAGTGAGTGGGGGACTGCGAAAGTGCGAAGGAAAAGCGGGGAATAGTCAACACGCCGAAGCTCCACCAGTCCGTCGCTGCAACTGACTGCAAGTGCAAACTAAGTATTCTCCATTTTCTGGGCCAGTCGGCAAGTAGATGCGGGAAGTTGGGAATTTTTTTACTATTATTAATTATTGTATTTTTTTTTGACACAAATGAAGCGGAATTTCATTGGAAAGGGAGAAAAGACATACCGGCCAGCCACAGGTGGCCTGGCCGGGAGAGAAACTTTTTATTATCAATCATTCACCAATTGTTTGGGGGAAGCGAACGACGAAACTGGAAAGGACGGAACTGTCACGGTGATGGAAGGTAGAATTAAGGTAGAAGGCTGTCAAAGCAACCTTTTAAGAGCTGATTGCATTTTCAGGGAAGCTAAACTCCTTGAAACAATTTTCAGTAAATTTTACTAGGAAGATAAACAAAATTCGCATCTAATCCAAGTCGTTTCATATTTTTGGAATCTTTGTGGAATTAGTTACAAATTTTTGAAGTTGAAATGCAGTGGTTTCTAAAAGCGACCCTTTCCTGAAATGTACAATGTTGATATATTGAAGAAAGTAAAATGTAACCTCTCGGTTAGAGGTCGCTTTTAGAGCCAGGTCGCTTTTAGAGACACCTACCTTAGGGCCTGTTTGCACCCTAAAACTTTGGGTTGGAGCCCAAAGAAATGGAGTGTTTTGATTGGGTCTTTGCCTTGGGTCCATGACTATCTTCCAAGCCAAACACTCCATTTCTTTGGACTCCAGCCCAAAGTTTTTGGGTGTAAACAAGCTATTTCACTTCAACATCTGAAATGATTTTTATAATATAGGAGTGTGAAAGTTATTTTCAACTCTATAGTTTATTTCTTTACTTCAAAAACTGGTAACTAATTATAATTAACAAATAAAAATATCAATAATTCAAGACATAGACTTTCAAAGTAGGAAAATCTACTCGTATTTTCTTTCTTTCTTTTGTTTAAGTTTTAGGACATAATATAGGGGGTCTAAAATTTGAACACATGTAATTTCTAATGGACACTCTAAGGGACCTCCCCGGGACTCTAAATGATGATTTATTTATTTTAATTTGAATAATTGAGTTGAGATTCTTAGAAAAGAAATGAAATAAAAAAAATTGATTTTCAACCTTAAAAATTTGTTAATTACAATTAGAAGAAACAAAGTTTGTCTAAAGGGACAACTATAATTATAGAAAAAAATATGATATACTACAATGGAGCCAATATTTGGTAAATAATTTGATCAATAGGGATTCATTCTTGGATTGCAAGAGCATCTTAATGAGTAATTGAGTAGCAACTTTGACTACTAATCATATTTGAAAGGATTGTGTTTTTTAGTGTGTAGGCATAGTGAGGAGACTATACAAAAGTTATTTTTACTTTTTGATAAAAAAAATATACTTAGTGTAGTCTTTGAATTGTAGGATATTTGAATTTTTTTTAAAGTTGTACAAATGTTAGAGAATTTAAACAAGAATCTATAAACATTTAGAAAGATGAAAATATCAAGGTTATGTTTTCTTGGGACCTATTTGCAATCATTTGTTGTTCTAAATCTCAACATCTAGTCCTTAAAGGATTGATATGCTAAACTTCTAAGGTGAAAAAAGATAATATTTCCTTAGCAATTGAAGTTGTACTCCACAATTGTACTTTCATACTAATTATAGAATATAGCATCATAGTTTAATTGTGTTTTGTTATTCTCAATAAAAAATCTCAACAAACAAACTCCATAATGCTAAAGAAGGACAAGATATGGGATATAACTGTACTATTTTTGTCTAATGTTTTATTAACTACTACTTCTTAAGTAATGGGTTCTATTGAATTTATAAAAAGATAGTAGATGATGGATAAGCTAAATTGGACTTAGTAGCCTAATTCAATTTATTTATTATTTCATATATTAAGGATTGTTAGAACTCCCTCACATGGTCAATGTTTTAAGAAGATGTTACAAATTTGTTTCTATGTCTATATAATGATATATTTCATTTTTACATCCATAGCAAAAAAAATTGTTTTAATGTATGACAATGAAAGTATAGCTTAGTATTTAATTCCAAAATAGACCAAGCTACAACACTGTCTTTAGATATGGATAATATTTTAGCAAAAAATGTGCGTAAATTTTAAGAAAAAATTATCAAATTTATAGTTTAAAAATTAAAAAATAACTTTGTTTATAATCTACAATTTTTGATGATTGTTACTCATAATCATCTTGGAACTCATCTTTTCAAGGTTAAACTACATCCAAAGGCCATTTGTTAGTATGAATTCTCTTCTCTTATATTGCCCTTGCAGGTGCCCTTATTGTGAATGTTCCTCAAGTGTAAATTGGAAGATATATGATCTTAACCCTACAACGTCACTATAGACAATAAATGTCTAATGGATGGCAAAATTGCATATGATCTTCTTTGAAATTTTTGTGTGAAAAGAGAATGTCTTGTACATAGTAATTTGATCTCCAATGAGTGTTTTCAGGATTTTTTAAGCAAATGATTTATATGATACACACAAGGATGATTTCTAAGGTGACTGACATGACATTCTAGGGTTAACAATAAGTTGAATGACTTCATATGATTCCACCACTTGTATCCACTAAGAGTGATTGGTTTAATCTTTTATAGGAATTTCCAAAAGCAATATAATTTCTTTTGGGTGAGTATATGGCCATATATTTTTCCTTTCACAATGGATGAAATCACTACTAAATGGCTACAAAACTCTTCTATAATAACTACACCTAAAATAGACCACTCCTAAAAATTGACCCCTATTTTTCAAGGGAAACTAAATAGGGAGTATACCCCAAATGGTCTGCATTACAACATCTCAAACTTGGGGGCTGCATACTTGTGTACGATGATTGTACTGATTCCATGGTTTCATACCTATGTACCATAATTGTACATATTACGTGTATTTGGACGCACTGAATCAATGCAAAAACAATGAATATCAATAATGTATGATTCTTATACTATTATCAGTATAGTTTAGGTGCATTTTGGATATCACATTTATATAATTAAAGTACATCAATCATACGCTTTTGAAAAACTTTTTAACGACATTGATTCAGTGCGTCTAAATACACGTAATATGTACAATTATAGTACGCAGGTATGAAGCTACGTAATCAGTATGATATTTGTTAAAAAATCATCCTTCCTTAAGTTTGAGATGAAAGACAAACGTAAGGTGGAGTTGGTGGCAATTTTGGCTAGTACTTTAATGGCCATCAAGGATTGAGGGTTATTTTACTACTCCATTTATAGTACTATGGAAGTGGCAACCTTACAACCTTAGTTTGGAGTACACTTTCACATCTTCACTTTCACTTTGTTGTCTTAACTTCTTCTCTATGATGTGTTTTGATACTACTAGTGTAATTTCTTCATATGCATCAAGTACATTTTGGCATCACCTACATGACACTTTTCACATCCTACACCTCGCATCTTTATAAATTTGTAACTAATTCACAATGCATCCAAAAATTATGGAACCACTTACATTTTGATTTACAACCCTTCACCAATGTCCAAAAATTGTTGTTCATTTTCTAGAGCATACTGGTTTGCCACAAAGCTCATTCATGCCATTTTAGGTGTAGTTGCCTTGCAAAAATCACTCCATTTGGGATGTATGTATGTACATTTGGACAGATACATGAACTTAGGGTTAATTTACCTTGTCTCATCAAGATTATGCGCTTTTGTGCTAACATCCATATTTGTCTATCTCATAATTTTTTCTTAACAGAAGACTTTGTCCAGAAGCTTCATAACAACCTTATAGTAGGGGTAGTGACCCCCCCTCCTAGAAGAAGACAATTCTTGGAGATTGGATGCTTGCCATGCTATAAGTAGTTTTCAATGGTTTCCAGATCTCTCAACCTCTAAGGTTGCGGAAGTGACATTTTTCTACTCTAGGGGTGAAGAAACGGATTGGAGAACGGTTTTCTTTGACAAATTTTCACTCTTGCTTATGTCACTTTCACCTTGCTTGACACATGTCCTTTTTCTCACCCCCGAGTGCACTCTTTTTTCTACGCTCTCTGTGCCACCTATGTTCCGCACCACTTGCACGCATTCATGATAGTGAATTAGTCTCAACCAACGCTTTTTGGGGGGGGCGAAATTTTGCCAATTCTGACAAAATGGAACAAGTCATTTGTTGTTCCTCCAAATTTCATGTGTTGTCCCTACCAGGAACACAAGTTCTACAGGAAAAAAAATCCACTGGCCTCAACACCTAAGAAAACCATGGTGCTCATGTTAAGAAGGGATGTCACAATGCCTTCTTGCTCAACAGCTTCCCATTGGCTCTGCTTTTCTCTCACCACGCTCCTATTCTGCGAGAAAATTTGCTTCTCGGAGGAGCTGTGACTACCCCCTACTAGTAGGAATGGCATGGGGATGATGACCTCCAGAAACACGGGAGGAATCGCCAGTCACATGGCATTTTGTGTCACCCGACACAACGTAACTTAAGCTTATCTTATATCATATCAATCTTTGGAAGAGGAAGAATTTTCGATGTGGGGTCGGTTGTGTGCGTACTACACATTGATCAATCCGTTTTCAACCTTTTTGTTTGATGTTTTACAGGTGCAGCTTCACAATTGGGAGCTCGTGCAGATCGAATTTTGAAAAAGACCGTGATGTAAGGTAAGGAAGGTAAAGCAATTGCCTGCCTGGTGCAAGTTGGATTTTCCCATTTGATGTCGTACCTCGTGCCTGTGACTTCGGAGAGAGTGGATCGGAGGGGGGAATTCAGTGGTTTTGAAAGACGTGCCAGTCTTCCAAAGGCAGTGATCCTCATCTGCCATTCTTTAGTCGTTGATTGCGGTCCAAGCCAGAGGGGAAATCAATGGCAGAGATGGTATTTCTGCAATTCTTTTTTAGTTGGGAGATAGATCTCTTCTTAAAGCTGGAGACCGTGTCTTCTGCAGCAATTGCGACTTGGGAGGACGATGCTGGACAAGTTGTCAACCCCGGAGCTAGAGTTTAGCCAACATCGCCCGCACTATAGCTAACTTTATGTGAGTTATTGGAAACCAAGGGTACAGGATTTAGGGTTTGATTTAGAGTTGCTCTATTCCGACAAGTGCCGGTTTGCACTCTTCGATCGATAAGAGTTTTGGTTTCGTAATGTTCCTCGAATCGAGAGTTGCACAATATGTCTTACTCGACTGCAATTATGTAGAGATTTTTAATATTATAAATGCCAGTCACTGTCATTCCAAAGAGTTGTTGCTTTGATGTCACAATGACTAAGGTAGACAAGCCTATTACCACCCTGATTTGCGATCTGACTATGTTGAAGTCAACTTCAATGGGGTCACCTATTTTTCAAAGGTGTATGCATGTTTCACAAATCAAACCCAAGTGGAATTATAATTTTCTGATGAAAATTGAAATTTCTATGAATTGTTGAAGTTGACTGCCCTGGCATTACAAATCCGCCCATGGATTAATTTATAAAAGTCAGATCAACAACCCATTACCGCCATAGATTGTATCTATGAGTACTTGGATATCCACCAATCAATGATAGACACGTTACCCAAGCTGAAATTAATGAGTTGATTTTGTCAGAAAAATAGATGGACTTGCATGAGTTTCAGGGTGGTAATGGGGCCAAAAGTAAGATGTCGGAAATAGGAAGCTGACGGAAATAGGTTGGTTTACCTTAAGCTTAATAAGCTTAAAGCGGAGGAGTAAGGATTTGGAGAGATGTAAAGAGCTGTGCAGAGATGGTACAGGAGCCCTAGAAGGACGCCGCAGGCACTTCAATGTGTGAAGGATGACTTCACCGGAGATTGTAAGATGGAAAAAAAACTTTTTTTTATCCAATATTTTTTTGAAAGTTGCTTGAGTAGATTTTCAATGAATAGTATTGCAAATTCCCTCATTGTGGTATTATTGACTTTTTTAGAAGAAGATAATCATTAATCCACGGATCACCTTTGTAGTGTATTCTGGCCAGGGTGAATTGCTCTCCTTGTTGCCCCACAGGGGTAAACACTGGAATTTTTTATTTACAACGTACAATAATGCTTTTAAATTCTGAATTCATATTTGCAATCAGAGGCCCAAAATTAGGTAGGATAGTTGAAGAATTGTTAATAAACGCAGCACAAAATAGGGGGTAATTTTTTTAAATTATCTTTTGGTTGGGGCAACAAGGGGGTCAATTCTCCTTGCCTGTGTAGGCCATTTCTTGCTATTTATTATTGATGTGAATTTTAGCCATAGAAATGATAATTTTGGAATTTGTGTTCAACTAATGAAACAAAGCTTATCAAGTGCAATTTTTTTATCCCAATTGGAAATTTTGGAAATTTCAATATTTTTTAGCAATGTGAACTTTGAACCTATAACCATGGTTTGTTGATTTTTTATTTTAGAGTGATAGAATAACTTTGAATTATTCTAGTAGTCTAAGTGCAATTTACAAGGACGTGTACCTCTGGGATTGAATGGATTAGTCCAATATAGAGTAAGTTAACTCCAAAAATTGATTCTATGTTTTGTTTAGTTTCACTCTATGCGCCATAGTTGAAGATGAGTTAATAAAATCCAAATAAGCAAACAAAAATGTTCCAGTGTTCTACATACACTACTAACAATCCTAAACAAATTTGAAGCAAAAAGCACTACAATTTGGAAATTACTGAACTTCAAAGCTACCCCCCCTAGGATTAATTGTTTGACCAGTTTTCAAAAATCTCTCAAAAAATTGTTATTGTTTCTTTTTTGAGTCACAATGACCTTAACATTTTGTTGCATGTTGTTGTACATCATTGAAGATGTATCCCCATCAATTGGTATTGTAAAAGTTTGACATATGTATGCTTCAAAATTTTAATATAAAAAAGTATAGATAATATTAAAATTGAATGGAATAGTTGTTAGGTAAATGGTTGCTAAATATAAATTAAAATGATTTATATTAATTGTATAATAGAAAAAATATATCTTCAAATCTATTCAAAGTGGGTGCAACAACATTTCAAATTGCAAACTAAAATTGCCCACCTCCTCAAATGTACACTATGTACACATGTTGCTTTTTCATAGCCTTCAACAATATACAATCAATGTACATTTTAGTAAGTGGTGATCAGTTTAGAACCTTATGCCATTTCAACTTCAAGATTTTATAACTAATTCTACAAAGCTCCAACAAATATGAAACAATTTGGGTTAAATGGCAATTCTACTTATCTTCTAAGGAAAATTTACTGAAAATTATTGCAAAAAGCTTTACCTCCACAAAATCCAATTTCAACTCTTAGGTGGGTGATTTATGAACATGTTACCTAATACATCATCTATAATAGTAAATGATAAGAATCTTTAAATTCCATTCAAATTAATATTATCTATATTTTTTATATTTTTATATTTTTTGAAGCATGCATATGTCAAATTTTCACCATAGCAATGGGGGTAGGTCTTCAATGATGTACAACAATATGTAATAAAATGTTGAAGTCATTGTCACTCTAAAAAGAAGCATTAATAATTTTTTGAGAGATTTTGAAAATCGATAAAACAATTGAGTCTATGGAGGTGGTTAGCTATTAAATTCAATAACTTCCAAACCATCATTTCTTTTTTGCTTCAAGATTTTTTTGTAGAATATACACAACACTGAAACATTTTTGTTTGCTTATCTGAATTTTGTTCTCTCATTTTCAAAATATGGTGCATGGAGTGAAACTAAACAAAATATAGATTCAATTTTTGGAGTTAATGTAGTGACTGTAACCCCTAATTGCTTGAGCAATGATATATGGTTGCTCCAAAATTTTAGCTCATTTGTGTGTGGCCGTGTGGGTAGTTAAATTCCTTTGACCATTCTAAAAATTTATTGTGGAGAAGGATAGTATACTAAAAATACGATATATATACACTCCTCTTGCAGTTATAATCTCACAACTCCTATACAATTTCACACAACTTCACACTCTAAAATTTACATGCACACTGATGAGCAAGCTCTTTAAACATTTATACAATTAGATTTGAAAAAGAAACAATTTGCTTTATGATTGGGATAACTTTAAGTGAATGCTCTTTTTTCATAGGAAAAGCACACTTGGAAAAGCTTAGGCACTTAGGAATTAAAGACATGTCTTGCTGGAAATAGATGCACGACACCAGAGTCTTACAATGTATTGAATTTGATTTCTAATTAAAACTTGAAGGTTCTTTTCAACCTCTTCTAACTGTCTTGTAAACAACTTTTAGGTTTGTAACAAATTTTTCTAAGTTTTTATCCGTTGAAGGTAGTTATTACTTCTTCCATGAGTTTGGTATTTTATAGGCCATTATACGATGCTAAGGGCCTTTTTACATGTATCGGTGGGTGGGAGGAGTCAACAGGGTCGAAATATAGAAAGCCGACTTTTATGCTCCTTCTACAGTGTTAATACGCTGATATTGGTGGAACTCTCTCTCTTACCACGCTTCCAGAATCACTCTTCCAACTCCCTATATTGTTAGATTTCAAATATCTTCTTTTGTGTGAGTCTTTTGAACTTGAGATTTGGCACACATATTATCATCATGGAGATGCTTCCATGACAATAAGTTTCATGCCAAAAAAAGTTTTTTTCAATCCTTGGGAGGGTGGCAAAGTTGGCAGTAGTGAAATTGTCCCTTCCAACTCCCTATGTTGGTAGATTTCAAATATCTTTTTTTGTGTAAGTCTTTTGGTTTTGAAATTTGGTACACATATTATCAACATAGACATGATATCATGTAAAAAAGTTCATGGCAAAAAAAAATTCTCAATCCTTGGGAGGGTGGCAAAGTTGGTAGTAGTGAAAAATTTCTTGCAACTACACATGTTGGTAGACTTTGAATATCTTTTTTTCTGTAAATCTTTTGGCCATGAAATTTTGCACATATGTTATTAACATAGAGATGAACTTGTATAAGAAAAAATCTAAGGCAAAAAAACAAATTTTCAACCCTCGGGAGGGTGTCAAAGTTGGCAGCAGTGGAACTTCTTTCACTGGGAATGCAAAAAATTCGTAAGGTTTCTGTACCCGACTGTACTGTACAGTACTGTAAAGGTTGAGATGTTCCGTGAGACCTGGAGGGCGGAAGGCTTGCCATTGTGAGAGATCTCGAGCTGGTCGGCAGCGTTGTGCCATTTTGCAACGCTCGTGGCGATGGTGAGTGTGTGTGGTCCGAAAACGTACGAAGCCGAGCGCTTGCACCCAGGTTAACTCACCCAGGCGGCCATCGGGTCGCCTGCCGATGAAGTGGGTGTTGATTTGCAGGTTAATGTCGGAGACCAGGCAGAAATCCTGGTTCTCGCGTCCATGGAAGTAAAAGGTGACTCCATCGCCTCTCACAACCGTCGGGTCTCAACACATGACGCCCTTTCCATTGCAGTTGGCTGTCAAATTGTCAAAGTTCCGTACATGCATACACATATCAAATTACATTAGGGTGTCAGAGTTTGCAATTCCTCGAAGGTTTGTGACCAAATTGGACTCAAAGAGATGAATTCTTCTTTCCTTAAAGTACTAGACCCCTCGTAGAATTTTAGAATGCAATCCTGAATTGCTTTCCTCTACGGGTCAGCTCTGTTACCCCCAGTGCCTCAGATCTGTAGGGGTATTGGAGTGCAAGTCTAGCCATCTGCAATAGGAGGCGATTCTGAAACAAGACTTGAAAACTCTACATGGGGGGTAATCTTTTTGGCGAGAATGGAGCTGCGCAGCACTCAAAATGGAAGGAAAGTGAAAAATTTCGAAGTTGAAGTCTGGCACTTTGACACCCCCTAGTGTTGAAGATAAACGGTGTTAATGTATGGACAGTTATGGACAGTGCATGTCGCGATTGTTGACTCAGGGCAAATTTAATTTTCTAATTCTGGACTGCCGCTGCAGTATTAACCTTGGACTAATTGGACTAAGTGTCTTGTTACTTGGGATCTAATGCAGAAAGAAATGCCAGAAGGTCAAGTAATCGTGAGCTAGCAATCGTTTTTTAACAATCAGTTGAGGTAGGGAATCATACGCTTTGGTGGAGGTGGAGTAAATGAGAGTGGAGGAGGCGGGCTTTTATCATCTTTGGCAGCTACAAACTCCGGCAGCTCGATGACTGCCACGAGCAGCATAGCCAGGAGAATCACCCACAATTTAGCTTCCATATTGGAAACCTCTCTGCTGCTCTGAGTAGTGATCACCAAGTGAGTGATGGAGACACAGGTCATGAGATGCAGCATACAGCATACAGATCAGTGAATGAACTCATACACATTTCGAAACGATTACTACAGGCAGGTAATTTCGTCCTTTCTGCACGAAGATATTCAGTCTATTCTACTACCCTGCACGTACGTCTCTGCTTGCGTCAAAGCCCCTAGCAACGCCTTTAGTTATGCACCTGGACATTGGAGACTGCAAATTTATGATTGCAAACTCGCTTGAAGCAAAGGACCGAAATTTAGAAATAAATCATGCAGGACAAGATGAGAAACTGTTTGGGGTATTGACTTGAGCGCGGTGATTTGGCACCTGAACACGTTGAACAAACCAAGTTGTTGGCCATGTCCAGTGATGGAGATTATAGCAATGTTGCAGCGTGGTCCGTTGCACGTTTAGGACCTTAGATTTCGCCGAAGTCCTGTGGACATTGAAAAGACTCTCCTTCCTACGAAACGCTTGAGTTATTTCTCTGACTAGTGTTGATAAGGAAGAATGTAGGATAGGATTACTCAAAATTGAGCATGTTTTCAAAAGCATGGCCCGAGGTATTGTTTCCTTTACCAGTGGAAAGGTCCATGTGTTTCAAGAAAAAAAAAAGCATGGTCTAAGAAGATTTAGAAAAGTAACTTAGATGCTTGTTGCACAATGTCTGCTATGAGGACATTGAAAATAGTACCTTGTGTTAGAAAATCTACCAATTCAACTTGACCTCTTATAACTTTTGCATATTGTATTTGAATGTCATTCTTGAACTTCAACCAAGTTGTCACTTGGCATTTTGCGATTAAGAAGTGGGAGCTCTCCAACATGCAATAATGGTCATCAAACAAATTTGTTTGGTTTAATGCCATACTATTATCCACAAAAGAATCAAATTAATAAATTTACTAAATTCGAATTCTTCTAATTGAATATATGGAACTTGAACTTTCAGTGGGTGCTTCATTGATGTCCTAAGAACATTCACATCCTTGCATGTTAAAATTGCACAATTTAAGCAAGCGCACCCTTGTACAATAATTGTATCTTACAAATGCTCAATGAATCAATCACAAGTAGAATGTAGGATAAAGGTGACTGAACCTAAATTTGAAGTGCCATGCCTTGAAAAAATTGGCTTGAAGCTTGAGAGAATCTCTTTACACTGCAAAAAAATTTCATTCATTTTGGCCATATATTGACCTTTCTAGTACAAGGATTCTAATGTTATGTAGTTGAGATAAAACGGCTAAATCCATGGACCTAATCTTTGTCAGGAACAAGTGGAGGGACAAACCCACTCTTCATGTGCCATCACAAAGAGCCCCTACACAAGCAACATCAACATGGAGAGTTGAACCGGAAACCTCATGGATTCCATTAGAAGTCCCTATCACTTAGCTATCACCCAAGGTAGTTTAAGGTCATTTCAGACCACCATATTCACCTTTGATGCCATTCATATTTTGTGAATTTATATCCAATTTAATCCATTAAGGAGTGTAGTTGATTCGGAAGGCGGGCAAGATGTTTTTTGGTTTTAAGCTAAACCTTTTTTTGTTTATATCCAAATTCATTGTAAAACTCTGGCTACCAATGAAAAAGTGTCAATTTCAACCAGAAAGTGGTCGACCGGTCCTTAATGGGTTAACTTGAGTCTAAAATGTGATTCTAATTCATTGTTGTCAATTAGTTCAATACTTTTATAGTAATTACTTTGTCATCCAAATCAATGAGAGCCTTTTATTTTTATTGTTACCATCTCTTGCATATTTCTATTATGTAATTTTCAAAATAGTCTAAAATTTGTTTGTTGAAACTTGAAGATTTGGCAATTTTTTTTGTTATATTATATATTACTCCCTCGTCTCACTATAAACCTCCAAATCAAGCACAATTTATGTTCCACTAAAAACTTCCTTTTATCGATTTCGATTGTTCAGTGAGTGTTGGCCATATTGAATGATCTCATGGGAGTTAGTGGCAAGCAATCAAGGAGCATTCCTCTTCTAGCAACCTTTGCCCTGTCCATATGAGACACCTTGTACTTTTTGCTTCCTCAAATAGTTGTGTTGACAATGGATTCGGTGACCACTTGGGTGCTATGCAAATTTGTTCATGAAGGGGGCCAAGTTTTCTAATTGCGGTATTTAGGTTGGGAGCCTATATTTCTACAATTCCATTGTTGCCACCACCCTTTAAATCATCAGGATGATAAATTGGTAGCATTTACAAACAATGTTTAAATATGATACTTTCTGCATAGATTTTAGGTGCTTGAATGACAATGCTTAAGTTGGAAATTTTGCATAAATTTAAGGAATGGGTTACTAGTTTTTAAATGTAATTATCACTAGTATAAAGACTAAAAATATAGCTAATCCCTCGTGGGGAAGGTTTTGGGAGGTTTTTAGTGAGACAACGGGAATAAATATTAAAAATTTTAAAAATTTCATTAATTTAGGATTTACAATTTATTCAATGATTCTCAAAGACTCAAAGTGGCTATTTATTTCTACTTGAATATACTTAAAGCATTTTGACAATGTTTAAAGGCAAAATATATATTTAAAACATTAACCAAATTCGAACACATAGTAAAAATTTCAATTTAAAAAATATATATATTTATCAAAGTTTAACTCCTAAAGTATCGAGGCACATTTAGGTAGAAATTGTGAAAAACTATCACTTTTTAAAGTAGTAAGAAAAAAATGAAAAATAAGTCTTTTTTCAAAATTCAACCATAGAGATTTGCACTAGTAAAACTACTACGAGAAGTTGTGAAACAAAATTCAAAAACCTTTGACAGCACGGATTGAAAAATTATAACATATGAAGCTAAAAAAAAAGTTTTTTTTTACCTAGTTTGACAGGGCCATCAGATTTTAACTCAATAACTTCTTTTAAAGTGAGATTTCTACACTACACATGGTTATTATTTTGGACATTTGTATCTTGCATTATGTAAGTTTCATAATTGCCAAATTTCAAAATTATAAAAAGCATTTTGCATATGCTGCCTAGTGCTGCTTGAGATGGGCCAAAAAATTAGGGCAATATAATGTTTGATCTGGGCACCCAGTCAAAAAAATTATATTTCCACTAAAGGATACATGCTTACACCTTGTATCAAAGTTTTGTGAATATTTGAACAAAATTGACTTTGTTGGAACTTGCCCAAGACTATTTATCTCTTCAACTTAGTTGGTCCTCGAGAGGCTACAACTATTAATTGAATATACTACACTAAAGATGATATTTAGTTTTGAGTGACATTTAGTGTTTTTACCCCCCTACTAGCTACAACACTAAATCTGAACTTGTCCACAATTAGTGTTAGACTTGAATGTGCCGGCTGCAAACTTCAGAGCCTTGTAACTTTTGCAAAAATTCTTCAAATAAGGAAAATGAGATGTTTTTCGGCATCTACAAAAACTGTAGATGCCGAAAAACATCTCATTTTCTTGATTTGAAGAATTTTTGCAAAAGTTACAAGGCTCTGAAGTTTGCAGACGCCTAGCCCTAATCGGTCCGATTCTGTCTGTGAACAGTGATATTCCGTCTGATATGACAACTCTGGTTCACATTTAGTGTTTGAATTGACATTTAATGTTACTTACTTTCATAGGGTAATTGACTTTTAGTGTATGCCTTTGTATTTAGTGTACAAGACACTAAATATCATCTTTAGTGTAGTTTCAACTACCAAAGATGATGGACTCATTTGATTGGAATCAAAATCTAAGAAGAAGCCACTACCTTTCTAAGGCTATTATTTTCACTTTTTCAACTAAAAATGGTGTACTATGCAATTCTAACTAGAGTAAATACTAAAATCTACATTAAAGTTAGAATATAAATCTACATAGCAAACTTATTAAACTTGTTAAAAACATACAACTTCATATATTTAGAAATACAAAATGTCTATATACAATGCCAATAAATAGGAAAAAATAGAATTTATATATAATAAAACATACATATATCTTTTTTGTGCCCATATTTAATACAAAGTATATCAGCTCTAGATATTTTTGTATAAAACCTTTTACAAAGGTTGGAAATGGAAATTAGAGGGTATCTCTAAAGAGTAGTCCAATCTTTTTTTATTCACTACCAAAGATTCAACAATTAAATTTCATATTGAATTCTCTTGATGAAGCTCAAGATAATTGCACCAAATTTTGGCTCTTTTCTAAAATCATTCCTTCCATATTCTTGTCTTAAGAAGATTGCATGTAATCATGAAAGCCTAGGGTTGTTTTTTGGAACACCTAGCTATTTCAATATCCTATGATTTTAGTATGTTCACTAAAAGAAAAACCTGTCCGCAACAACCACCTACATGCAACTAGTTGTCCTATACAACTGTAGTGCGACTGTATTTTTTTGTATTTGCACAGTATTTGGCGGGTAAGTTGTGTTAGTTGCACAGTAGTTGTAGAGTGAATTGTAAGTTTACGGGAGTGTAACAAAGTTGTCATTTAATACTTCTATAAGGTATTCTACATCCAGTATTCATCAAAGTTGTCTATGTGGACAATTCTGCATTCCCTAGAATCCACTGTGTCACTATGTCAAAGGATAGTTGCAAAAAAGCAAAATCAACTGCTATCTACCTATAAGACAACTAGAGTTTAACTACATTGCCCCTATCCACAATGTTTGAAATTTTTTTATTTAAGAGTTTTATGCCATATTTAATTATTTATGGACTTTTGAAAGTGGATAATTAATAATGGTCATTAGAAGATCCCACAATGGTCATCAGGAGATAATCTAAAACATTGAGAAACTAGTAGAAACATCGTGAGATCTCCTGATGACCATTATTAATTATCCACTTTCAAAAGTTTAGAATTCATTGAATAGTCCAAAAGTAGTTAAATGTGACATTTTGGGGGGAATGGAGGTGATACAAATGACTAAACTAAATGCACTTCAAAAAACCTTAAGTTTAAATGAAGAGCTATCAAACTCATTACACAATCCACTTTGCAGTTGTTGAAATGCAATTTTTTTATAAATAGAGATAGCAAATAATTCCAAACCAACACTTGCATGTTTAAATTTTTAACAGTGAAAATCATGAAAATATTTTACTTTTTCCATTTGGACCATTAGTTTCAAAGCAAATGGATATGCACAATGTTTTAGATCTCAAATTAAGTGAAATTGGCAAACTTTGCTCAAAGTCGGGAAATGAAGTAAAATTGATATATATTATTTTTCACTATTGGTACATATATGCATTTGAGGACCTCTCAAAAATAAAATATTTAACTTTTTCATATAAAAATGAAAGCTTTCAATAGTTAACCTTCAAAAATATCTATAATTATTTTTTAATATTTAAAAGAATTTAACTTATCTAGATTTTCAATTGTCTGTTTAACAAACAATTGACCTTTAGGGGTTAAAAATTACCATTTGGTCAATGTCACTTGAATTGAATTGATTTGATTGTTATTGGTCTCATGGTGTCTCGCATGGTGTATCTCCTATACATGTATGTAGTAGAGCAAAGGGTAAATTTGTGAAGAAAGGTTGAAAAAAATGGGACACTTAAATTTTATATGTAAGATAGATCCACTTAAAAAAACGCATGAATGAATTTCCAAAAACCATAGAATATTGGGAATATGTCCCTTGTAGCTTCTTTGTAAAAATACGGTCATCTTAAAAGCAATAATTAAGGTAAATAACCCCACATCAAATACTCTCTTAACTTAGGTGTATACCTTAAATTACAAAGAGAAATCTCCTTGAGGTTGCATTACAAGTCACCATATTGGCACCCTTGGCTATATTTATAAGTGTAGATGTTACTTTCTTATATTCTTTACATTCTTCAACAATCATTTCATCAAAAGGCAAACATCTTACAACAAGTACAATTTCTTTCAAAGTCTTGTCTTATATAGCCACTATTCTATGGTGAATACCAAAGTACTCTTTTGGAACACAATTTATATACAATTTATATACACTTTGTTAAGATTCTCATAACTTTGTTCCTTTTGAATTACAAATGCATCTATATTTTATACGTTGAATTATTAATACACAATATAACAAGAAAGACTGCAATATTATTTTAATTCCATACAATTTCAAAGAGCAATAAAAAAAACGTAAAAGAATTTGACGACCTTTCAAAAAAGATTTAAAGGAAAAAGAACAAGATCCAAAGAAACATAACACAAGAAAAAATAACACCAATAGACATAAGAGCATATAAAAAAAAATAGTGAAACAGAATAATAAGAGGCAAATACCAAATGCAAAAATAGAACTTCTACTACATATGATTAATACCGAAATATTTACTAATACTTCAAATTAAAACAAATGATGTGAAATAAGATATTTTTAGATTTCTTATGATAGGCATATGTTTTTCTACTTTAGAAATAGACTACAAAATATCAGTTTTAGATCATTAATTTTGGGTACTCCTTAGTATTAAAAATCCTTAAACCTCAAAGTGTGACAAATTAGCAAAATTGGTTTTTAAATATAAATTGATTTTTTTAATTTCTAAAAATTAAAGATATGATTATATTTAAGTTAACAATCTCCAATAAAAAAATTCAAGTTCATTGGGTTCTTTTGTCAAAAGTTATAGCAGAAAACAACTTAGTGCCTTTGCATGTGATGCAAAATAGGACCACTCTTTCTTGCAATCACCCATAACAAAATAGGACAAGGGATCATAATGGTCAATTGCCTTATTAGAATATCCAATACTAAAAACCACCAAGAGCTTCTAAATATCTACACCATCTATTTACTATCAATGCAAATGGATATGATGTATAACAAATTACCAAACATTTCTTCTGCAACTTACTTAGAACTTCCGCACTCGTCCATTTGGAGAATTAGGTCTACACCACAATTACTACAACAATACAATCAGACCGAAAGAATGTAAGAATAATAACCCATGCATCATTGCAAATATTACAAAAGCCATTCCCTATGTATTATAAAATGTGGTACAACTTTGTACACAATTATGGAACAAACGTGATTCTCATGAAGAAACTATTGTCATGCCCAGCACACCCTTCATTATCAAACTTGAAATGTTCACCCTTGCCTAATTATAAAAACCCAGTTACAATAGTAAAAATAGGTTGGGCATCATAGATACACTACAAGCACATATGGATGGAAATTACAATTGCAAGTCAAATTATTTTCGTCTGGAGGGAACATCCTCAATGATCATGGTTTCACATCAAAGTCCCTCACTGTAAGCATGAAAGGAAATGACTTCGACATGGGCATCTCGACAACATTTTAATATTCATAGAGAACGATGCCCTACAAGTTGTTGACAATTACTTCAATTTGCAATTCATAGGCTATCTATAATTCATCTATATTGATAGGCTATCTGTAATTGCTTTTGATTGATCTCAATTGATATTTGAATTGATCTAGATTTCATTTACAATCAAAGGATCTAAACATTGAAACAAACAAGGCAAATATTAAAGGTGCCACAAGTCCAGCTACATAGCTTCCACAAGACGGTGTTGTAAACATCAACATTACTTCATTGTAGAATGACGTTATTGGTACCTAAAATAATCCAATATTCATTCTAACTCAAGTCAATATAGACGATTGACAAAGCTCCGTAGTTTGATGTCTACTTTCAAATGACAATCAGTTTAAATTGAACCCTACTTTGCAGTTATCTCAACTTCAAATGAAAATTTGGCATGAGAATAGTGTATATGCTTGCGGATACAATGTATATAGTGTTGAATAGACAACCACCTTTGTTCACATTTATATACTACTACTTCAATGTAGAGTTGTCTTAGACTTCTACCACCAATCCAAGTCATGCTGCATAATTATATTCTAACTTAGACAAAGCTCATTATACATTTTTGTTGGACAAAATGTTCTAGATTAAGGCTGAAAATAACATTTTTCAAATCCATTTTGCGTTGTAAGTAGAATTCGGTGCACTCTTAACATCCTAAAAAACTTTGAGTTCCAATACCCTTTTCAAAGTGCACTTTTGGGAGTATTGAAAAGTGAAACTTTTTAGGCATTTTCAATGAGCACCAATGGGCACTTAATTGTTGAATGTGAGGTGTCATTTTGTAGGTAGTTAGTATAGACCCAAGACCATGCGTGAACCCCTCTACAACCTTCCAAAGCTTCATCTCCTTCAATTGGGCAACACTCAAAGAGAACAAACATTGTTGATTGGCCCCTTCAACCATTTAAATTTAATTTTCAATTCATGATCGCATGGATGGAGGTTGAATTATTGCTTGGAGTTGTTTTGCTAGTCTCTAATAGCAATCAAAAGCAAAATTTGATCGATTCTCAACATCACAAAGTGCAACAAGAAGATCTTCGGGGGACAAAAAACTAAGGCAAATATAAAGATCATTTTGAGACTTAGGGAGTAGTATTTTCAATTTTTAATTGTTTATTTATAGAGCATAACAAAAATATAGCAATTTAGCTAGTGCCAATTTTTAGTCTGGAAAAAATTGACCAGTGAGAAATTCATATTGCAAAAAATAAAGTAACATTTTTATAATTGAAAGGATGGCCACTAGAAAAAAATAGTCAATTTTTGTGGAAGGAAGAAATTAGTAGAAGAGCTCTAAAAATATCCCAAACATTCATGTTGAGAATGATTGAGCAAGCATATTGAAAGCATGTCTTACATTGGTTTGATGCCATCTTCTGCTCTTAGTTAAAATAGCTATTGTTCTACATCAAACCACCACACCAACATCATAATGCCAAGGCATTAAAAAAAAATACTCCAATGCAACTAGCACTAGTTTGTCTTTGTTCCTGGCTTGGTAATTTGGAAAAATATGGAGGGCCTACAAATTGCAATTGTCGTACTTTTCAAGCTTTGTTATGTGTGCCAATAAATTGGAACTTTCCTTATTTGCATGAAAAGTCTTTTTTTAATGTAGAATCTTTTTTGTTTTTATTTTTTATAATACATTTAGATTGTTGACTTTGCATTTGGATTAATTTTTAAGAAAAAATCCTACACTCCTTCTTTAGCCTCCAAGAGACGTATTGTAGTACCTTTTAATTTAGCAAAAAATAATTGTATTTGAAGGAGTTCATAATTTTAGAAAATTATAATAATAAATCTTGAAAACTCTTAGCACCTATTACCATGAATTTGGGCCATTTGAAACACACTTTTAATGAACTTGATAGAAATTCAAGGTATGGAAAGAGATTTAACTTGATTTTCTTAAAACTACTAAAATAAAAAAAAGATTTATTTGATCCTTTACATATTTCTTGAATAATGAAACTATTCTTACGGATAGCTAAAATTTAACTTAAATTTTTTCAAGAGATTGATCATAAAAAGAATACCATTACCTGTATCGTTGGGCCCTCTTAACAATGCTAATCAATGTAAATGATTACGTAGCAAGGATATATATTAGTAATGTAGTATACTACAAGTAAATGATTATATGGAAAGGATACCAATAGTATAAAATAGTATAGATAATATGATATTTATTAGCATATTATATTGGATACTTGTACAATTGTCAAATATTCTATTAACGTAGTATTTTGGTTGATAAAAAGTGTTGAAATCCCTATCTAACTACCAAAGTTGAGAAATTAAATTTTATTAAATATTGAGCAAAGTTTGCCAAAATTGAATATATACTATGGTAGACACCATATTATAGTATAAAGAATAACAAGAAAGGACAAGAAGGGATGAAATGGAATGATAAAAAAATACATTGGTGACAACAGAATGGCTATAAGTTATATTTTTGTAAGGTCTTTGTTGCAAAGCCATGAGTTCTACTATTGGTTGAATGGAAAAGTGTTTCAAATAAATAATCCATGTTTAAAAAATTCTTTGGATACATTTGAGTGGTTATGTGGTATAGATTGGCTTGGCACTACTAGCGAGAAGTAGTCAACAAGATATAATTAAGATATCTATAGAAGTGTGTTGACAAGCTTTTCTCAAGTTATAATTCACCTTAGTATTTTAAGAATTGCAGCATTTTTTTCACAAAAGAACATGGACTTATAATTATCCCCAATGAAGCAAAAAAAAAAATTCAAAATCTAACTCTATAGAGATATTTAACCCCTCACTGCCCAAGGGGACCAAAAGTGTCCTTACATAGTTTTAAGTCCAATTCAAAATGCTATAACTTTTGCATCCAATGTCCAAATTCAATCAAACTTGTTGGAAATTTTGTGCTTTTTTAATTTATTTGTGTAGTAAAAATTTTAGGTCAATCCAAGATGTAATGATTTTTTGTAAATTGAAGTTCAAAGGTTCAATTTGAATTCACCAAATTGCATTTGATGGTTGCAACTTTGGGGTATTCTATCCCTGTCATCCAATTTTTTTTTTCAATAAATTTTTTTGGACTATCTTTCCTTTGAAGTCTTATTATTGTCATAAAATTTTCATGTCAATCAAAGTTGTTTGAAATGTTTGGAAGCAATTCGAAGTTCAAAATCCTAACATTTTTGGATTACCATGAACTTTGGTTGCTTGTATCTTCTTTATACAATGTCTATTTCAAATTGAATTTCTTGAGAAAATTGCGGATACTAGTCTAATGTGTGTAGATAGAATTTCATATCAATCCAAGAAGTTATGAGTGATTGAGAAGCATTTTAGTAGAAGGAGTTTCAACCTCATATCTATATTTTCTTGCTATTTTTTGACATTTCAAATCCATTTTGCAAACACAATGAGTCAATTGAATGATATTTTCTTTCACCATTGTATTTGTATGTTGGTTTTGAATCATTTAACCCCTAAAGTCCCAAAGGTGTTTTTTGTCAAAAACCACTCAAAACTACCACTTCTATTGCATTCACTTAAGGAAACCAAAAATATATATATATTGAAATTTAACCATAGGATCTTGTACTTAACTTGTCTAAGATCATGTAGTAAAAATTTCATCAAATTTGACCATACGAATTGGAAGATATTAGCATTCAAAGTTGAACAAAAAGTTTTTTTTTCAAGAAGATGCTTAAAATTGCCCGAAAAACAAAGGTTGTCCTTAACTTTCTCATCCCTAGTCCAAATAGAATGAATCAAAGCTTCAAGTATAGAGAAAAACATAATATTTTAAGAATAAAATTCAAAACAAATTATTTTGATTTTTTGCAATTTCTTTTGGGCTGCCCGTCAATCTCCATTTCTTGCTTATTTTGCCATAACTTTTTCATCCAGAATTTGATTGAAACAAAAATTATATATCCAAAAATCTCTCGCAAAACTACACAAATTCAAAAAAATTCAAAAAAAATCACTTCAAATTGAGACAATAGGAACCTACCCGGACCCTCGTTGTCCCTCGAGGGGACAAACAGTCCTTCAGGGGTTAATAGTTTTAATTTTTTTCATTTGAGTAGGTTTTGAAATCAAATTTCACCTCCAAATGTGTTGCTAGGAAATTTTTTGCATCCTTTTCCTACACTAAAACATTATAACCTTGCAATCTACGTGGCCAAATGTCTCCAAATTTGAATCACATCATCTACAACACATACACTACAAGATTGAACGGTTGAGATTTCTATACCTTAATGACATTTTGGAATATAACACTTCAAAAGCAATGACATTTTTAAATCCAAAAAGGCCTTGGGCCTTGAGGGGTTAAAGAGCTTGCTTATTAATGTATATTCCAATTTTGAGTGTGAAATTGCATAGGAGTTGTGAGATTATAACAAAAAAATGTAATCAATTTAGTACTTTGAAAATTCATCATTTATTCACATGGTGTCCCAAAAATGCATAAGAAAAGAATATAGAATTTCCTTTTGACTATCAACAAGATTGAACAAAAAACTAAGCAATTTAAATATTAGAAACATTCTTCAATTGTTGATTTGAACAATACTAGGTGTAGTCATTTTTTATGAAGTAACAAAGTGACAATATAAAATGTAACAGTGGTGCTTCAAATTTCAACATTCATCCACATATTGGATAGAAAATATAACATTAGCACATATCACATGTGTATAATTTTGTTTTTATCCACAATTTGATGATTACATCTGAGATTTTTCTTTTTCTTTCTTTTTTGGCAAAAAAAACTTCAAAATTTGTTGCCATGTTTTAGCCTAATTATTTTTTTCTTGTGCAATCTGGCACTATAATATCCCCCAAAGCCCTGGTAATCACCTTGCATGACAGAAAGCACTGGACCGCATCTTCATCCAATAGCCCCTTTCATCCTTACGAAACAACATTCAGTTCTTCACCCACGATTCTCGTTCAAAATTTAAACTCAACGGCATCGCGCCAAAGCTTCTTCAACACGACCAAACCCACCTCTCCAATTGCAGCTCAATTTGCACAAAGCATATTCACTGTAGCTGCAGGCCAGAAACGGTTTGTCACCAGGCCACCACTGTAGTTATTTGACTTCTCTGGCATATCCGAATCTACACTTGTACTCAGAATTCTCTCTTGCAATCCGATTGTGCAAAGCTACGCAGTATTCCATCGACCTCATATGGCACTACATTTTGTCACTGCACAGTTTCTTCTGTGTCTCTTCAAAGATCCACACATTGTGTAGTTTTTGCAGTAATTGATTGTTACGATAGTGATTGAGTACTCAGGGATTTAGACCAGGAAAATTGGTACATAAGAGGGACGATAATTTTAGGGCACAGAAATTCTTTGTGATATTCTGACCTATGCTCCATGCGCATCGATTGCAATGAGCTTCAATGAGCTCTCACGGCGTGAACTTCAAACGAAGTGCAAAGAATATGGCCTGCCAGCGAATAAATCCAATGCGGCAATGGCGAGTTCCTTGTCAACTTTTCTTGGGGTATGTAATTTGTTTGAACTCTACCATTGCCCAAATTTGCATGGTTTTGTGTTCTATGGGTTCTCTTTCGTGGGCTTGATGTGCCCTTCGCAATGGTGTTGGCAACAGGACCCGAGGACTAACGTATTAGCGCGTGCGCCCCAATTTTTGAACCCAGTCGTGGCCAAGAACTCTGGCAGAGCCAGAGCCCTCCCCAAGATAGAAATGCAGGAGACATCTCTTGCGGCTCTGATTCTGGCAGCCAGACCTCCGGACCTGGACAGCCAAGGCAAAATCGTGAAGAAAGGTCGGGATGTGCGAGATGGGAGAAATATGAAAGCTGATTTGTCTGCCTTCATTGTTACGACTGCTATGACAGATGCCGATTGTATGTTACCCAAGACAACGCCGCTTTTGAGGAGGAGGAGAAACTCTGAAGCAATTCCTCCTGCATTCGCTGAAGAAATGATATCGTCCTCAGATTTTGCAAAAGGTAAGCCTCTCTTTGTGCAACTCTTACTTTCAATCTGTTGGTATCTGGAGGCAAAACAGTGTCAATATCTCAAACATCTCATGTTTTTTGGTAAGCCATTACAAAGTAACCCAAAAAAAACAGTTTCAGAGTTGCGTATATTTCTCTACTGTTATATTGACTGAATTTTTATTGATTCTTGAGAGCAATTGCACAGGGATTCTTGTGCATCAAAGTAAGCGTTGTTTCGGACTATGGTATACAGAGCTTTTGTTGAATTTAGGTCATTGGAGAGTTGTATCCAAATAAGGTTCAAAGTTTTATTGGTAAATGACCTAAATTCGACTCAAGCTCTGATGTAAATTGGTGTTTAATATTCTCATAGTCAAGATGTACTCATCATGTACAAGTTTAGAGTGTCACATGGATGTGGATACTAGGTATCTCTAACTTACATTTGTTTCGTTGCTTGTAAGTGGAACAGTGAAGAAGCAGAGTACTAGCGAGCCTCAACTGGATCTTAATGCTGCTGCATTGGAGTCATTTAATGAAGGTGAGAGATCTTTATTCTTGCTCCCTATGATTCCCGTCTTAATTTGATACCAAGAGCTCCTCAAAAATAGTATTGCACTGGTAGAGTACCAACAGGTTTCATTTAATATATGTTGATTTGCAGACCCTGCAGGAAGCAATATTCTATACCAACAGGACATTGCGGAATCCAGTCCCGAGATACAGGTGGAAGATGTGAGGCAAAGCACATCCGACGAATTCAAACCTGTTGCAAGCTCTTCAGCTCGTGATCAAGGTATGATCTTCCGAACTTAGTTTCCTAATGAATTCCACTAATAACTTACAATACTCGCAATTATCATCTGGCCATGCTAAGGCTACTGCACCTGATTCTGATGAGAATTTTGGTGTTGAACGCCATTCGCCCGAAGTTCGACTGGGATGGGTGATCTCTCGGGACTCTGTGCACAGCTCCTAATACAGTATATCTTTGGCTCATTGCTTGAAACTGGTCAATTTTGATGCTTTCTTGTTAGCTAATGAACGTAAGAACTAACCGCCCGAAGAATGCCTTAAATAAGGATTTTGGATGCAAAAGTTTTTGAGGTTCAAAGTTTAATTGTAGATGATGTAGAATTTACACTTGGAACAAATGTTTTAAGTGGTCCACATCTGCATCAGTTGAAATTATGGGTGTCCTCATCTTACATGCTGAGCGTAATTGTGAAAAATAGTTCCTCTTGAGATATTCAATTGGACTCATATGGTATGTAAATATTAAATTGGGCTCATATGATACGTGAATATCTTAACATGAACTTTTTTTTCTACTTCGACAAAGAGATACCTAAGATTTGCTAAATTCATTATGGAATCACCCAAGATAATAGCATCCTCATTGCGCTAGGTAACTCAGATTCAGAGCTTAGTTGTGGAAAAAGTATCACATGGGCCCAATTTAATTTCTCATGTTTTAACGAATGCTTTCTTTGATTTCAGGTTATCAAACCAATAAATGTTGTCAGAATTATGTGCAACCTGCTCTTAGTCACGTTTTTCGGATCACAGCAGATGTGGACAAGCTGATAAG
Organism: Antitrichia curtipendula; assembly: GCA_951230915.1. NCBI lineage: Eukaryota > Viridiplantae > Streptophyta > Bryopsida > Hypnales > Leucodontaceae > Antitrichia > Antitrichia curtipendula. The sequence goes on from OX579635.1 coordinate 18,402,444, forward strand.
TCGAACTACTGCAATGCTTGAGAAATTTCGAGAGTGGAAGGGCGATTTACCACAAGGACATGGGACCGATATTGCGGTTGGATCATAAAAATGAGTATGACTCTCCCCGTCCAGCATGGAGATGTTTCAATTTTGTGTACATTAATTACTTAATTTGTAAGGATTGTAGATTATATACATGGAATACTAGGACTTGTGTATATTCCTGATAAAATTTTGTTGAGGTAAGGTAGTATGCTCTTAAAGCGACCTTTTAATAGCTGATTGCATATGAGGGGGAGCTAAACTTTCTGAAACAATTTTCAGTAAATTTCCTTTGGAATAAAAATGGAATTGGCATCTAACCCAAGTTGTTTCATATTTTTTGGACCATTGTGGAATTAGTTATGAATTTTTGAAGTTAAAACATAGTTGTCACTAAAACCGTCCACCCCCTAAAATGTACACGACTAGTACATTGATGGTGCATTGCAAAAAGAAAAATGTGACTCTGCATTAGTAGATGATTTTAGAACTTGATTTGTTCTAGGACCTCTAACCTTAGTGTGGTTATGTGATGAATTATCTCTTCTCTATATGGTGTGTAGATGGGGAATCACAATAAGCTTAACCCTTCATCGCTTAAGGCCTGTATGAGTTCAAAAACAGCATTCCTTTTGAAGTGTTATAGATCTAAATGCCACTCAATTATAGAGATCTCAACTATACAATCTTGTATGTGTATGTGTTGTAGATGACGTGAATCAAATTTGAAGTCATTTCACCATGTAGATTGCAAGATTATAATGTTTCAGTGTTGAAAAAAGATGCTGAAATTTTCCTAGCAACACATTTAGAGGTGAAATTCGATTTCTAAACCTACTCAAATGAAAAAACTTCAAACTATAAAGTGATTGAAAACCAACATACAAACACGTTGGTGGAAAAAAATATCATTGAATTGACTCCTTGTGTTTACAAAATGACTTTCAAATGTCAATAAAATAGCAAGAAAAGTTGAAAAAAACCCATCTAAGGTTGAATTCCCTTCTACTAAAATGCTTCTTAGTCACTCATAACTCACTGGATTGATATGAAATTTTAGCCACATAAACAAATTAGTGTGCACAACTTCTTCTTTTTTTAAATTGGAAACTACTACTTTTTGAAGAAGAAACAAGTTGCCGAAGTTCACTGTAATCCAGAAATGTTGAGATTTTGAACTTCGAATTACTCCCAAACATTCAAAACAATTTGGTTTGACATGAAAATTTTACTACAATAACTAGATTTTAAGGGGAACATAATCCAACAATTTTTTTTATTGAAAACAAACATTGGATGGAGGTACAAGCCCCCGAAATTGTAGCCATCCAATGCAGTTTGGTGAATTCAAATTGAGCCTGTGAACTTTGAATGACTTCCAAAAAATCAGAAAATCTTGTATTGATTTGAAAATTTTACTACAAATTAGAAAAGAAAGCGCAACTTTTCCAACAAGTTTTATTGAATTTGGACATTGGATGCAAAAGTTACAACACTTTGAATTGAATTTGAAACTATATGAAGACACTTTTGGTCCCCTTAGGCGATGAAGGGTTAAAGTGCTCTGGTTGTAGGAAATCTAGTGATTTTCATGTAATAATTGTCTTTAATAAATGTCATGGATTAAATAATTGGTATGCAATTCCTTATTAAAGATAATAACAATGGCTAATACTTATCAAGCCAAGGAAAGGATTGCTTCAATTATTTTTCCTATAGGAATTGTATACCAATTATGGTAATGGACATTATTTTGATGTGAATCTTTTTTATAGTGGCAGTAATTGATTGCTCAATGTAACACCATTCTTGTCTATTTGAATTCTAACTTGGTGATTTTTAAACAATACAGGATCAAAGCACGCTAATAGGAGCCACATGTAGACGTTAAGGAGGTGCTTATGGAGGTCTTTAATGGAATATTCCATGAAACAATTGTTGCATATTCATTCAAAATAGTACTTAAGTCATCCATTATGAATTCTTATTGAAATATTCTACCAAAAATTGTTGCTTGTTCATCTTGAATAATCTTTAAATCATCTATAATGAGTCCTTATTGAATCCAATTAAGCTCTGGTTACAACTACATTTTGGTCCTTCCCATACTTAGAAATTTAACCCCTAAAAACCCGCTTGTCCCCTCGGGGGACAATTTGGGTCCGGGTAGGTTCCTATTGTCTCAATTTGAAGTGATTTTTTTTGAGATTTTTTGAGGTTGTGTAGCTTTGCAAGAGCTTTGTGGATATATAATTTTTGTTTCAATCGAATGCCGGATGAAAAAGTTATGGCACAATGAGCAAGAAATGGAGATTGGCGGGCAGCCCAAAAAAAATTACAAAAAATCAAAATAATTTTTTAAAATTTTTTTCCCTAAAAGATTATGGTTTTACCTATACATGAAGCTTTGATTCATTCTATTTGGACAAGGGATGAGAAAGTTATGGACAATCTTAGTTTTTTGGGCAATTTAAGCATCTTCTTGAAAAAAAACTTTTTGTTCAACTTTGAATGCTAATATCTTCCAATCTGTACGGTGAAATTTGATGAAATTTTTACTACATGATCTCAGACAAATTAAGTACAGATCCTACGGTTAAATTCCCCAAAAAACAAAAACAAAAATTCCTTAAGTAAATACAACAGAAGCGGTAGTTTTGAGTGTTTTTTGGCATAATACACCCTCGGGATTTCAGGGGTTAACATATTTTATTTTGTTTTGCATTCTATCAAATAGCCATAACTAAGAAACAATGCACTACAATTTTTTTTCATATTTCAATTCATATTTGAGAATTAGAATGAAGATTCCCTAAAATAAGGAGTGGTTATGCCCAAGTTGGCTCCTATTAGCATGCTTTCACCCTACATGCACTATGACTCTCAATTATTAAACTATTATTTTATCCATATTGCATACATAGATTCTTTTGAATACAAATTTTGCCTTCTTTGCCCCCATTTTTAGCATACATTGTTGTCATTTCTTCACCTAGTATTGACAATTGCATTAATATTGACTAGTATATTATGTTGCTACCTAATAGATATGTATAATACTAAAGTAAAAGTAGAGACTTGGTACATAAGCTAAGTTACAAGAATCAATGTATTGGTGACAAATGCTGTTTTTATAATGAGTTCCTACTATCAACATAACCATAAAACGTGGTTACGTCATGTCTATTTGAGAGAGCCTAAAAATGGTACCTTAAAGCTAAATAAGCCCATGTTGTTGAAAAGAAACGTGCCTACCCTTATCTAATGAGTGGCTACCCTCTAATAGTCATATATACAATAGAATGGCAAGAATTCTACACTAATTTGTCATGTTAGTGTACAAACTCTAATTTAACTCCTAAAGAAATTTGATGTTTTGGGCCAAAATTGCTTCAAAGCTCTTATACCTAAGGCAAGGCTAAAATCTTCATCTATATTTATTCATTAATATATCCAATAGCAAGATCCTTTGGTTCACTTTTTTTAGTGTACGTCCTCCTAAATTTTCAAAATAAGAAACCATACCAATAGCAAGATCATCATGCTTGGATTATGAATCATTAATTTTTATCTCTTCTCAAATGCTTGGGTTTCATATTTTAAACTTTTTATACCAAAATGTGTAGATTTTACAATTTGTTTCCCTTCATAATATGTTGAAAATATAAGTTAAAAATACATATAAAATATTTCACATTCATGATTCAATCAAATAGTAAATAGAAAGAAGTACAATATGATTAAATATACTAAATTGTTAAGAATTTAGTTATGCAATTGAGAAATTCCAATACTAGTGGTGACAATATTGTAATAAATAGTCTACATCCTTCAATATTATTTTTTTTCAAAAATATCAAAAATAGAATTAAATAAAAGACTTCAAAGTTTATTTTAGAATAGAGATTCCATAACTGCCCACAAACTAGAACTCCTCATTTTTTTTCATCTCATTAATCAAAATGGAATGATTCAAAGCTTTTTCCACATAGATATAAATCTGAAAAATTAAATTCAAATTTATTTTCTTATAAAAATACTTTTTTTGAATTGCTCAAGTTGAGAAAGAAACTACATATCATACAATAATTTCTTAACCATGTAGTCAAAAGTTCTAAGAATTGTTGCGCCTTAAAGTTACTTTTCAACTACATAATGTGTGGATTTATTTATTTTAAATCAAAATTCTGTTTGTAAATGGATGACCGGAATTCCTTATTGCCAAAAATGTTACTTGGTCGTTTAGGGATTAACAAAGTTACACTATTTGTAAATTTTTAATCTAGTATAGACTAAAAATGTTACTATTATATTGTACCAATTTATACAAAATAAATAAATTGTATATGATACTAATTTGCACCCTCACACTAGAAGGACAAATGTAAAAACTACCTCAATGTTGCTTCCATGAGGATACCCCAACGTTGGAGTAGTCCCATTGGAAGGACAATGTTGGAGATTCCTTATCCTAAATGCAAGGACTGCCCCAATGTTCTCACTGGAAGAGTGCTTGACAATCAATGTAGAATAGAAGGTTGCGACCTATCAAGCATTGTGAATTAGCTTGAAGTCAGAACAAACAGGTATATTAATGGAGGGATACACCTTTCACCTAGGAGAAGCTAAAGAGTTGGAGTAAGCAATGTTGATTAACCCCTAAAGGACCATTGTCCCCTCAGGGGACAAATGGGTTTTCGGGCAGGTACCTACGAGCTGAAATTTTCTCCTGATTTTTTGAAACTTTTTTTGGAGGTAGAAAATCTGATTAGCTTTATGGGAATATAATTTTTTTCACAATCGGTGCCCGGGAAAAAAAGTTATGCCCAAATAAGCTCAAAACAGGGGTCGAGGGGCAGCAAAAAAAATTTGCAATTTTTTTTTTTTTTTTTTCTAATTTTTTTTTCTTGTAGATTATATTTTTGTCTATCTGAAAAGCTTTGATTCATTTCATTTGGATTTTTTATGAGAATGTTATGGACAAGCTTGTTTTTCGGGCACTTAGAGCATCTTCCTGAAAAAATAACTTGTAGGATTCATTTTTGAATGTAATTTTTATAATTTTTCAAAAAGAAAAGTTCCATAAGGTTTAGTTTTTTTGCTAGAACTATCTCACCATTGGGATTAGTGATTTTTAATTCCATATAAAAGATATTAATATTTTAGATTTTCTTTCTATCTTGTACCTACTTGTACTTAACAATTTCTTTAATAATGAAAATTAAGTTTTTTTGGAATTTCTTTTTTCCCCTAGACTCTCAACTCAATTCTCCACTATAAAGATTAAAAGCTCAAAAATCTGTAGTGCAAAATATTTAAGTTAAAAATGTTCAAAGTCATAAAATCTAGTCCCGCAGTGTGCTGAAAAACTTGTTTTTTTCACTTTAAACGCAGGTATCTTGCAATCTGTGCGGTCAAAAATTCTGAAATTTTTTCCATACATTTTCATACTAGTTAGGTATAAGATCCTACGGTTAAATGTGAAAAAAAAAACAATTTTCAATTTTTTTTACTCTTTGCTATAGAAATGGCAGTTTTGAGTGTTTTTTGGCAGAAAAATGGCCTTGGTCCTTTAGGGGTTAACCCCTAAAGGATCAAACACCATTTTTTGGCAATATAGTGATTTTGGACAACTCACTACAATTGGAGTATTTATTTTTCTATGAAAATTTCACACTACATGTGCTTGAGGAGTATCTTTAAGGCCCAACAATTTTCATAACTTTTGACTACATGGTTAAAAAGTTATTGCATGATATGTAGTTTTCGTTACTCGGTAGGTAGCTTGGGCAACTCAAAACACTTCTTTAAAAATCTTTTTTTTCAAAAATGAAATTTGAAATTGGTTCTAAAGATTTATTTGCACATGAAAAAAATTTGAATCATTCCATTTTAATTTATGAGATGAAAGTTATGAGGAATTTCACTTTGCGGGTAGGGATGGAATCTAGAGACTTTTGTAGTCAAAAGTTATGAAAATTGTTGGGCCTTAAAATTACTCCTCGAGCACATGTGGTGTGAAATTTTCAAAGAAAAAAAAAAATCCGTTTGTAGTGAGTTGTCCCAAATCACTATGTTGCCAAAAAAACGGTGTTTGGTCCTTTAGGGGTTAAGGTGAAAATACCCATACTTGTCCATATGGATACCCATACTTGTTCATACAAAGTGTCTCCAAAAGTGCAATTAAACTATTTCCATACTTTAATTGAAATTATTTTACTGTTGATTCTTTAGATTTAGGTTTTATGTTTAGGCCATGTGATGTTTTCAATGGCCTAGGGGAGCTTCCACTTTAAAAATTCATAGAAATTACTTGTCTTATTCAAATTTTTTTTTTTTTTTTTTTTCAATTCATGATTTTCAATTGCTTGTTTAAAAAAATGTTTTTTCCTTCAAAACAATAACTCCAACTACGCTGACTGATTTCTTATTGTGACGTTTTTGGGTGTTTTCACCTTCAGTTATGTGACAAAACAAGAGAAATGTTAATCGCTTCATGGGATTGTGCTAACTGCTGACTGTACATGGTAAATTAAATTGACGCTTGTGTTTCCGGAAGACAGTCAATATGCAAGTCAAACGATATTTAAAATTAGTTGGAAGCAGTTAATTTGACTCTTTGGATGCACTGATGACTGGTAGTTGTCCAAATTTCTGGACATCAATTCAGTTTTGACAATTACCAGTTGAAACTTGAAAGTTCTGTAAGTGCATCTGCAATGCGTACTTGGCATACAAGCCCTGTAACGGCAAATGGTGGGCCATTCCATTCCACAAGGTCGTGGAAGTGCCAAATTTTTCTCTGAAAAAGTTGACTCAATGCAAAGCCGGCAATCCTAACGTCAAATGAACTTTTCCGCATTATAAAAAGAAAGAAAAGAAAAAAATCTACATTAAAAAAGGATTTTTCATTGAAACAAGGGAAGGTTGAATTGATTGGCACACATAACAATGTGGAAAAGGGTTGACAACAATGATTATTTATGTTGTGAGCCAACTTGCAAGCCCTTCACATTTTGCAAATTTGCCAATCCCGGAGGATCGCATACTAAAGCCACGGAAGAGGAGCCCCCTCTAACAGTTGCATTGAAATGCAATTTCAATTACAAACGACAAACCACTCGACACAATGCCAATTCCCTCATTGTTGAAGGGTGCATTGGAGATGCTCTAAGTTAGATGATGAAGACTTCACGGTTTTTTGGTTTTAAAAAATGAAAAATGAAACAAAATTTCATTGCAAATGAGGCAAGTTCTGTAAGTTAGATGATGAAGACTTTGTGTTTCGCTTTGTTTTTTTGAACAAATGAACACAATTTCATCGCAAAAGGGGCCTAATACAAGCCTGCCAGACACAAGTGACCTGTCAGGAAGGGAACGAGACGAGACAATATCATGCTTTTTTGTGCTTCAGATGATTTGAAAGGGGAATAGTATGCTCCAGAAGCTTTTACTCACGCATCCTCTCTGAATGCAAGATTTGCCACTTAAAGTGTGACAAAAATCACCCACGTCGGAGATATCTTTTGTTTGTTTGTTTGTTTTGAAACAAGTGGATATCCATTGCAAAGTGTGGAGATATCACTTTGGTGTAGCACGGACACAGCATTCAACCTGATTGCAGGCAAGGTCAAACACTGAGTACAAGGCTTTTAGTTTAGTGACAGAAATAATTTTGAATCAACTTTTAGCACATGCCAGTACCATAGTACCGCTGCCGTTTGGTTACAATTGGTGGAGGAAAGGAGCGGCATTGAATCAGTAAAACAAGCAAGCTCAGGAACAATGAAACACTGAGAGACTTTGTCCATGTAGCATTGTAGCATCTCAACATTGTTTACAGGTGAGGCAGCGGTCCCTTTTGCATGCTTGGGAAGGGGATCTGATCCCTACAACAAATCAAAAATTGTTTGTTTGATATGGTTCCTGTGCCAACCCCAATCCCTGAATTAACTAATAAGTTCCACCTAAGTATCTAGCAAAGCATAATATCTTCCCTACATAGGGAGGACCATTGCTTGGTTATACAACAATGTTGTACTGTACAAAGGTATCTTTTGTAGTTTTGAAAAGGGGATCCCTACAATGAACAAAATTGTATTGTACAACTCCTCAACCAACCTCAATCCTTCCTGGAATTAACTAATGAGTTTCTCCCAAACATCTAGCAAAGCATTATATCTTCTTAGCATAGGGAAGACCATTGCTTGGTCATACAATGTTATGCAAGAGGCCCTTTCAGTGCATTCTTGAAAAGAAAATCCCTAGAGTGTACAAAATTGTCTTGTATGGCCAACCCAATCCTTGAATTAAACTGATAAGTTCTTCCCATGCATCTAGCAAAGTGTAATATCTTCCTAGCATAGGGAAGACTGCCCATTGCTTGGTTATACAATGATATGATTGTTTTTGTTTTGAGCTTGTTTTTTGAAGTCATATGGTAGAACCACCCATTGCCAACTATGGATGCATACCCAACCTGTAGGGTGTAGCTATTTCCAACCAAGGCTAGAACAAGTTTCCAACCAAAGTTTTGAATGTGATTTTTTCTCCTTTGTAAGGTTGGGGCTATAAAATCATGACATATGTCATGATGTAGTGAGCAAGAAAATAGGAAGTAGTGAATAGAAAAGTAGTTTTGAAATTATTGGAATTAGAAGACTCTATATATTGGATATGGGTTGAGGCTAACTTTGGGCTTCCAAAATTCATAGTAATTTGAATTTAGGGAAAAAATCACAAAAAATTGGCAATGCCCATCATTTCTATCTTTCTATAGGGTAATAAATTTGCATTGCCTTCTATTGCTCCATGACATGCACGAAATCACTTGAGTGGTCGACTATAAGTGGTTCTATCATAATCATTTGCCATTCAACTTTTTAGTTTCATGCTCTCTTTTGTTCAATCATTTTTTTAGTCATTATAAGAATTAGGAAAAGTTCGGTAGGAAGATTTTGAAATTGGATGCTCATTTGAATTTGCATGGTTGCAACATATCTAATGGGATCAATTTCACACAATTCTCTTGCAACTTTAAAAGTTGGATGAATTCATTGTCAACTTCCAATGTGCACCTTCATATCTCTTATTGTATACCTCTTATGTTTGAATTGATTAAAAATTGAGTTAGTAGGGGTGTAATTAGTCTATATTTATTTGACGTACTCTACTAATTATTAATTGCATTGACTTACAAGAGATCACAAAGTGAATATTTGGATTTAAAAGATACTTTTTGGAGCATCAAAGCTCTAAGTATTGTCCCCATTCAAGCTAGGTTTATAAACTTTTTGGTTGCCTAAACTATAGGACATTGATTTATTGTGTTTTGGATATAGTCAATGATGAATTTCTTACCCGCTTAATTGTTGGAACATATTATGATGGATTCCAAAAAATGCATTACAAAAGTATAAGAAACAAAATAAATGTTGTTAGAATTCAAAGTTACATTGGTTAATTGTCTATAATTATGGATGCTCTAATGTAACGTTCAAATGGCATATAGTCTTAAAATAAATAAATATTCATTTGTACAAGATAGAGAAGTGCCATATAAAATTAATTCAATAACCTTCAAAAATAGATTTTGCTACAATAGTTTATTTCCAATAACAAAGACAAACACTTCTAAAATGGTAATCCTACATTAGGAAAGAAATTCTATGTCATTGTTAATTAAACTTTATATCACATTAAGTGGATGAAATTCAATGTTGCAGTAGATGCAAAACTTAAGTAAAATGAATGGAAGTTTTTGGATTTTAGAAAAAAATCAATAGCTAGAATTTCAAAAAGTATCCAAAAATTGCAATTTTTCTAAAGTTGCATCATTTTCAATCAATATGATAGTCTAGTTCAAATCAATCATATGAAAATCAGAATGAATTAGCAATTAAATTAGCAATTGAATTAGCAATTAATTTCTTAGCCGTACTCTTTTGGACTTGGATTAATTGGGTTTATTTAATTCTTTGACAAATTCTCTCCTCAATCTTACATAGAGTTGGTATTGGATACCATTGTGCTAGTAATGTAAGAAAAAAATTGGATGAAATTGCTGAAAGATCTTGCTAATTTGTTGGATGAAGTTTACTAATGTTAGATGATAGTAGTGGATCTAAATTTATAGGTGATAGATGGATGTTTTACCCACTTGGTGCAAGTTGCACGCCCAACGATGAATCAAAAGTTAAATGTTGAATATGACATGCGATGTTCTCATACTCATAAAGAGGGACATGCACAAGGAATATTTCTCATATGATAAGGCATGGTCAATGGAGATAAGCAATCCAATGGTAGGAAGTCAAGTATTAAATCATCCAGACGTGTATCTTCAATGTAGTAACAACAGATGATTATCTGGATGAAATACACGTATGGATGATTCTATCCATTTTTTCCATGCATGCCGTGCACGAAACCCCCGCCCTTTTGCAACACGAAAACAAAAAACTAAAATGGCTGCCCTGGAGGAGCGCGAGAGCGGGATTGCGACCCCGGGCAGCAGGCCCTTCTCCTTCTCTTCTCCTCAAGGGGGGACGAGGGCGGCCACTTTTCCCCCTCAAGCAACCGTCTTCCCGGCCTCTTCCGCTCTTCATGGAGAGCCGTTTTTTTTCAAAACTGCGGGACGGACTTTGCGCCCACCACTGTTGGGATTGCGCTCATTTGCGTCGCCACACCAGCAATAGAATTCATCCGCTCGTCAGTCAGGCGGAGAACACTCCCCCAACCCTTTCGTTCCACCTCGCACTCTGCTTCTACACTCCGTCCCACTCTGTCGCGGTGAATCAGGGCAGATGAGATGCGATGAAATGGGTGTCAGTTGGGCGATTGGGAAGTCAGTCGACCATTTGCACAGTTGGGGACTTGGGGCCACGGGGGAGGACCAATTCATCCAGATCTGGGGGCAGCATCCGAGGCGATGAGCGGAGTTGCCAATTGATCGTTGAATTGGGGGAATTGATGAATTGGCTACTGCTGCAAACGTACAGCTGGGGGTGAACGTGCTGGCCTGGTGGAGGAGTAACTTAATAAGATGACTTTCTTTTAAGTTATTCTCTCTGACAGGAGTTGGAGAAGGGCGTGTCTGCTAACCTTGCTTCGTTGCTGTTCCCCCCACTGAAGGCAGTACGGTGCGTTTTTGAAGTAATCTCACCTGCATTAGTGCTCTTCGCAGATTTCGTGTGGAATTGCGCGCGCTATGGGGTAGAGGGAGGGAGGGTGTGCGTGCGTGCATGCGTGCGGATGGTTCGAGCTATGGGTTTGGGCTGGTGTCATCACCCTGGAGGGATGACGACGCAGGGAGCCCCTTACGAGGCTTACGACAGTGAAAGTGATATGCGAAGGATTTAGAGGTGGAGACTTAGTGGCGCACAGCTATGGTGGGCTTCCGGAGAAGGCTGAAATTCTTCTCCTCGAAAATTCTGGATGTTGTAGAGTATAGATTGTATTTCATATTCTGAGGTTTGGGCCCATTCGCCGTAGACACTTGTAAGCTCACCAGCAGGAGACGTAGTTTAGGGGAGGTAGAGCTATCGCAGGGGATCTAAGGACAGTAGTACAGGTGTGCCAGCGACAAGAGTCGCGTAATGCAGCTGGAACTGGGTTGAAGGCGGCATTTGAGCATTGGTTGGAGAGATGATTGCATCAGAATCAGAAACTGGTGGATCCGGGAGAGGAAAAGCGTTGGCATGGCGTTCTCGCAGCTGCAAGGACACGACCCCGAGCGTGGGCAGGGATGCGGGCAGCGAGAGTGGCAGGGACATCGGCAGGAACATTGCCAGCTGGTGGACGTCGGCCGTCGAGCAGACGTCAACCTTTCTGATGGACGAGGTACGACAGCTTCCCCCTGCTCTCCTTCATTTCAAGAGGCCCATGTCTCCTTTGACATCATTATTGTGTCAGTTAGTCTTCACGAAATTTGCATCTGGAGTCTGCGCTTGATCTCAGGCGTAACTGCTGCCGAGCAGATGATGATATCTGAAAACAGGGCACCGTTCAGATTACCAGGACTCGCTTTATCTTCAAGATGACGGATCATAGGCTTAATCTCGTGTTTTTTGGCACTTAATGAGCTTCATTTCAAACAGCTTCATACTTTGACCTGATCTTTGGAGGGATTGCATCTCTAAACATTTCTTAAGGATTCACGATTCCAGCTTGTTAGTGGTATGCAGGCTGTGGTTCGTCCTTGTTTCTTGGGTAATTAAGCTGCAGGCATTAGTGGGGAAGCCCTCGACCTGATTCTAGTGTTGTTTACTTATTTCTGGTAATCCGCATTTTAGAACTCAGCAGCAAGAGAATTCTACTCGTTGTCACCAGAGAGGTTGTTCCCCTGAAGATCTTACTTGATTTCTAATGATGCATCTCTTGAGACAGGTTCCTGCTACCTTCGCTGGTCTCAGCGTTGGGGCGAAGGAGCTGAAGCCAACACTTCAACGTGGTGCGTCATTCTCCAGTTTTTCTCTGGGCTGGAAGCTGAATGGGGAGGGCAGCAAGGGAGCAGTCGATGTTCCTAAACGCCCGGAAGATGTGCCACCCGAGGGTTCCAAGCTTGAACTCCCAAAGGTGTCGCCAAGGTTGAGACTGGAGAGATCCTTGGAGAGATCTCATTCCAGGAAACAGGTGGAAAAGGCACAATCACCGTCCTTATCGTCGGCAAAGCTACTGGAGAAATCACCTCACAGAATCAAGAAGCTTGTGGAAAAGGTGCAGGAGCCCTCCGTTTCATCGCCTAAGCAGTTAGAGAGATCACCTCACAGAACTAAGAACGTGGAAAATATGCAGCAGCCCTCCTTGTCTTCGCCTAAGCAGTTGGAGAGATCACCTCACAGGACCGTGAAACAAGTGGGAAAGATGCAAGAGCACTCTTTATCATCGCCTAAGCAGTTGGAAAGATCAGCTCTGAAGACCAAGAAACATGTGGAAGAGACGCACGAGCCCTCCGTATCATTGCCTGAGCAGTTGGAAAGATCACCTCACAGGACCAAGAAACGTGTGGAAGAGACGCAGGAGCCCTCCGTATCATTGCCTAAGCAGCTAGAGAGGTCACCTCACAGGACCTCGAAACATGTTGAAAAGATCCATGAGCCGAAGCCATTCAAGTGGATACCTCTTACAGCCACGGAACAGGAGGCAAAGTTACCTGCTATTGAGACACCATCTGGGGTCTCACCCAGCAAAGACTCAATGTACGCGGAGAAGTCACCTCTCAGGTCTGGAAAATCACCTCTTTCTGCCTTGGAGATACCTACCTACTCTGATAGCTCACCTCGGAAGGGTACTAAATCGTTGCCTAGAAAGGCCTCTAAACATGTAGAGAAGTTATCCCTGGAGACACCAAAACCTTCACCAAGTAAGTCGACGAAACATGTGGAGAAGTCGCCTCACTCGACACCCAAGACGCCAATTATACCTTCAGAGAGCTCACCCATCATCACCACTGACCCACGCAGCTCGTCTCGACTGCGCGAGTCTCGAAGACGGACCAAGCGTATGCCGGTGGACATGGCCACAGCCGAACTGGAAGCTTCCCCAGCTAAGGTTGTCAGGCTGTCTACTGTCAATCAAGAGTTTCTTCTGGGAGAGGGTATCACTCCGGGCTCAACAGGAGTGCATTCTCTGGAGGTTCTTCAGAGGCAGCGCATTTGGACTCCCCAGAAACCCCGCACTGATAGTCCTGGAAAAAGCAACCCGGGTTCTTCAATCAAGCGCGTAGATGGATCGGGTCTGGGTTCTTCAAATAGGTCTTTCTCGTCTCGCTCCTTGGCACGAAGTCTGCATTTTGATGAAACTATGAAACACCTTTCGCCCCAGTTGACGGCGGTTGGGACTCCAGACAGCTGCGACAGGGTTCTTGTGCATCCACACAAGCACGGTGTTGTGCTTCCTGTGGAGGAGATCTTCCCTGGGAAAACTAACAGGCTGCCTCAAATTAGAGTGCGAACACCAACGATCGTGGAAACGTCGGGTGACCTTAGCAAAAATCCCTTGTTTGGGGGATCAACACGAGTGACACAACGCGACGAGCAACCGCAGTCCCGTCTATCTGGGTCTTTGCCAACCTCTCCTCGGTATACCCCTGGAGAGTCCAGGACTGCAAGGCTCTTGAGAAAATTGAAGTTCACTGGGCGGGGATCTGGAGCTGGGTCGGATGACTCAAAATTGGGTACTTAATTCGTAAACTTATATCGAATTATCATTACCAATCGTTCCCATTGCATCTTTTTGACAAGCTCCTCAATGCAGAGCTGACATCATGACGATGGTTGCGCATTCGATTTAAGTAGTAACCAACTTCCACGCTTCTAATATCTTTGCACTGACAGTTATTATTCCGTGTACTTGTCGTTTCATATGTTTGGGGTTTGAGAATCTTCTTAAGCTTGATATCTCCATGACGGTGTTTGCAGGTAAGAGAAGGGGTTCAACCAAAGCGGGAAAAGCCATGACAGATGTTGGTCCAAAGGAATCATCTAATCTGCATCGAGAATTCTCTGAGAACCTGGAACCCGTAAAACTTGATTTCTCTTATCGGAATTGGACAGACCCTAATCTTGGAGAGACTATGCTAAGGGAACTTGAGATGACTATGAACAACCGAGCTCATCACGATCCTGCTTACGGTGTGAAAGCTGGGAGTTCAGAAGTACATGGTGGCATTGAAGCAACTCAGAATTCAGTGAGGAAACAACAAGGCATTTTATCATCTGAGACTTCTGAGAAACAGAGTGCTGCTTGGCCGTGGAATTTCAAGTGGAAGTGGGGATCAAAATCGAGGTCAAAAGCAGCCAAGGCGGCTGTCAAGGCTTCTTCAATTCCTGAGCAGCGTCCGAGCACAAGTGACCAAAGACCTGACGAATTTGCCTCCCCGACTGCGGACATCATGAGTGATGCTCGAGATACGTTTTTATCCCAGTCAGATCGTTTCTCCAATAGGGGAAGCGTTGACAAGTTGGCCTGCGACAGAGCTCCCAAGCATCGGAGGGTCTTATCCTGGGGTGCCGGTACTGAGGGCTTTAACCTTAAGAAAATATCCCTCTTTATTGGATTTTAACCTCATCTATAGGATTGGGGTTTGCAAACCATGTGCTTGATTATTCTAAATCTTTCCCTCTTTTTAGTACACCTCTTTAATCTGGTTGCCTGGGTTCCCGCCAAAAAATTACTAACATAGTTTGAATGTGTGTGACAAGTATGCTGTAGTGTGAGTGTACTCTAAACTGTGGGATCTGAAAATTACACTTGTCCAGGACTATATATTCATTGTGTTTTTTGCAGAATAGTTACTTCTATATGCAGGGCAAAGTAGGCAATGTTCATTGTTTATGTGTTGAGTAAACACAATTTCTTTTTGAGGGCAAAAGGCAATGAGTTTTTGCGTAAGTAGCGAATGCCGGGGTTGTTGTTTCATACAATCTTTTTTTCTCGCAGGTACTACCTCTTCATTGTGCTCAGGTTCTGATCCTGCAATGACAGCTTTCACTCCCAGCCAGCCGCGATTGCCAACCCGAGACGCCCAGGAGTTACTGCTGCCTCCACGCAAGCTACTCGTCCCGCCTAGTGTCAATGTTCTCAGAAGATCCCAGGAGCAAGTGGCTCTACCGGAGGGGAAGAGAAGCCATCCTGCGAATTTCTTGCGGGGCTCATCTGACAGCGACATGTTTGAGGATTGTTTTGGGAGCTTCCGTAGTACTGATAGTCCAATTAAAAGTTATGGTAGTTTCAAGAGTATAGAGGGTCCAACTGTGAGTGGCACCAGTGTAAGGAAGACGACGGGGTTGTCAATCGATGCAGACGAGTTGGATGCTCAAGTATCATCATCGTTTCGGCAGGAAATTCATGGCTCTGCTGAGTGCAATGAAGATCCATGTACCTCGACATCACAGTTTGTATTCAAGTGTCCTAAAGTGCAGCAGTTCAACAAATTTTTAAGAGCTCAAAAGGACCGCCTTCGCAATGGTTTAGATGCAGGAAACACAGATCGCTTTTGTATCGTTCTAACAGGAAGAGATCTTGGTACTACACTTTTACCCTTCTCTTTCATTTAATCCTATTACAATACATGTTTCCTGCCAGAAGTATTGATATTCTGCAGTTGATAAAATAGGGTTAGAGTACTATCTGTTGCTGGAAATATAGTTGATCTTCTGTTCTTGTGGGCTCACAGAACTTAGCTCCATAGTATCTGCAATGAGCTACGCATGGTTACAGGAGAACTCTTTCCCCACAGTCAGTGGCGACAAATGGCATCCGGTCCCGATGATTGATATACCAAGGCAGAAAATGGACAAGCATAAAGATGTCGCTTGGTTGTTTGATGCTTGTGGAATTGATGCAGGGTCCTTACTGTTTGCAGACGAGGTAAGTAAAATTTGTGCACGTGGTGGTTGCCATTCTTTTCCTGAGAAGCAGAGTCTAAGCATCAGCGAAATCTCATGTGTGTCCATTCTGAGGGAAATTTATCCATACTCTACCTGCAGGTAGAATTGTCAGCCCTGATGGGAGCGGGGCGTATCAAGATGTCTATAATCGGCCAAGATGTGCTGGTGACGAGAAACGAGGTAATTTGTTAATGCTGCACAAAAACAGGAAACCTGCCATTAATAGACAAGCTTGGAAGTAGTGGATCAAGATTCTGTTGCCACTTGATTACCTAATGTTCCTCGAGCATGATTCGTTTGTCTTGTTTATATAGGTGGGTTCAGTATGTACACTGTTAATGGAAATGCTGTTGGGTGGACACCGAGGCCTACTTCAACCTCGATTCATGAAAGCGTTCATGGTGAGACCTCGCCTTACTTAATTGCCGTGTGCACACAATTAACAAGCTGAATATAGCATGGTAACAGCGCTAAACACCGTGCGTTGGTAGTATTCTTGAACCGTTCTAGCATAATGTCCGTGTTCGCACTATCTCTCTCTGCAAGGTTTATTTGAATTGATGCATCTCGCTTGCATTCTCTATTTTGGTTTGTGTTGAAAATAATCTCATTTATGCTGTCCTTGCTTTCCTTGCGGGGTTCATCACAAGATCTTTTTTTGTTTTGTCAGTTGGCCGGAGTACTTCTGGACACAGAGAATCTTGATTTTGCATCAATGAGAGACACAGCGATGTCGAATATTTTAGTGGAGGGGATGGGATGCTTTGGAAGAACCAGCTATTACAATCGTTGTAAGTAATCCGCTGTCATCATCATCAACCAATACATCACGCACATAGTTCTGGAAATTTGTAGAAGCACATATATTTGCATCAAACCTTTGCTTCTGTAAACTCATGACTGGTATGTTGTGGCAGTGAGGGAAGCGGATGATGATGCGAGAGTTTCGAAACTCATAACGCAGAACTACATCGATAGCCAACCTTCTGGTAAGTGTGTTCTTCCTTGTGCTTTAGTAACCGGCAGTCAGGTGGAATCTGAACCAAAAATTTATATCTAAGATAGCAACATTATGTATGCTTTCTAGTTCTCAAGTTGACAGGATAAAAAAAATTTGAAAGGAAAATAATGTTGGATGTTCTCTACTTAAACAGCCAGCGCAAGTTGGTTCTTTCTTCGACGTTAAAAGTATTGAAAAGATGATATGAAATTGGAGTCGTACAAGCTTGTGGATAGTATCACATTCGTTTTCCATGGTGCAATTGTTGAAGCGGTAACGCACTGGCAGAACTTATTTAGATTTGAGAATTTTGTAGTAATGATATTGCGTAATTGTGCAGCTCGGTTGAAGCGGGCAGAAGCAGAGCATGAGCACTCTGACAGAGACTCTATCTTCACTCAAAGTCAAGATCATACCTCGACTTCAGAGGCTGGAACCAATAGCAGCTTGGATGAGGATTCACCTCGCCCAAAGTTGAGACAACGGTCTTCCTTCAAATACTCTAGACTTCCTCCGCATTCTGCCCCTGCTAAATTCCATCGTCTCTCTCTTCCGGGTGGGTCATTCTTAATTCCTTCTTGTTTATTATTTGTCTTGATAGCATGTTCATTTATATATGATTTTTTGTCCCAAATCTACTTGCTCATATGCGCAAGTGCTTACCATGGGACCGCCTGTTGCGGATCTTGTATGCTCAATAGCGAATCATGTCGATTTGAGGCAATCTTCATGGTGATTAGTTCGTAAATCTCTTCTTTAAAATCTTTTGAAGTGGCATGGAGTAATGTTAAAAGTCATTAGATTCATTTAGTACCCACGTTGATGTAACGTTAAGTTAATGTTAGCGTAATGTACATGGTGTCAATTAATGTTAGTGTGACATTAATTTAACTTAGTTCCCCTATTAGATTCACAAAGCTATTAGTGCCCTTGTTATTGACTTGACATAGTACTGAGTATTATGTTAACAGTAAGTCAACTTTAAGTCGACATTAACTTAACGTTCTCTGCGTATTGATGTAGTATTCTAGTTGATTAACATTAATTTATCATTAATAACTTTGTGAATCTAATAGGGGATCTTTGTGACGACCCTTCCTGTCTTGTAACGCTAGATTCTATTGTATCTTCAGGCGGGTGCATGGACCAAGATGCACAGGCCGTAGCACATATACGCAAAGCTGCAACACAGTCTGGCCATCCAAGTTCTGCACTTCCCAGTTATAAACCAAATCTTCACCGCGAAAAATCCAGTCCATTTACAAGGATACGGAAGAACTTGTTCTTCGTGGGTTAGAGATGAAACAAAAGTCCATTGGCACCTCTTCCGTCTCCAACAGTGCAAGCGTGGGAAGAAACATCTTCCTTCATGGTCTGAGGATGCATGAACTAAGGTTTGCCGTGTGATGGACATAGCACTCGGGTCTCTTCATTTTTTTGAGGGAGCAATTACGAGGGTGTGGATCAAGGATTTTAAAGCTGATAATGAAACTATAGCCTGTCTCTGATAAACTTGGGAGTGTTAATTCAATATTTGTGAAATTAGTGATCAGACCCAACACAGAGTGAATGAAACCGGATGTATTCAAAATGAATCCTGGTTTGATTGTACAACTGGGCGCTGAGAATATATTTGTGAAAATAGGTTCCAGCTCTGCGCCCTTAGCAATTATACTTCATAGGGTTGCGCAGTACTTCTACAATGGGTGCATGACATCTTACGTGTTAATTATTTTGCTTTCAGAAGTGTATCTCCTTATAATGGATTTTCATTTGTATTTTCGCGTTTGTACCTCTCTCTGTGATGCGGGAGTAAATTGTTTGCCTGAAAACATCCTAGTGGCTTCCGCTCCTCACTCCCGAGGCACCTGATTCAAACTGCTGTGGGAACAGAACTCTACTTGCAACATTTAAGATCCTTTAGACCCAGAATTGGTACCTCCGGAGTCGACATATCGGAACAAATTCAGTAGTCATGCGATTCTTAGTGGATGATTGGTATACGGTATTCGCAAATGGAATATCACCACTGCGGGTTTGTTCAAGCATGACAAGTCATATTTACTGTAAGGCGTGTTTCAGAGTGCCAAATTTGTGAAGTCCAAGCTCAGACTGGTGTAAGTGAACTTACGTGGAGCTGAGGTTTGAGTCGGGCGTCTGGAAACGAACCAATTTCTTGCAATTAACTTTGGAGTTTGAAGTTTGCCAGTACGGATAATCTCGAAACATCACTCCTAAATCTTCTCTTTTGATGCAAATTTCAAAATTTTGAAGATGTCATGCTTGTTAACACATCCAAGGTAAACCCGGCTTCAAAAGATTACCGTAGCACTTTTTTCGAGGCAAAAAATTATCAGATATATTTTTATCATATATATTATCAGCCATGAGTATCTTTCCTATAAAATTTGAAGTCTTTTAGAGTTATAATGCAAAAAATATCAACTACAAATAGTAACAACAAAACACAATTACCTAGGTAGGAAATAGATTGAATGGTGCCAGTGTTTCTTGCAATCACCCCCCGAGACAATACTTCTTCGTAGTTCCGTTCTGAGGAGAATGAGTACGATTTGGGTCATCTACCTGCAAGCAAATGCTCTTCAACTTTCAGTAGTACATGCTGATAGCAATCCAAATATTTGCATGTAGTGCCTAGAAAGTTTGAATATCTTAGAAGGACTGTCAATTGGCAGTATTCCACAAACTTGGCACTTTTAGGTTCAAACCGTGCGATCTAAAATATATGCCCCTCGTAGATTTCAGACTGTGTGGTCTAAAATCCTTACCAGTCCTAGAAATTGAATGGAAAAATGTTTTAGGAATACCGCCATTTTAACGAAGTATCTGTTGAAGGAGAATGATTAGTAGGGGAGTCCATGCCTCGTTCACTATGTCCTTCACAGTTATCAGACATGGAGAGGAATGCTGCAAGGAGATCAAATTGAAACGTACCTCACTTGTGCAGTAACCGCTTAATTTCTAGTGCAAAAATCTTGTAGCCAGGACTACTCAGCAAGTGATGTCCAAATTTTTGTTGAGCTTGTAATCCGGGTGACCGTTTCGACTCCCATATTGTTTGCAGACCTGAAAACTTGTGAATATTTGATGTACATTCTTGCAGTGATCGTTCATCCGGGCGGAGTAGCGACCGCCTGTCACCCAAGTGGGAGAAATTTGGACAGTGAGGACTTGAGAGGCTGATCAGGGTCCGCAGGAGGCATGTGGAGGGTACGTCCGCTCCAAACACAGAGTCTGCAGTTCTGTCCGATCGTAGGATTGGGCGGATCTGCAGTTGTTGAGGGAGGCACCGCGTGAGGCGGGCAACCGAGCAGCGCTCACTCCCCGCTCTGTGTGGTGGAGGGACCACGGGCCTGAGTGCTCTTCGGTGAATCGCCCTGAGAGGCTTCCTTCAAGGACCACTATCCTTTTTGTTCGTGTAAATTTGTTAACCCTTTAATAAACACAACACTTCAGCATACACAGTCGAGAATCATAGTAACTACTGCATTGAATTGGTCCGTAGTCTCATTTCGTAAATCAGTTTGCATGCGTACTAGTCTCACATAAAAACTGAAACTGATACTGGGAGATAATTTGACTTCTTGATATCCAGAACATAGAGAAGCCATGCTAAAAGTGCTGTCTTGTATAGTTACATTAATCATAACTGATGCCTTTAAACTATATTAGTAAAACTGTATGAAGTATTGCAAGAGTATAACGTGACCTTTTTCGCTTATGGAGTACTTAGTACTAGATGCTTTTCGTATCCAGGTCTCCAAATGAGTGTCCCTTGGAACTCTATGCACACTCCATAGAAAGCACTAACTGAACTAGCTCTATGCTGACATTTACTCAATTTTCAGTCTTTGATCTGGTTCAAGCCTTGTCTATCTAGTTCTGACACTGAATTATATGAATGAAAAAACTCCGTACAATTTAGAGTTCTGTTGAATTCGAAGCACAGTATCCAGCAACACTTAGTCTAATCTAAAGCACTAGTAAGTTAAAGTTGTTGCAATCGGCCTTGCAGTAGCTAGAGTGAAAGAATAATCTCACTAAGGACCGAATCCTGACACTGGCCCGTTCATTCTAAGTCACTTAGAACATACTCTGGCAAAACTATGCTGAGAATAATAATTTTTACGATTATATATGTACTTCAGCACGCGATCCAATACGCGGAGAAGAACATACTTTGTATCTAAGAATCTAAACCAGACTCTTGAAACTTGAAAGATAATTTATAGAGATATTAAAAGATTTAACGACCGAATATTAGTTTATTTCATCTGTTTCGTTAAATACAAAGACCTGTCTTTTTTACTCCTGCCACTTGCAGTTATTCTCCCGCTATATATCTCATACAATACCAAAGCAGCAAGCCGAAGTTGAGCTAATCAGATGTAATGCTTCCTAATGGAAGACTTGATCAGTAAGGTGATTGACCAACAAAGTGGAAAACTGTAGATGTAGCGGAGGTCACATTCTGCCAGTACACTTGAGTTCCAACGCTTGCATCACTCCGGTACGGGTCCTAAAGTAGTATATACTGAAGTAGTAAATACGAATTAAAATCCCCAAAGCAATCTCTATGCTGAAAGTTACGCCTAAGCTTTGTACAACTTCAAAGTGTAAGTGAAAGGGTTGCCATTGCTTTGCGCAGTATATCTTTCACTGCTTGTAAACTCATTGTAGAATTTACTGGCATTTGTTTTAACATGTTCACTTGCTCAAGGCAAAGGGGTTCTTCAGGGAGACTCTTCTTGTACGCAACTACATGTCAATTTCCTTGGTATCATTCTCTTTCTCTTCACAATATGTATCTATCAATCTAAGAAATCTGAGGGTTGCCCAAACTTCAATATTGGGTTAAACAATCAAAGGCTCACTTTAAGCTTGGTGCTAATCATATCAATCAAAAGGTCAGAGTTAGCTCACAATGTCAGACTTGTCTGTGTGCAATTTTTATAAATATGTAACTTGAGTTGTAAAATAACAAAAAAAAGGAAAATTGCTTGATGCCTGCTCATAAAATGTATTGGACTTACCTTGTTTCCTTTCCAATTTTCAGGGCAAGGTAAGACGTATTCTTTCAGATGGAAAAAAGTCGGCTAGGGTGCAGTATGACGTCAAGTAGATGCTCAGTTGGTTTCTCACCTATGATGCATCGTGAACATGAAATTCGTTACTTTGGTGGAAATTCACTAGATTAGCAATGAACAGAAATAGATCTCCATGAAAGCTTTAGTAACAAATTAGTTCAAAATTTGGTTTGCACCATGTTATTTTGAAATTGATAAAAGCAGCAACATTCACAAGATTGGCACATTTTCATAAACCGCTCTTGAACCTCATAATTCTACCAGTTCTTAGAGCTCTGAGTGATTGAAGGTCACAAGTTTGGCACTCTGAACAGGCCATTGTAACAGTTTGTTTTTCTTTCTGTAAACCATACTTTCTGTTGCGAAAATTCAGAAGTGCAATGAAGGGGTTCTTTGGATTTGAAGCAAACATTGCTCTGGACGTGTCTTGAAACATGACTCTAATCACTTAGCTTAATCAGACATAGTTGAATTTTAGTTGCTTAGAGGACTTGTTTCGAGGGAAATAATGATGTGGATCCATTCCATCAATCACCAAGGGAGAAATAATGATTGGGGAGCTGAGGTTTCAGTCAGGCGTCTGGAAACGAGCCAATTCCTTTTTATTAATCTTGGAGTTCGAAGTTTGTCAGTATGGATGATCTCTGAACATCACGCCTAAAATCTTCTCTTTTGATGCACATTTCAAAATTTTGAAGATGTCATGCTTGTTAACACATCCAATGTTAACCCGGCAGTTCTGTAGGAGTTTTAATGGTCAAATTTCAAAAGATTACTGTAGCACTTTTTTCGAGGCGCTGGTCACTTGAAAGTCAAAATTTGTCTCAATCTTGGTGCTCTGAATCCTTTGCTCTGGCCCCTGTTTTGCCGAAAAGGCAGCTGTTGTGACTTGCTTTCTTAGATGAGGAACAAACTAAAAAACATCACTGATTAGAGTACCGGTGATGATTCAAACTCATCCAAAGAGGGGTGTTGATCTTATTCTAGTGAAAAACTGAGGTGAATCTAACGAACAACGCTTTGAATTCGGATTGTCAAGCTTTTCTTGGTGGTTCAATCAGGAATTCGCAATAGCATTGAATTCGAAGATAATTCCGTAATGTATCAGGAAAAAGAATCCATGATTGGACAAACACATCGATTGCAGAACATAAGATCTGGATGTGGTGTACGTAGTAGCTTGGTATGACCGCGTCACATCCATTTTTGGATTGGAATCATTTATACAGCGTGAAGCCAGGAGTCGCAATGGGCCGGCCTATTTTTTCTAACTCAGTGCTGGTTTCCTCTAGAGAGAATCCACATGATTCTAGGTGCAAGGTCCCCCCAAAGCTCACCACACAAGGTCCCAAACACTGAGTTAGAAAATTTCAGTAAGCGGCACAGAGTTTAGGGATAACTTCCAGCATGGAACTTTGCTTTTTGGATTATATTTCAGATGTGATATTTCAATTTGGACTACTTCGGTGCTGGAACCTTAATTGCAGATATTCAAGCGTTGAAAATCAAGCTTACTGGCCGAATGTGCCATCTGCCGCGACTACTGTTTTTTCCACCTTGTTGGTGA
Source organism: Antitrichia curtipendula (assembly GCA_951230915.1). NCBI lineage: Eukaryota > Viridiplantae > Streptophyta > Bryopsida > Hypnales > Leucodontaceae > Antitrichia > Antitrichia curtipendula. The sequence goes on from OX579635.1 coordinate 18,426,534, forward strand.
AAGCTTCAGACACCCAATTTGTTGATCAAGCATTGCATATCAAAGCTTATATTTGATTAGCTGAAATCCGACCTGTTAATTACTTTTTATTGTAACCAAATTCAAAGTGGGTGAATGAATTACTGCAAGTAGTGGGAGCTCAAAAGCCACAGCTTTGTACTTGACCTTGATGAAATAAACTTAGGGTTGTTACTCCTCTAATGTGCCAATTTGTTTGTCGGAGTCTGTCTTAGATGCTCAGTATGCATACAAACAAGTGATTAAAATTAGTGTTCTTCGAATTCAGTAGACCTCTATTTCAAGCCGAAGCTTCTAGGGCTGCCAATTCAACAAGCTTATTGGACATATTGATGCCCATTCGTTCGAAAACAACTTCTTCAATTTGTATTCACCCATCTACATTGGATTTGTCTCAAGTGTGAAATTTACAAAAGAATAGTGGTTCTTTGAAGCCAGCCTCGCAGAAAGATGCACCGAAGAGCACTGAGGCCGCGATCCCTCCACCACACAGAGCGGGGAGTGAGCGCTGGCTCGGTTGCCCGCCTCACGCGGTGCTTCCCTCAACAACTGCACTTCCGCCCAATCCTATGAAGGGACAGCATTGCGGACTCCGTGTCTGGAGTGGACAAGCCCTCCACATGCCTCCGGCGGACACTGCTCAGAGCCTCATGACCTAATCAGTGTCCTGCTTACCCCCACTTGGGTGACAGTCGGTCGCTACTCCGCCCGGAAGAACAAAGTTATCAAGAATGCACATGAAATATCCACAAGTTTTCAGGTCTGCAAAGAATATGGGAGTCAAAACGGTCACCTGGAGTGTATTTGAGCAAAAGTTGGACAGCACCTGCTTAGTATCTCGTACAGATTTTTTGCACATGAAAGAGGTTATTGCACAATTGATATTCCGTTCAATTCGATCCCTGTAACAGTCCTCTCCACATGTTTGATAACTACGAATGACATAGTGACTGAGGCATGGACTCCCTAATCATGCCCCTTCACGGAAGTAGTAAATCAAGGTCTACGATATAGCCAAACTTCCTCGCCACTACATGAAAATTTTAACGCAATCAGCATGTAATGCGTTCAAGCATTACTCCCACTCAGTGTTGTTTTTGCATGATTCTGTGACACTACTCTACACGAAGGTCTATAAACGAGGATTTAGACTGATTAGCGTTTCAGGCAGAACGCCCTAAAAAGTGGCAGAGTCCCTAAGTTGTGGAATTCCAACAATTCAACAAAATTGGCACTCTAATCATGTGCACCCGTCCATCATTTGAGATCAATTTTCATAACCAATCTCCATAATTCACACCAAGGATAAAATTCAATGCAAAGCCCAGAATAAAACAATGATATGTTTCCAGAAAATTGAAACCCAATTGCAGGGTGCATACAACGCGCAAATTCCCCATGAGGAGGAAACCAACAGAATTAGGATATTTGTTGCGCCTCTCGACTTTACTCTGCATAAACGACTTAACTCCAAAACTGGATGTAATGCGGTCACATCAAGCTTCTGCATACACCAGATCCAAATCTTGTGCTCGGGCGTACACTGGTGCACCTTGTACTGGCTGCCAATTTCTTTGCGATGTGCCTCTCAAGTTCAAGCAATTGTGCGAAAATCTGTGGAAAGTTGGATGTTGTATTGATTTCCTCCTGCAGCTGGAGTGCAAATTTTGCTTGGAAATGTCATTCAACAGCTGCATGACTGCAAATGGAATCCAAAGAATGGGTTTGTCACTGCAACTCATGAGTGACCTAAATGAATGTAAGGTTAGGCAATTGCCTGAGTGATCTAATTAATTGAAGTCCTAATTTGTACTCAGCAACGAATTCGGGACTAGATAGCACATCCTCATCACTTGACAAGCGGTCTCTCTTTCCCACAACGGAGTCATACAAATCATATTAATTGTCTATGCGCGATCTCACATGTAACACAATGTACATTCTATTAATTTGGGTGATTTAGTATAAGGAAAACAACTATGCCTTTATTGCATAGTATTGGAAGGTGTATATTAATTGCCCATGTGTAATTGTCCGGAATTGTCCATTTCCACAAAACGATTCTCCGCATGCTACTTGAGAAACAGAAATTAGTTCAGAAAATCAGTCCCAACTGAAGACATTTGAATTGATCAATGCTCATAATCAAGGATTATATCGTCACCGAGGCTGTGATGCCAATTCATCATTCATGATGGTGCAGCACTAAAATGTCTCAAAAGATTGACAACAATGAGGTCCTTAATCACCATTGAAAGCGGGTGGAGAACTGAGAAGGGGGTCCCTCTTTTCACTCAACAAGTCTTTATTTTATCCCACTTGTGATGCAATTTGTGGTGACACAATAGAGTGGGATCTAGGAGTAGTGAGTGAGTTTTGAACTGGATATGGCCTACGGCTTGACAAGAAAACACGGGATCTAATATTAGAGAATGTCATATGCCACCTTTAGCCAGAGCAATGAAATTTATTGCACGCTTGCACCATCAGATAACTGGTTTCAAAATCGCAACAAGCTAACTTGTTGACTACAAAAACAACAACACGTGAGACTGTAAGTACATTGTAGACCTTTCGTTTGGACCATTTTATTTTTCAGAGACCTGTTTGAGCTCCAATCTGAGAACTAGGAAGTAGGACATATGTTCGACATATAGGACATGATAGTATTTTCTAATATAACACAGCTCACATAATTGTTCACCCAGTCCAGAAAAGAATCCTGATTGGTATGTCTGGAGTAATTCTGAGCTTCCTCAATCAGTGCTTGCTCCATCACAGAATCCATTGATTTTCTTCCTAGACTACGCGATCCCCACGAATTGAGCAAAGCTTGCTTTGCTCTACGTGTTCGCCACTGCAACTCCTCAATCCTGGACGTCAGAAACAAATTGTAATTCCGCTGACAATTCAAATCGTTGCCCTCACCGAACACAACCATGTCACGCATCTCACCACTCGAAGGCCGCGGCTGTAAAGCTGGCACTACCTCATTTGCCACCACCGCCGAGGAGTTGGTCCAAATCCAATCCAGGACGTCATAGTTTCGCTCCAGGTCGTCGCTCGTGGGCAAGCACAGTATCAACGCTCCGTTGTCACGCACATAAGGAACGACATTGATGGCGCTGCTCAGTATGGTGGAGCACATAGGGCATGGTCTGGCATGGCCTTGCAGGTATCGGCACATGCATTGCCAGCAGAAGGAGTGTCCGCAAGCAGTGATCACTGGATTAGTTGGGGGAGTGAGGGCGCACATGTTGCAGGCGACTACCGACACTCGGGACAGATCGATTGAACTCACACGGGTCCTGGTCGAATGCAAACCTCCATCCATGATTATGATTTTAGCTTCCAGTCCTACAATCCAATGCTCCCCTTGATCAGTCTCAAAAGTACACAGCACCAGTATTCAGTATTCACTGTACTTAATATTAATGGCACTTGAAAGAAAGACCTCAAGCCCAGACGATGTGGAAAATGAAGTTAAATGTGCTGCTGTTGTGGTCCTTTACAGAGGGGCAACTGAATTCAAACCCACCTGTCGAGAATTCATTTGCTTTCCACTGAGGAAACTTCGGTGTGAAATTTACTTGTTGCATCGTCGGTAGTGAATGAAAAGAGGGTTGGGTAGTCCCTGAAGAAGGCCCTCATGTCCATCGCAGAACTTTGTGAAAAGTTTTTTACTCAAAGTTCCAGAGTCAAACTCTAAATGAAGTTGCTAATCAGAGAATTACTGGCTAATGAAATTATGGTGAAATGGGGCTCAATAGCAGAGATGAGCACAGGATCTTGAGCCCATGAGCCTAGGAGCTTAGGCTCTTCTGTTGTAAGTACCTACTAGTGTGTCTTGGTCATGAAATAGGTCGGAACGGGTCAAAAAATTAGATTATCTTTAACCCCTAAAGGACCAGGGGGGTTCTAGGGAGACATTCCAAAAACTGTGACTTTTTGGTATGTTATTCAAAAAAGAAAATCAAAACTTTTTTTTGGAACTGCAACCATACAAAACTAAAGTAAATTATTTTACCAAAGTGTAGAAAAAATTTCAGCCCTTTTCACCTTGTAGATTAAAAGATTATAGCATTTGAAGTGAGAGAAAACCCTTTTTTCCAATCCTGCAAAACAGGGTCAGCAGACTTCGGGCTCATTTGGAGTAAAATTTTTATTCTACACAAACATGAGATTTTTGACCATTCATAAGTATATGATATTAGGTTCACTCACAAAAAAATTTAGAAGAAAATATAGAGTCTAGCTTATTCTAAATCACCCTGCAATGCAAGGAGGTTTAATGAATTGGCAATACACTAGTCATTTTTTTGTGCAATGAGGAAATAATTTATTTGAAATCCAAACGGTGAAAAACTAGAGACTAACATTTGGAATATTTGGCAAAAATTTCAAGAATTTTGACTTCACTAATTGCAAGATAATAGGGTTTGAAGTTAGAAGAAAATGTTCTTTCTTGAAACTACTCCAACATAGCTAACAAAGTTTGACTCCTTGTAGAATGCGATTGGACAACTAAAATATATATTTTTTTGGACAATTGTATGCCATATTTTATTAGTTACATACATGCCAAATTTCAAAACTTGATGATCTTTTTTGCAAAAGATTCTCCAAAGATTCCCAAATTGCCCAAGCTGCCCAAAAAGTTCAGGGCAACCTAACTTTTGATCCAGGCGCCCGATCGGAAAAAAAATTAGTTTTTCACGAAGGAAGTACATGTTCACAAATTGTGTCCAAATTTCATGAACATCCAACCGAAAATGACTTTGTAGGAACCTACCCAAGATTTCTTGTGTAAGTTGAATGGACACTTGGTTCTTTAGGGGTTAATTTCTGAAAAATCATAACTTTCACAGAATTCATGCTACATGTCAAAACGCCACAAAACAAAGCCTTTGCACTCCTTTGTGCATATTGCTTTCTATTCATGCCATTTTTGTGGCGTTTAAACTTACAATGTGAAAGTTATGATTTTATTAAATTAAAAAAATGATTTAATTTTTTTTTAATTTAAAAAAAAACATAATTTTCACATCGCATGTCCAAAGGCCACAAAACAAAACCCTTGCACTCCTTTGTATATAGAGTTTTCTAATAGTGCCAGTTTCATAGCATTTGGACCTTTGATATAAAAGTTAAGATTTTTTTAATTAAAAAAATTAAATTTACTTATTTTTTATTTTTGAAAAGACATATCTTTCACATAGCATGTCTAAACACCTCAAAACAAAGCCCTTATACTCTATAAAGCATTCTTTTTGTACCAAGAATGCAACCTATCACACTATGGTATTAAATTTATTGAATTTCAAATTTTTTCTAAAGTAAAATATTAAATATTATTTTTACTCTTATTTTGGTTGTGGCAACGACACAAGGCACATTAGTACTTTAAGATAGGTTGTTTGTTTGTTTTGTTTGAGATCCAACAAACTATGAAGCGTCCAATAGCATTCTTGGTAGCGCTCAAAAGCTCATGGCAAGGAGGGATGCACAGACTTTGTTTTGTGGCATTTGGACAGACGGTGTGAAAGTTATTGAGTTTTAAAGTTTTTTTATGAATCAAAAATTGATTTAAATTCTCTTTTATTTTAGAAAAATCATAACTTTCATATTGCATGTCCAAACGCCATGAAACAAGGTCTTTGCACTCTTTTGTGTATAAAAGTTTCTATTCGTGCTAATTTTGTGGCATTTGAACCTATGGTGTGAAAGTTATGGATTTTTTAATTAAATTTTAATTGGAAAAAAAATATAACTTTTGTATTGCATATCCAAACGCCACAAAACCAAGCCCTTGCACTTCTTTGTACATAAAGCCTTTTATTTGTAGTAAAAATGCAACCTCTTACACTACTATGTAGAAGTTATTGAATTTCAAAGAGTTTATTTTTTTAAATTAAAAAATTATTTTTACTTTTATTTTATCAAGAATTCAGACTTTCACACTACATTGTAAAAAATATTGAATTTCAAAGTTTTTACAAATTATATATTAAAAAATTATTTTACTTCAATTTTGTCTATGGTAACAATATAAAGCATACTAGAATAAAAGGACCGTTAAAAAACTCTCTACGAGGGGGAAGCATGGGCTTTGTTGTGTAGCATTTGGACCTATCATAGAAAAATTGTTGAATTTCAAAGTTTTAATGAAGTAAAAAAGTAAAAAAGTACTTTTACTTTATTATGTTATATTGTGACAATGGCACAAGGCACACTAGTTTATGTTATAAACACCTTCTATAGTTATAGGATATTTATGCTATAGATGCCCATATTATAGGTGTTTGTGCTATAGGTACCTATGTTATAAGCACCTTCCATGGTTATAGGGAACTTTTGTTATAGGCATCTTCAATAGTTGTAGAATACCTACTTAAACTTAACCTCAAGGCTCATAGTCTCACATTTCTAAGTTGACATGCTAGTGTCATTGGACTCAATAGTGCCAAAAAAAATATTAGATTTTTGTTCATATCATTTTTTGATGGTTCATTGCAATTGCACGAAACACAAATTGATTATGTGCTAAAAGAAGATAGTTCTTGGAGGAGTACGAGTTCTTAGAAGAATATGCTAAACAAACAAAATAATATGTACAAAATATGAATGCCCACTTTAATGGATTCCATAATTATGGAATTTAGGTGTTATTGAGGCTTAATGTGCAATGCATACCAATTCAATTTTGAGCGGTACCAAGCCCTTATGTTGTACAAACCAAAATGATTTAGGTTGATTCTCACTACCAAAGTTGCACTACAACTTAAGCCTAGCCTATTACCTACATAAGCACAAAGGTAGGGCCTTGAAGCAATAAAAATATTCAACTTCTAGTTTAAGCAATCAATTAGTGCTTTACTTATTTAGAGTGACAATTATTTTCTCTAGAGTGAATAGATGATCGAGAAGTATTGGACTCTATTTTTACATTTTGTTTCACTTCTAGAAATACACCAAATTGATTGGGGGTGCTTCTCATCTCTACTCTACCTCATTGTTTCTTTTGGTAGTAAATCCATTATATTTGTGTAATAATTCTAGAAAAGTGTTGACTGAAATGTCAAGTGTCAAGTTTTTAGAATTTAGTCAAAATAATTCAAATGTTAAGTACTAGTGGAGGTCACCTAATTGCAAGAATATCAATTGATTGTTATTGTAACATGGAAGGTAGACCATATTGATATATATATACATGTCGAAAATAAAATATAATAAGATAATGATTCATAAGAAAGTATTTTTATTTTCTCAAGACAAAATGAAAGATAACATATTTTTAAATTAAAATAATAATACAAGGCAACTGGACATGAAGGACAACTAATTGCAAGAATATCAATCCATAACTATTGTAAAATACATGTTGAAGGTAAGATATTGGTTAACAAAAAAATATCTTTTACTTTTAAAGGTCAAAGTAAAAGTACAAGCCAATGAGGGATGGTAGATACCTATATAAAACTTCAAGGCAAGATAAAAAGGATCTCATATTCTCTTATCCTTTCCTATTGATTTTTGGATTTGTATCTCAAATATATTTAGAACAAGAGCCTTAATTGAAGGTGACCTCATAGCTGGGTAGTTCATGCTAGAATAAATTTGATATTTGATTTAAATTTACAAAAGGACTTTAAAAGAATACTAGAATAGAGATTGTTTTAGTTATGGAGAAAAGTGGTGCACTATTATCCAGATCATTTGACAAACATGTTGATGACAAATTAGACCTTTGTCCACATCTAGTGGAGTGTCACATTTGCATGAAGCCCTCAACTGATCCAATTGCAACCTCATGTACTCACATCTTTTGTTGGTCATGCATCTACAAATGGCTTCAAAATGACCCTAAATTTTGTTCCAAGTGTGGAATCACCTTGAAAAGAGAGATGAACATCATTGCTCTTTATGACCTTGGAACTAGTGCAAAGCCAACCAACAATACAATCAACACTAACGAGGCTACAACTTCAACCAATGTCATCCCACCTCGTCCACCAAATCCCACATGGATCAATTGTCCCGACTTGCACCGGGTGATATCTAAAACAACTGTAGACAGTTCGAGCCGAGATACCAATTTCACTATGGAGGCAACAAATTTGCAATTTCATCAACTTCTCAAAGAGAGAGATCAAAGGAGCTTTGAACAAAGGAAACAAATAGAAGAAATGAACTTTGAATTGATGCAAGAAGCACAAGAGAGTGCATTGCAACATTTGGAGGAGATAAACCGAATGGCTCAAGACATCGTAAAGTTGCAATTGCAATTGGCTCGAGCAAATGGCTTATTGCCATTTGGGTGGAGTGATGGACTGTGATATCAATGTATTGCCTAATGGTATGTACTTGTATGATATGTAGTTGTTAGTAGCTTGGATCTTGGTCATCCATGAAACAAATGAGGCAAATTTGTCTCCTTCATATATGAGAAATAACTAAAAGGTCTAGAACACCAATTTGATTAAATTTGCATCTTCTCAAACTTTGGCTTCGAGGACGTGCAACCTTAAATAGAATTCTACATCAATCGTGTTCTAGTTTTTAGAACTTTGTGTACATTTGACGAATAATTTTTGCCACCCCGGTAATAGACGGTGCCAATTCAACAAAATTGACAGTGTAAATTCTTGCAAAGAAGTTAGGTTACTGTCACTAGATGTTTCAAAGTGAGAGATTAAATGTTCAGCTATCTTGCTTGTTGCCATTTAAAGCCTTCATCTGTGAATGATGCAGCAACCAGAGTATGAGTCAAGCATCTTTTTTTCCATCACCTGCTTCAGATAGCTTGCTCCACTTTTGTAAATTTGGTTTGGCTTTGCAATTCAACCATGCCAGTTTCAGTTGGAGTGTTGTTATGTTTGTAATTTGGTGTCAGTGAATATGAGATACTCCACAAAATCTGGGCTTACAGCCTTATTTTCACATCCATTGAAACGGCATGCTGGAAAGTGTCGGAGTTGCGAAATTCAAGAGCACAAAACCCTAAAACCAATGTGTGGTGTAGATCTGAGCTGAGGTTCTTCATCTAGCTACTGACGTTAAATTGGAAACAAGCCAATTTCTTGAAATACTGCTATTGAGCCTAACAATTACGACGACCATTAACCCTTACTAACGCTTCTGCTCATGAATAAGAAATGGAGAGTATGCTTCTGTGCCGTCATGAATTCTACTGATGAATACCCATCCATTAAATTAGGCTGTTTTGTTTTGTTTGTTACGTTGAAATCTTCTGGACTGTGAGTCCCTTGGTCGGGTGCTTGGTACTGTTGTAAAGCCCCCGGCAGAGAGGGGTGCATAGGCTTTGTTTTGTTTTGTGGCATTTGCACTTTGCACATACGATGGAAAAGTTACAGATTTAAATTTTTTTTTTTTTTTTTTTTAAATTTTTAAATTTTAAATTTTTTTTTTTGGTTATATGAACGACACAGGGCACACTAGTTACTGATGAGTGTTAAGGTAAGGGGCTGTAAAAGCAACCTGTCTCTAAAAGCGATCCGGTAGATTTTGCCTCTAACATGTACCAGAAGTGTACATGAGTTTTTTAGGAGGGGGTCGCTTTTGGAAACCACTGTTTTTCAACTTCAAAAATTCATAACTAATTCCATGAAGGTCCAAAAAATATGAAACCACTTGGGTTAGATGTCAATTCTATTTTTCTTACCATGAAAATTTACTGAAAATTGTTTTAAGGAGTTTAACTTCCCCAAAATGAAAATCAGCTGGTAAAGGGTCGCTTTTATAGCCCTTTACCTTACATTATTCCTAAGGACATAGTTATGAGGCATTGACTCCCTACTAAATCATGCTTCTTCATAGAATATCATAATCAGTGAATATTAATACCCAAAAGATATACCACTTGAAACAATTTTCAGTAAATTTTGTTGGAAGAAAAATGGAATTGGCATCAAACCCAAGTCGTTTCATATTTTGGGGACCTTTGTGAAATTAGTTACAAATTTTGAAGTTGAAACGCAGTCTGTGGTCATTAGAAACGACCACATCTTCAAATGTACAATATTGATACATTAAAGAAAGCAAAATATATCTCTATATTAGTGGTTGCTTTTAGAGCAAACTACCTTCATAGTGAGAATATCATGGCTCCAAGAGATAAAACATTGTCGGGCATCCATCTACTTTGTAGTTTGAAGATTAGGCCTAAGTTTCTTACAAACATGTTTAGGGTAATTGAATATGAATTAGATGGAGCACATGCTACAAATGAAAAATTTACAATTCACCAACTTCTTATATGTACTTGTTTATATTTTTTCACTTTATAAATATCAATTCAATTTTAAAATTAATTAAGTCTCTCACTGATTTTTTATTTCAATTTTATTCGTTGTTGAAGACTATGGTGTGTGCATTCTAAAGAGCTGCATCCAAAGCATGCCCTCTGATTACTTGTAGGTTATTAATTGGAGCAAAGACTCATATTTTATTATTACTTTTTGGATTTTTGTTTAGTTTAGATTTTCTCCATCTTTCAAACTATACGTTGAATTCTTCTTCTTTTGATGAAAAGACATATTTCTATTTTTACCCTCCAAAGACATAGTAGCCTATGACGATATGAACAACCTCAATATTCTTTGTTTTGTATGCTCTATTTTGTGATTTTTGCCACTAAGTATGCTTGAAATTTGTTTTATTTCATTTTTCAAAGATGAAATCTCATATTTTCTATAAGTTGTTAATTTTTAATTTTTTTTGAGAAAATTTGAAATTACTATGACTTTTTAAGTAAAAGTGAAGAAAATTCATATCAAATACAATATATGCTCAAAAAATTTGAAATTTTCACCACATGTGTATATGATTGTGTGGAACGTTGTGGAATAAATTCATATATTTTATAATTAAAAAATCAATATATCATAGTTGTGAATCTAAAATTTAAATAGTTACAAATAGTTTAATTTCACCCATATTAGTGTGCCTTGTGGCATTGCCACAACATAATTTAAAAATGTAAAAGTAATTTTCTAATTTTTAATTCATAAAATTTTGAAATTCAATAACTTTCATATTAAATGTCCAATCACTACAAAACAAAGTCCGTGCATTCCTCCTCCTAAAGGACTTTCTAGCATTACCAAGAACACAATTGGAGGATATAGAGGGATGCTAGAATGTGAGCCTAGATTTATGAGCACATGAGCCAAAAAGACTTTACACCTATGTTATAAGTGTCTATAATATAGAAACCTTCTAAGATTATAAGATATCTACGTTATAGGTACCTATATTGTAGGTGTTTATGTTGTAAGCACCTCAATGGATGTAGGATGTCTATTTATACATATATTCAAGGCTCCTATGCTTGCATTTCTATGCTTACATGGTAGCATTGTTGGTATAGTATTGCTACCAAGTATGATTAGAGATTATTTATTTTTATTTTTTAGAGATGAAATCACATATTTTCTATAAATTGTTCAATTTTCAATTGTTTTTGAAAAAATTTGAAATTAATAACAAATAAAAGTTGTAGATTTTGAATTTTAGATCCATCTGTAAAGTTAGATTTACCAATGCTATCATCAATATTTTTCATAAACTTTGAAGGAAAACTTTAATATTCCTTCTAGATTTGATTACAAGAAAAATGTTATCACTTTTTTAATAACCTTTTTTGAAATGGATTTGAAATGAGGTTCTCTTAATATGGTGATTTTTTGAAAATTTTGTATTATTTAAATCTATGACCTCATTTTGCAAATGTTGTTTTGAGCTAGCTAGTCAATGCAATTTTGGCTTGGTCAATCACTTTACATACTTTCACATTTGTAATTTAAAAAATATATATCCTAGTAAATCCCAATCCAACCATGAGATAGGACAACAACTTGATAAAGTAACTACACAAATTAAGATGACTTTCAATTAAGCAAAATGAGAATGGAATATGAATTTCAATATGTTTGTTGTTTAGAAATTGGATGTCATAGTGCTAAACGATTAACCTATTGAAAGTCACACCATGTAATTTGTACTAGTTAGTCAGGTAGGAGGTCCATAAAGCACTTACAATAGGTTCTCTCTTTCAAAACAAAGAGGTACGTTTTGGTTTCTTATTGTGTCAACATTGTACAAATAGAGTACATTTAAAGAGGTGGACGCTTCTAGTGACCATTGCATTTTAAGTTCAAAAATTCATAACTAATTCCAAGAAGCTCCAAAAAAACATTTAATGAATTGGGTTTGATGTCAATTTCATTTGTTTTTCAAGAAAAACTTATTGAAAAATATTTCAAGAAGTCTAACCTCCCCAAATCACTTTTCAGCTCTTAAATGGGTGTTTTATAGACCTCCCACCTTATTACATATTGCAATAGGTACACTACTGCTTTGAGAAGATGTATATTGCACTAGATAGTAGAGTGATCAATGATGCTAGCGTGTGAGTGCAGAGATGCAAGTCTACAAGCCTCGAGTCTAGTTGTAAGTATGTACTTACAACCATTTGAAGGTATTTATAACATATGTATTTATAATATAGGTAAAGTATAACATGAAAAGAGTTTGTAATATAGGTACCTATAACATGGACACCTATAACCATAGAAAGTGTCTATAATATAGACTTCTAGGCTCATAAGTTCATAGATTTTGCTCACATGTTAGTACTACTTCTTGTAGAGCAATGACACAATTAAAATCTTGCACACTGCATCCAATGCGCTAACATTGATGGAAACTGGAATGGAAATTGCATCAAATTTGAACAAGTGCTCTACAAGTTGTATTCATTATGCCATGTATGCCTCCAAAGAAAGTAGAGGTGGCTAGAGATTGCCAATTATATATATATAAATTCTTGTTGATTTTGTTGCATTTAGGAATTGTACTCGGGCCAAGACAATGATTAAGCTTTTGAAGAACAAATACATATGTATGTATCTATCTATCTATCTATGTATGTATCTATCTATCTATCTATCTATCTATCTATCTATCTATCTATCTATCTATCTATCTATCTATCTATCTATCTATCTATCTATCTATCTATCTATCTATCTATCTATCTATCTATCTATCTATCTATCTATCTATCTATCTATCTATCTATCTATCTATCTATCTATCTATCTATCTATCTATCTATCTATCTATCTATCTATCTATCTATCTATCTATCTATCTATCTATCTATCTATCTATCTATCTATCTATCTATCTATCTATCTATCTATCTATCTATCTATCTATCTATCTATCTATCTATCTATCTATCTATCTATCTATCTATCTATCTATCTATCTATCTATCTATCTATCTATCTATCTATCTATCTATCTATCTATCTATCTATCTATCTATCTATCTATCTATCTATCTATCTATCTATCTATCTATCTATCTATCTATCTATCTATCTATCTATCTATCTATCTATCTATCTATCTATCTATCTATCTATCTATCTATCTATCTATCTATCTATCTATCTATCTATCTATCTATCTATCTATCTATCTATCTATCTATCTATCTATCTATCTATCTATCTATCTATCTATCTATCTATCTATCTATCTATCTATCTATCTATCTATCTATCTATCTATCTATCTATCTATCTATCTATCTATCTATCTATCTATCTATCTATCTATCTATCTATCTATCTATCTATCTATCTATCTATCTATCTATCTATCTATCTATCTATCTATCTATCTATCTATCTATCTATCTATCTATCTATCTATCTATCTATCTATCTATCTATCTATCTATCTATCTATCTATCTATCTATCTATCTATCTATCTATCTATCTATCTATCTATCTATCTATCTATCTATCTATCTATCTATCTATCTATCTATCTATCTATCTATCTATCTATCTATCTATCTATCTATCTATCTATCTATCTATCTATCTATCTATCTATCTATCTATCTATCTATCTATCTATCTATCTATCTATCTATCTATCTATCTATCTATCTATCTATCTATCTATCTATCTATCTATCTATCTATCTATCTATCTATCTATCTATCTATCTATCTATCTATCTATCTATCTATCTATCTATCTATCTATCTATCTATCTATCTATCTATCTATCTATCTATCTATCTATCTATCTATCTATCTATCTATCTATCTATCTATCTATCTATCTATCTATCTATCTATCTATCTATCTATCTATCTATCTATCTATCTATCTATCTATCTATCTATCTATCTATCTATCTATCTATCTATCTATCTATCTATCTATCTATCTATCTATCTATCTATCTATCTATCTATCTATCTATCTATCTATCTATCTATCTATCTATCTATCTATCTATCTATCTATCTATCTATCTATCTATCTATCTATCTATCTATCTATCTATCTATCTATCTATCTATCTATCTATCTATCTATCTATCTATCTATCTATCTATCTATCTATCTATCTATCTATCTATCTATCTATCTATCTATCTATCTATCTATCTATCTATCTATCTATCTATCTATCTATCTATCTATCTATCTATCTATCTATCTATCTATCTATCTATCTATCTATCTATCTATCTATCTATCTATCTATCTATCTATCTATCTATCTATCTATCTATCTATCTATCTATCTATCTATCTATCTATCTATCTATCTATCTATCTATCTATCTATCTATCTATCTATCTATCTATCTATCTATCTATCTATCTATCTATCTATCTATCTATCTATCTATCTATCTATCTATCTATCTATCTATCTATCTATCTATCTATCTATCTATCTATCTATCTATCTATCTATCTATCTATCTATCTATCTATCTATCTATCTATCTATCTATCTATCTATCTATCTATCTATCTATCTATCTATCTATCTATCTATCTATCTATCTATCTATCTATCTATCTATCTATCTATCTATCTATCTATCTATCTATCTATCTATCTATCTATCTATCTATCTATCTATCTATCTATCTATCTATCTATCTATCTATCTATCTATCTATCTATCTATCTATCTATCTATCTATCTATCTATCTATCTATCTATCTATCTATCTATCTATCTATCTATCTATCTATCTATCTATCTATCTATCTATCTATCTATCTATCTATCTATCTATCTATCTATCTATCTATCTATCTATCTATCTATCTATCTATCTATCTATCTATCTATCTATCTATCTATCTATCTATCTATCTATCTATCTATCTATCTATCTATCTATCTATCTATCTATCTATCTATCTATCTATCTATCTATCTATCTATCTATCTATCTATCTATCTATCTATCTATCTATCTATCTATCTATCTATCTATCTATCTATCTATCTATCTATCTATCTATCTATCTATCTATCTATCTATCTATCTATCTATCTATCTATCTATCTATCTATCTATCTATCTATCTATCTATCTATCTATCTATCTATCTATCTATCTATCTATCTATCTATCTATCTATCTATCTATCTATCTATCTATCTATCTATCTATCTATCTATCTATCTATCTATCTATCTATCTATCTATCTATCTATCTATCTATCTATCTATCTATCTATCTATCTATCTATCTATCTATCTATCTATCTATCTATCTATCTATCTATCTATCTATCTATCTATCTATCTATCTATCTATCTATCTATCTATCTATCTATCTATCTATCTATCTATCTATCTATCTATCTATCTATCTATCTATCTATCTATCTATCTATCTATCTATCTATCTATCTATCTATCTATCTATCTATCTATCTATCTATCTATCTATCTATCTATCTATCTATCTATCTATCTATCTATCTATCTATCTATCTATCTATCTATCTATCTATCTATCTATCTATCTATCTATCTATCTATCTATCTATCTATCTATCTATCTATCTGTGTGTGTGTTTAAAAATATATAAAATTATTTATGATTAGTTGAGCACTAAAAGTAGTATATCTCCACAAATTCAAATCAATAAACAAATTCTCCAAAATTTGTGTAAAAAAATTAGTAAATAAAAATTTCAAGAAAATAAAATTTTTTACATCGGTGTTTTGGAAAAATAGTAAAAAAATTAAAAAAAGATTGTCCATAATCTAGTCCAACTTAAACAAGCTTCTAATCAATTAATTACATCTGGAGAAAATTGAATTCTAGGATCCTTACATTGATATAAAGGAAGGTACAAAATAAATGTCTTTTTATTTTTTGAAAATCTTTTGGCTAATGGTTCGCTTGATTGACCTAGAAGATGATATTAGATATACATTTTTCAACTTCAAGTTTTAAGTTCAAGATTTTTTTCTTCTTGGTGACCGATTTGATAATTGTGACAACCAATCAAAGACAATCAGTCCTATAAATAGTTAAACATTTTTGAAAGGTATGAAAAATTACCTAAGATATAAAATATCCATGAGTACCTTTTCCATAAACTTGAAGTCTTTTATAGTTATGATGCAAAAAATATCAACTACAAATATGAACAACAAAATACAAGTACCTAGATAGGAAATAGATTGAATATATGGTGAGTGTTTCTTACAATTACCTCCTAAGACAATACTTCTTGTAGTTCCGTTTGAGGAGAATGAGTACGACTTCGGCCATCTAGATGCAAGCAAACGCTCTTCAACTTTCTATATATGCTAACAACAATCCAAATATTATATGTAGTACCTAGAAAGTTTGAACCTCTTAACCCCTAAAGTCCCATTGTCCCCTCGGGGGACAAAATGGATTTTGTATAGGCTCTTGTGGTCTTAATATTTGTCATGATTTTATGAAATTTTTTGTGAAGATAGAAAAACACATTAGCTTTCCGAAAATAATATTTTTTATTTCAATTGGAGTCCGAAAGCAAAAGTTATGGCACAAAAGTCATTTTTTTACTTCAAAGGGCTGAAAAAATCCTTCAAAAAAACTTAAAGTCAAGATATTTTAATTTTTTTTTGTATAGATTATAATTTTGTGTACATGTTAAGCTTTGTTTCATTCCATTTGGATTTGTTATGTGAAAGTTATGGACAATCTTGTTTTTTCAGGAAATGAAAGTATCTTCTTGAAAAATTATCTTGTAGGATTCATTTATGACCTCAATTTTCACAATTTCTTAAAAAGAAAAGTTACTCAAGATTAAAATCTCTTTCTACAACAATCTCACCGTTGAGATTATTGTATTTCACTTCCATTTTAGAGCTATTAACAGCTTAGATTTTCCTTCAATCTTGAACCTACTACTACTTAACAATTTTTTAATGCATGAAAACTGAGTGTACTTTTTTGGGTTTTTTTTTTCCCCTAGACTCTCAACTCAGTTATTTATCATATTAAATTAGAAACTCAAAATTAAAAGAGCAAAGATTTTAAGTTAAGAAGGTTCAAAGGCAAAAAATGTAGTTGAGCAGCGTGCAAAATAACTTGTTTCCTACATTTTAAACACAAATATCTTGCAATCTACACTGTCAAAGTTTGTGAAATTTCTTCCGCACATTCTTGTACTAGTCTAGTACAAGATCCTTCGATTAAATATTCTAAAAAAACATTTAAACTTTTTTTTTGCTCTTTGCTATAGAAATGGTAGTTTTGAGTGTTTTTTTGATGGAAAAGAGTCCTTGGAACTGTAGGGGTTAAAAGAAGTATTGCAGATCAAAATATGTTGTGAAGCACAAATATTTCATTAAAACTTAATAATGGTATTCCACAAACTTGGCACTTTTAGGTTCAGACCATGTGGTCTAAAATGTATGCTGCTCCTAAATTTCAGACTGTGCAGTCTGAAATCCTTACCAGTCCTAGAAACTGAATGAAAAAATGGCTTGGGAATACCGCCATTTGAACAAAATATCTGTTAACCCTAGACCGCCCATAGCCGATTTGGGTGAAAAACAGTGTAGTTTTTGAAGTGCTATAAATCTAAATGTGACTAAGTTATACAGATCTTAACCGTACAATCATGTAGTACACATGTTGTAGATGTCATGGATCAAATTTGAAGTCATTTGACTTCATAGATTGCAAGATTATAATGTTTTAGTGTTGAAAAAGAATGCTGAAATTTTCCTAAAAACACATTTAGAGGCCAAATTTGATCTTTAAACCTAATCAATTGAAAAAACTTTAAACTACAAAGTGATTCAAAACCAACACGCAAATGCATTGGTGAAAAAAAATTTCATTCAATTGACTCAATGTGTTTGCAAAAATGACTTGCAAATGTCAAAAATAGGCAAGAAAAGTTGCAAAAAACACATCTACAGCTGAACCTCCTTATAATAGAATGCTTCTCAGTCATTGACAACTTCTTCGATTGATGTGAAATTTTAGCCACACAAACTAGACTAGTATGCGCTACTTACCCCCAAAAAATTATTGAAATCAGACACTATATGAGGAAGATACAAGCCGCCAAAGTTCATTGTAGTTGCAAAATGACGGGATTTTGAATTTTGAATTGCTCCCAAACATTCAAAACAACTTGTATTGACATGAAAATTTCACCACAATAAGTAGACTTCAAGGGGATTTTAACACACCAAATTTTATTGAAATCGAACATTGGATGAAGGAGATACAAGCCCCCGAAGTTGCAGCCATGAAGTGCACTTTGGTGAATCAAATTGAGCTTGTGAACTTCGATTGGCTTTCATAAAATCATTACCTATTATATTGATTTGAAAATTTTACCACACAAATGAGAAGAAAAGGCGCAAATTCTCCAACAAGTTTTATTGCATTTGGACATCGGATGCAAAAGTTACAGTACTTTGAATTTAACTTAAAACTATGTGAAGACACTTTCTGTCCTCTTGGGCGGTCTAGTGTTAAAGGAGAATTATTAATAATTGTTATCAGACATGGAGAGGAATGCTGCAAGGAGATCAAATTGAAAGGTACATCACTTGTGCAAACACCGCTTAATTTCAAGTGCAAAAATCTTGTAGCAACGCTGTCCAAATTTTTGCTGAGCTTGTAAATTATGGATCATGTCTATTGTACAACTATTTTTAAAAATCTGAAAAAAAATCATTGTTGCTAATCTTGAATATCAAAAAATATCCTTGAGAAAATTTAAAAAAATGAACACATTTAGGCATGAATAGAAAAAATCAATCCAAAATTAGGAGTGTCTAAAAATTAAAGAAAAGCAAAGTATCAAAAGTCAAGAAATCAAATCAAGCTACCAAATTGTCAAACTTCAAAAACTAAACTATTTTAACAGCAAGGTGCCGAAACTTGTGAATGCCCTCATGAATGCCCATCATATGACTTTGTGAAAAAATTTGTATTCAAAGTTCTAGAGACAAAACGATAGTTTTGTCAAAAGTAGATGGAAAAAAAGACTCCATTTTGAGCATTGAAACTCTAAATGAATTTGCTAACTAGAGAATTATTGTATAATGAAATTATGGTGAAATGGGTCTCAATAGTGGCAAAAAATTGTAAAGTTTTATTCATATCATATTTCCGTGGGTCATTGCAATTGCAAGAAACACTTGTTGATTTTGTACCAAATGGGAATCATTCTAGGAGGAGTATGAGTTTTTGGAAGAAAACATTGTCTAAATAAGTTAATGTGAACAAGAAATGAATGACTACTTGAATGGATTCCATAATTATCAAATTCATGTTCTATCAAGGCTTGATGTGCAATGCATATGAATCCGCTTTTTTGAAGTACCAAGCCCTACAAAGCATAATTTTTTGGAATTCCTTGTGAACTGTGATTGGTTTAGAGTTTTTGTAGTTTTTTCTTGCTAGTTTCTGTTAGTTTTTATGTTTCCTAGTGTTCTAATGTCATATGGAGGCTAGAAGATCTTCAAAGAATTCCTATAGAAAGAAAATTTGTGGTTTTTCTTTGCAAGGATTTCATAAATTCTCTCCAAATCCCTTCTGTGCAATTCCAAATGGTAGACTTTGAAGCATATTGACACATCTTACATTTCAAAGTTGTGTTCAACTAATATTTAGTAGACTTTACAAGATGCAATTGTCCCATATTAATTGTCAAGGGTGTTGTCTTGGATGTCGTGAAGATGGACACATAAGACTGCAAGTTGTCTATTTCCAAAACAATGAATTCTATTTCCAAAAATCTAACATTCTTTGAAATTGTATACTTTAGAAACCTAAAAAATTTAATAATTTATGAAATTGTAAAATGTTTTAACAAATGAAATCTATATACTACTAATACTTTGAACTCCTCAAATCTAAAAAATGGTCTAGGTCAAAAAATTTAAAATGTACAAATCAATGAGATTCAAAATCTACATTTAAATTAGATTTGAGACTTTAAAATCTACAAACTATATTGATTATGTATACTAAGATCTACATTGAAGTTAGATTTTAGAGGCATAAATCTACAATCAAGCATATTGAATTTAATAAATTGAATTGGTATGGAGGTGGGAACTCGCTTACTTTTTGAGAAAGTGTCAGGACGGCGATCACTTAAAATTTGGTGAAGCATTGTATTTCTATATTTATCTTCTGGACCAAAAAATACTTTAAAAAAAATATCCATGCACCTTTTCATCCAAATTTGGTGACTTCATCCACATTTTAGTAGAAATGGAAAAATTTTGACAAAAAAAGATTATTTTTTTTTTGGTGAAAAGTAGAAATTTGTTTTGTAATGGTGTAATCTGGCTACATGGTGCCAAAAAAACTTAAGGGGTTGGTGGGGACATCTTTAAATAACACTAAAAAATGCACAAATTTCCCTCTTCATAAAATTCTATGTCTCACATTTCCCTATGATTGTCACATTCTTTGTGAACATCAATTTGTTGCACTTGTATGTTTCTTTGGATGGGACGGTTAGCACAATATCAGCAGGGGATTCAAAAAAAGTTTCAAAAAAAGTTTCTTGTATTGAGGTCAAGCAAATCAAAATCACGTTGATTCTCACTTCTGAGGTTGCACTACCTAAGTCTAGCCTCCACAAATACAAAGGCAGGGCCTTGAAGCCCTAAACAAATTCAATAATTTCTAAGTGCAGTTGATTAGTGTTTTCCTTATTTAGAGCGACAATTCATTCAGTGCAATCAAAGCTTCTTTTCTCTTGAGTGAATTTCAGAGGATTGGAAATCATTTGTTAAGACTGTATTTGCATACATATCCAGCTTGTCTTGCTCTAGATATGCACCAATTGAATTGATTGGGAGGGCTTTTCATCTCTACCATTGTCATCACTTCTTTCCATAGTGCGTCCACTATATTTACATATTACTTCTAGGGAAGTGTTGACTGAAGTGTTAAGTACTAAGTTTTTAAAATTTAGTCAAAATAACTCAAATAAGTACTATTGGAGGTCACCTAATTTGTAAGAATGTCGATTGATAGTTATTGTAGCGTGGAATGTATGCCATAGTGGTATATGTTGAAGATAAGATGAAATATTGATTAGTAAGAACTATCTTTTATTTTCCTAAGACAAAAAAAAAAGATAATGTATAATTTTTAGATTAAAATAAAATACAAGGCAATTAGACATGGTAGGAACATAAGGTAGAAACACCCGTATCCGATCATTTCAACGATTTTGTGACATATGATGAGCAATATGAAGGGATGAATATTTTTTCCTCCGTAGAAAGATAGGAAATATAGGGATTGCAATTTTTTCGTAATTTTATTTCCAAAATCGAGATTATTGTATTTTTGGAATCCAAAAAGTAGTCCAAGCCCATAGCCAGTGTTTAGAGTCTTTCAATTCTAATCATTTAAGAACTATTTTCTACCAGAAGAAACTCATGTTTTTTTGGACATCCCAAAACTGAACATCAAATTTTTTGGACATCAAACATAACATTAGGATGCTAGTTTTGACAACACGGGTTTCTTCTAGTGTTCCTACTCATTACTTCCTACTTTCTTGCTCACTACTTTGGGACATGTGTCATCACCTAATTAGCTCCAACCTTGAAAAGGAAAAAAAAAAACATTCCAAGATTTGGTTGGAAACTTGTTTTAGCCATGGTTGGAAATAGATGCACACTTCCAAGTTCACTTGGGTATTCAACCTTGCCTGGTTGGGTATAGGTGTTTCTACCTTATATAAAACCTTAAGCCAAGATGGAAAGGATCTCCATCTTCTCTTATATTTTGATATTGATTTTTAGATTTATATCTCAATTATTTGTCGAAGTGAATATATTTAGAACAGTTGAAGAGCCTTAGTTGAAGGTGACCTAATGGTTGGGTGGTTCATGCTAGAATAGATTTAGTATTTTTTTTAATTTACAAGAGAACTTTAGAAGAATTCTAGAATAGAGATTGTTCTAGTTATGGAGAGAAGTGGTACACCACTTGACATACATATTGATGACAAATCAGAAAAATATGTAGAGTGTCACATTTGCATGAAGCCTCCATTTAATCCAATTGCAACCGCATATGGTCACATCTTTTGTTGGCCATGCATCTACATGGCTTCAAAATGGGCCAAACCTTGTCCAATTTGTAGAATCAACTTGGCAAAAGACATGAGCATGCTTGCTTTTTATAATAATGGAACTAGTGCAAAGCCAACCAACAACATAGACAACAAAAATGAGGCAATGACTTCAGCCAATGTCATTCCATACTTGCATCACGTGACGTCCAAAATAAATATAGACGGTTCTAGCCAAGATGCAAATTTCACTATGGATGTGGCAAATTAGTGACTATTTCATCAACTTCCAAAGAGAATTTAACAAACCACATGTTCCAATGAGAACAAAGAATCTGTGACTTGATGCAAGAATCAAAACATAGTATAGTGCAACATTGGGATGATATAAACCAAATGGCTCAAGACCTAGTAAAGTTCCAATTCCAATTGGCTCAAGCAAAAAGCCAATTGACTCAAACAAATGACGTGTTAGCTCAAGCAAATGACTTATTTACCAAACCACTAACTGTACAATTTAATACATTCATAATTTACTGGATGTTGAAGAGCGGTTGATTGAAGATAGATCAGATGGGCTCATTTGTACTCTTTCTAACTAAGTGTGAGAATATCATGGCTTCAAGATGTTGTCAGGCGTCCTGATTTCGAGTCAATTTATGATATGGGTTCCCAAAAGGATTGTCTTACTAAAACACTGTCATTTTTAAACTCACTTAATGTGTCCTAGAAATTATATTTTTTCACTTTACATGAATTTAATGATAAATTCATGAAAAAGTTATAATACTCCATCCAAAATATTATTGAGTAAGAAAATTTGAACAATTTTAGTATTCTTTTTTATTCTTTTGTTCTTCAAAATGAATATTGTCCCAAGTCTACATTTGAGACAAAAGGAACAATCCGGAATACCAATTTATAGCAAAGTAGTTCATAAATATGAAGTCTAGCTAAAGCAGTGTTTGAGCTATATCTATATTTGATTTTAACTCTTCATTTGATGAATTGATATATTTTCTTATTTATGAAAACTTTGAAAGATCACATATTTTTACACAATTTAAAAGGACTATGATTTCACAACATCTTCATCATATTAAAAAATGATATACATAAATACAAACTAAATAAGGTGACCAACTATTTTTCTGAATTGAAAACCTTAAATACATAGTAATTTCATTACTCTCATGTGACTAGATTTTAATTATCATAAATAAATAAATCATTTTTTTTTAAAAATTAACCTAAATAACACATAATTGTTGAATAGTAACACAATGTTTACAACACCATGTATTTTTTTGTAACTTTCCAATGTTTTTTTCATTTCTGGAAGGACATTTTTATAAAGTCCGGAGAGTCCGGGAAGGAATACCCTAATCAAATCTTTGCCCTTTCAATGCTTGATAATCCATAACCGGTTGTTGACTTTTCAATGCTAATGTGGCACCATCCCATTGGCAACCCATCACCATTGCCATTACAAGCTGCAACTCATAACCTTCTTTCCTTTCAACTTGCTTCCTATACCCTTGGATCTTGAAGATCAAAGGTTGTGATTGAAAAATGTACAACCGGTTATGTACGATAACCTATTTGCCGCTAGTAGGACTCATCGGTTATCTGACAGTTGTGTTTAAGCTTTACTACACATTTGCTAACCAACAAGGCCACTTATTTACAGAGCACAGACATTTCATGCAGTTGTACGTTCGTAGAGAATACAGATTGAATCTGATGTTGGCGCATGATACTCCCCTGAAAACGCATGCATGTAGCGGTCACATGGGATTGTGAAACTGTGACCTGGCGTGGAGTGCTGACCGGTTATGAAGCTTGAATTGTCTACTTTGTAGTTCGGACAATAAGCTCTGAGTTTCTTACAGACATGCTTAGGGTAATCGAATGTGAATCTGGAGCATTTGCTAGAAATGAAATGTGTGCAACTGACCCTCTGATAATCCTTGTGTACATATGGGTCTGTACTCATTGTGTTCAGATTTGGTTTGTATGTAACTTGCTTTTCATTTCGCAAGTCTGGAGGGTACGTGTTGAATTGAGTCTTCGCAGCGCTTGGGCGTTACGAAAATGCTGTGTAATACAGAAAGTGAACCAATTTGTGGAATTTTAGGTTTCGGTTGCAAAGCGACTGCCCGTGTACTAAATGTACTAAAGCTATGCGTGCATCAACACACAAAACTTAGCTGAGATGGTGGACTCACCGTCCTAGCCTGGAGAGACATCATTAAACGTAAGACAGTGTGTAGTCTTTCGTGCTATTCGAACAGACCTTCAAGCTTCATTGCAAGAGGATTTTCTCAATGGCTCCCAGTAGCGTGAGTATGTTGCTCCCAGGGTCAAAATTTTGTAGGTTACAGCACAGAAATAATATTTGAGTTGTGATTTCCTCCTTAAGCAAGCGTGGGAAATGTCCATGTGGGGGGGCTCACAATTCCTTCAAGTCCATGCTCTGCCATTGCCATGGGATTGGCTCCCCCAGAGGCAGGCCTACCTCGACAAAAACATTCTACCCTCAGCAGGTCTGCCTCGGCAGCAGGCTCCGGCAATGGTTCCCCTGGTAGCGGCCTTTGCATGCCTCGGTGGTTGTAGACTTCCTATAAAACTTGATCAAGGGCTCCTTTGGTGTCCACTCTTCCTCTCACAGCCCATTGATTCCTTCCACTTAATTCGTTCCCCTCTTTCGCATTCTCTTGCTTTCAATTGTTGCTGGAGTGTGGATCGTTGTTTCGACTGTCACCATGTCTGGAAGAAAAGAGTCCAGCAGTGCCCGGAAGAAGGCCGTCACCAAGTCCGCCAAAGCGGGGCTTCAGTTTCCGGTTGGGAGGCTGGGCCGCTACTTGAAGAAGGGTCGCTATGCACAGCGTGTGGGATCCGGAGCTCCTGTGTATCTGGCTGCCGTTTTGGAGTATCTCGCGGCTGAGGTGAGTGAGTTCAAGAGTGTTGTGGTTGAAGAGTACTTTCTAGTGACTCCTTGGGCTTCCTAGTACGTGCATGCCTTGATTGGAGTGAAGTGGTTGAGATATTGCAATAGCAGTACATGATCTCATTCGAAATATGTGTTTGTTGTTTCCAGGTTTTGGAGTTGGCTGGAAATGCGAGCAAGGATAACAAGAAGCGCAGGATCATTCCCCGCCATATTCAGCTGGCCATCAGGAATGACGAGGACCTACGACAGCTGCTGTCTGGCGTGACAATTGCTTCCGGAGGCGTATTGCCCAATATCCATAGCGTGTTGCTCCCCCAGAAGAACGCTGTTGGAACTGGAAGTTCTCAAAATAACTAAGCTGTGAAAGATAAACTACATTTTTGCATGGCAAAGACAATCCTTTCACTTACTCTTGAAGTTGTGCAAGGATCAGGGGTAAATTCCAGCATGAACTTTTTCTAGTTCAATTTATACTATTTTAGTACCGGTGCCGGAGTGATGCAAGCGTTGGCAGAGTTTTTCATCCTTATTGGTGAAGGCTGCAACCACCTTGCTGATCAAGCATTCTATTAGCAAGGACTGCATCTGATTATCTCAACTTCGGCCTATTACTATACTTTGATATTGTTAGTATCAGTAATTGCAAGAACTGAGAGCCAGAAAGGCACAGCCTTGTACTTTTCCTGAGCGGATGAAATAAACTGATGGTCGATCGTTACACCTTCAATATTTGTACATGTCAACCTTCAAGGAGTCCTGCTTAGATTCCAAGTATGCATCAAATCATGTTCTGCCTTCTGTCGTTTTTCTCAGTATACTGGATCACGTGCTGATGTGCTTATTTAATTGTAAGAGTTCTTCTTCTCAACATATTTAGCCAAATTAAGTTTTGAGTGACGTAGAATGAGCATCACTGATTCGGTCCTTATTGATGTTATTCTTTCACTCTACTGCAAGGCTGATTATACCAACTCTAGCTTACTAGTGATTAATTTTGATTAGGGTTGTTAGATACTGTGCTTCGAATTCAATAGAACTCTACATTGCATGGAGTTTTAAGGGTTTGTTTTTTACACAAATATTGCATGGAATTTTTGAATCAGTATCAGAACTGGATAGAACACTATAAGGATTGTACCACATCGAGGACTGAGATGTGACTACAGTCAGCATAGCTAGTAGGGGCCTTATAGTCTTATACGTTAAAAGTATTTTTTATGCTTAAGGTCAAGTGCTTTAACATGTCTTCTGGCTATGTGTTCAGGAATCTGGATATTAGGAAGTCAATTTATCTCTGATAGTTCAAGGGTTTTCAGATTGAGTTTTGATGTGCACCCAGCCGCATGCATGCAAACTGATTTGAGAAACGAGACTCTTGCATCTAGAATGCAATATTGGAGTCTCGACTGGGGTATGTTTAAGTGTTGTCAGTGTTAATTAGGGATAAATGCATGCTTTCGTATTTTATTTCAAATGCAAGCTAGCTTCCAGAGGTGTCGATTGAACACATTAATGCCAGTCTCGCCTTCCTTTGAAATATGACTTCAAATGACAATTTTTTGTGAATGAAAAGTTCGTCTGAAAACCTACAAGACAAAGTTAATTGTTATTTTGGAGTGGATAACAATCGAACAAAACGTCTGTCGAGGCAGGATAACTCCTGGTTGAATGATTTTAGAACCATTGTCAATGCTAACTAGAGCCAAGGTTTTGCCAGACAGTTGTGCTTTGGCATATAGACCCAGAGGCATAAATTAACCACCAGATTCTGTCAAAGTGAGCAATGTGTGTCTTGGAGTGTCTCTGATGCCACAGAGAGCATAAGGGAGAGTTTGAAGAGTTTCACCATGGAAGGAATGAAACGGAGTTTACCATCTCAAATTGAACCATTACCACCTCAGTCTTAAGTGCTAAACTCCGTTACATTACCATGGTGATAAAATCTTAAAACTCCCTTGTGTTTATTGTAAGTTATCAGAACTGCCTCGTCTCCAGAATTTCTAAATCACTTTAGGTTTGTCATAGGTAAATTTTACAGAAGGTCCGTGCAAGCAAGCCTCGCAGGGCAATTCGTCGGAGAGCATTCAGGCTCGTGATCCCGAGATCACACAGCGGGAGTGAGCGCTGCTCGGTCCTCACCAAATTCACGAGATGTGCAAGAATTAAGATGGACAAGCTTGCAGGTCTGCAAACAATATGGAAGTCGGAACGGTCACCTGGATTATATTTCAGCAAAAATTTGGACAACACTGCAGTTGCTGAGTCCACCAAGATGTTTGTACTTGAATGAAGTTATTGCAATTATGGGCAATTTTGTTGAAATGGCGCTATTCCGCATGTCCCGCTATTCTGCACGATCTGAAATGTAGAACTGTCCTAGATGTCTAAAATCTACACCTATCTTAGATGTCACTATTTACAATTCAAAACATGTAGCCTGAAATCTATACCAGTCCTAGATTTTTTAAATCTTTATAATCCAAGATTTTTTAAATCTATACCTCTTCTAGATGGCATTTTCAAGGTTCAGAGTAGGTGGTCTGAAAATGGCACATGAAAAATGGTAGAACCACCCATAGTCAACTACTTAACCCTTTAGTGATTGTGGTTGATTTGGGGGATGAGTCATTTTTTTAATATATACTTTTAAAAAGTTATTTTGGGATGAGCTTTGAGCCAGATAAACATGATCGGACCATAGAAATTGAGGCTACAAGGCCTTGGCAATGTATTGCCACAAGAATGAAGGTGATCGAAGCTTTCATTTAGACATGAGAATGGCTCAAAGATTGAAGTGAGAACTGAATCTACTACAACCAAGCAAAAAGTGTCTCTAAAGTAGGTGGCTCAAAATTCTCTCACAATCTAAAACACTCCACTCCTCAAATATACATTGTTTGTACATGTTGGTTTTCCATCTTCACAAGAATGTACAAAAAATGTACATTTCATGGTTTTTAAACCTCCGGCGTTTCAACTTCCAAAATTCATAACTAAATCTATAAAGTTCCAAAAATATGAAATAACTTAGATTTGATGCCAATTCTACTTGCTTTTCAAGGAAATTTTATTGACATATAATTCAAAAAAATTTACCTCCCCAA
Source organism: Antitrichia curtipendula (assembly GCA_951230915.1). Taxonomy (NCBI): domain Eukaryota; kingdom Viridiplantae; phylum Streptophyta; class Bryopsida; order Hypnales; family Leucodontaceae; genus Antitrichia; species Antitrichia curtipendula. Next base: position 18,455,052 of record OX579635.1, read on the forward strand.
AACTCAATTTCAATACTTAGATGGGTAGTTTTTGGCCCTCCTACCTTAGCTAATCCATGTACATCCTTGGATTTCATGGATTAGATAGTGGTGGACTTGCCAAGCAACATTGTTGCCTTCATGGCTTGTGTATTTGATAAAAATTTGCCTAGATTGAAGCTTATTTGTACATTTCCTTGGCCAGCACAGATTCATTCAAACTAGCATAGCTCACACATTATTGCATGCATTGCCAAACAATTTGGTTTAAAGTGAGCGTCTAAAGATGCTCTAACTCCGTTCCTCTTTGGATTTTTACAAATTAGGTGTATTTTGACCTACAACAAGCATAGAATCCAGAAATTGATCAAAATGTGGTCGACCGGTCACTAAAGGGTTGAGCAATTCCGTACATGTTCTAGAGCATTCCATGAATGTTCTGAAGCATTAGAAGGCAATGTAAATTTACTACCATGTAGAAAGATAGAAATGATGGACATTGACAAATTTTCGTGATTTTTTTCCTTAAATTCAAATTACATAAATTTTGGAATCCAAAAGCTAGTTTCAATCCATACCAATAGAGTCTTCCAATTCTAATCATTCTAGAACACTTTTTTGCTCACTACTTCCTATTCACTACATCAAAACATGCATTAGGACCTTATAGTCCCAACCTTGCAAAGGAGAAAAAATCACATTCCAAACTTTGTTTGGAAACCTATTCCAACCTTGGTTGGAAATAGCTACACCCTACAAGTTGGGTATCCCATAAATGATGTAGAGGACGTTTTATAGCCAATGAATGACAAAGATCTCTTCATGTAGGATAGAAGTGCAACTATTCATCCTTCCAATTTTGTGTGGAAAAAAAGATCTTCTACAAAAGCTTCTCTTCCAATGAGTGCTTTTTCATTTTTTTAAGCCAACAATTCACATGGTATCCAAATAGATGATTTCCATAGTGACCAACTTGTCGTTTAAGGGGTATGGATGCTTGGTTGGTAATGGGTGGTTCTACCATAGTGCCATTTTAATGAAATTCACTATAATTGATGAACCGTTCAATTTGATAGATCACATCCAAAATTCCCCTCCATGCTTTGATAATTGTCTGAGGCATTCTCTCTCCTTCCCAAAAAATCTTGATCTGTGATCTATGTTCATACTTTCAACACAAAAAATGAACAATTAAATAGAATTAGTATTTACAAGGTGTTGAATCGGATTGGTTGCTTGAAAAAAGATGAGTTCTGTCTATTTGAAGGTTTAGGGTTTAACCCTTAAAGAACCTATCCATGGATTTATAGTTTTAAGAACCATTTTAGTTGATAATACTATGGAAAGTGTAATGCAAAAGGAATGTTTTGTATTCTAAAATGAGTGAAGAATATTGTATGAGTTGGTTGAAAAGAATACTTTTTTTACTAATCTCTTATGTAACTTCCAAATTTCTCTTAATACACATGAGACCAAATTATAGCTTCTTGGTTAAGGTGTCCAGATTAAGGTGTCCAAAAGGACTAAGGTGTCTAGATTTTCATGAGGGCTAGACAACCCATAGCCGCTTCTTGTTGGAGTCACTTTTAGGAACTATCGATAGACGATTAATTTTCGAGGCACTGGAAGTTGTATTCACCAAGAAAAATCCCATAATGCATTGTATGCCATGTCTGCTTTGTCATGGCCTTTTTTGTTAGCAAACATATTGTAGTAGAAACATTTATGAGCCGCAAGAGTAATTTCAATTAAACTAGAAAATTTTATATTGACAATATTAAAATTGGCAAAAATGAGATACATAAGCACAGGCATTCATTTGAGGTTTGGTTTGTTTACCATCTAACTTGGCTTATCATTTTGTAAGTCTAGAAAATACGTGCAAGGCTAGGATTGAATCTCCACTAGTACACAAGGTTGGGTTGTTTCAAGAGTGTTGTGCATTTACAAAAGACGGCTCAATTTGTAGATGTTTAGTTTTAGGCATGAGAAGCAAAGTTTTTTTAGATTATGTACATTTGTGCATGCAGCAATACAACAAATTTGGCTGTGAACATGGACTCACCGCCCTAGAGAGGCATCATTTAATCTAAGTATGCAATCGTCATACTAAAACTTCGAATGAACCTTTAATTCTATGTGCATGAGAAGTTTCTTGCTCCTTAACCTCCGCTACCACAAGTGTACAAGTTGACCCTCTCAAATTGTTGTATTGGATACCGCCCTTAGTGTCGATTAGATTTCATCCACAAAGCTTAGTATACAATGAAATCTCATTCGTTCATCATTGTAGCATAGTTACTATAGCTTCATTTGTATAGCTTCTCATATGTACTTATACGTTGTTCTCTTTCAATAATCTACTTGTCTTGTGAGTCACATTATAAACAATGAATTTCTCAACATGGTATCAGAGCGGGACTAGCAAGTAGAACTTGTGACATACGAAAGTTTAGATTTGTAGAAGTGATCATTGATATATAAGAGAACTAGAGTAGTTTGAGAGAGAAAAGTCAACCTAGTGAAGCCTTGCTCCTAGAGTTGATAGATTGAAATCACAAAAATGGCAAAAGAATCTAGCGTAGTATTTAGAGAAGTAGACAAGCTAAAAGGCCTGCCAAACTATTATATTTGGTCTCTCAAGATGAGAGCAATGCTTAGAGCGGAAGGTCAATGGGGGATCACAGACAAAGTATAAACTCACACTATAATTCCAGTCACAATTGATGGATAAATATTCATCAAGATATTATTCAGGAAGAAGAAGGCATTGGCATGCAAGTTGATTTTTCTTTTAGTCTTTGACGGCTTGATTGACTTGATTGCAGAACACGCAGACCCCACTCAATCTTGGAAGGTGCTAAAGGACCAATTTGCATAAAGAAATCAATCCTAAATTCTTATACTAATGAGTCAACTTCAATTGTTGAAGATGACGGAAGGTGGATCTGTTGAGATTTTATTAAATGTGTCATAAAACTCAAGAACCATCTCAACAATATGAGAGAGAAGCAATCATACCTCAATGTCAACCACATAAATCTAAAATGGACTACCGAGATTGTACGAAAGTACAATCTAAACTCTTACATTACAAGAAAAAGGTGTCTGCCACAACCAACTGAACTATGACTAGCTGTCCTAAATAACTACGATACAATTGGAACTTCATTATTGCACCACGAGCATAACGTGTATAGAAGGGCAGTCATTTCAGAGTCATTATGTAGACGGTGGAATGAACTTTGTTGGAATTGTGACTAAACATTGCGTTCATCCGTTGTTTTTCTGTGAGCGTATCGTTGGATGGCGTGACATGGACGTGTGAAGCCCTTCCGTCGATCTACTTAGTTGTACCCTAGTCATGACATGACTAGGTGGTAACTGCATTGCCTCCGTGAATGACTACAACACCAATGGGAAATGATTGTCCGATGCATTGTAAATGGCTTCTGACCTAAAATGATGTACATTCCCATTATATTAGTGGAAGGCATTTTACGGTCTTCAAGATTAATATTAACACAATGTATGTCTAATGAAACAGAAACTTAGTCATAAGTAGACATAAAAGCTCTTTTTTTTTTGTAAGGCACATGAAAAGGTGAGAGTACAATTCAAAGAAGAATACAAAGCCTAGATAGCTAATAGGCTACATGTGCTAAGAAATTGTCTTCATGTGACAATTCGATGGCTCCAATTAGAAACGGTACTTGTGAGGGTGTTGGCACTACTTTCAGAGTTGTAAGACTTGAAGTTTCCACTGTGGTGCTTATGAACACATCTATACTATCTAGGACCTCCCTTTTAGCTCGTGCTTCTTTTTGCAAAACTATTTTCCATCCTAGTCTCTTGGGCACATCAGAGAAATAGACTTGTATTGCTTGACTTGAGAAAATGAATTGCGATCTCAATACACAAATCATTCTACTATGATGCGAGTGGGTAAAGGCCCAAGACAATTGAAGGATTGCACTAATAGAAAAACAATGACCAAATCAACAAAACATCAACACAAAAGTGTTGATTTTGATATTGTATTGTCCATTTGAACAATTTTTTGTTGATTTTGGTAAAAACTGCCAAAATCAACAAAAATTTTTGTTGATTTGGATACTACAACTCTAAATCAACAAAAAAATCAACACTTTTTGTTAATTTTGACTTTCAAGAATCTCAAATAATTTTTTGATTTGAAAAAAGTTTAAATCACCATGGTTAGTATTCTATAAATAATGTGATTTAAAAAAACAAAACTAAATCATTCACAATTTGGTATTTTTCAAAGTCAGCAGACTTCATAGGCCATTTAGGAATAGAAAAAAAACTTTTCTTAAAGATGTAGAACTAAGAAAAGTTGCCAAATCAGATTATCTTTCATCTCCAAAAATCCGTTTGCAATCTCAAGTCTCTAATCAAAAGTTATGAATAAATTTCAGAGAGGGGTTGAATTGAACTCTTTTTTTGACATCATAAAAGACCCTCTCTAAAATTTATTTATAACTTTTGATTGGAGACTTGAGATTGCAAACTGATTTTTAGAGATGAAAGATACTTTGATTTAGCAACTTTTCTTAGTTCAATTTTTTTTAAAGTTTTTTTTTTAAGTATTACTAAATGTCCTCTAAAGTTTGCTGGCTTTGAAAAATATCAAAAAAAACAAAACAAAAACTTCATAAATAAAAAAGTACTCCACACATGTACATGTGTGTGAATATGTGGTGCAATGATTTGGACCTTGTACCCCAAGTAAGGGGTGCAAGGTTCAAACCTTCCTAGTGTCCCTTTGCCCACGTGGCGGGTTGCCTAGGTGGCATGCCCACGTGGCCAGGCCACATTGGTGGCTTGCCCATGTGGCTTCTATTGGCCACGTGGCACTTTATGTATGGTCAATTTTTGAAGGTTGTGGAAATTTTTAAATATTTTATATTGATCAAATTAACAAAAAAATCAACACTTTTGTGTTGAATTTTTGTTAATTTGGTCACTGTTTTTTCTACTAGTGATATGATTTAAAATACTAAATTGTTAGGAATTTAGTTATGGAATTAAAAAAAATGCCAATCCCAATGGTTGTATTGTTGTAATAAACAATCTGCATCCAATGTTTTAAATTGAACTAAATAAAGGACTTCAAAGTTTATTTCAGAGTAGAGATTTCATAACTATTTGCAAACTAAAACTCCTCATAACTTTCATCCCAATAATAAAAAAGAAATGATTAAAAGCTTTTTGCATACATATAAATCTAGAAATCCAATTTCAAATTTTTATTTCTTTAAAAAATGATTTTTTTAGCTACTTGAGTTGCCCGACAAGGAATGAAAATTGTATATTATGCAATAATTTTTTAACCATGTAGTCAAAGTTATGAAAATTATTGTGCCTTAAAGCTACTCCTCAAGCACATGTTGTGTGAAAATTTCAAAGGAAAATAAATAAATTTTTTATTGTAGTAAAATGCCTAAAATTGCTATATTGCCAAAAACAATGTTTGGACCTTTAGGGGTTAAAACTTGAAAATTCAATATCTTTTGTCCTATTGATTAAAACACCGTAAACTCACTTTTATGTGCACATCTTCTTTGAAGGCTTTGAGACAATACCAAATGCACCTCAATCAACTCTAAGATCCCAATGTCATCACAAACAAACAAACAATCAATAACATGTTTTAAAATAGCTACACCTAAAATTGCACAAATAAACAATTTTGCATGGTTGCTCCTATTATATTGAATTTTTTTGGTGGAATCTTGTTGGAAGCCAAAAAGGAAATCTTGATTCTCTAAAAATGCATTTTTAGGCACCATATGAATAATCTACGAATTTTTAAAATATTGAAAAAAAGGTTTAGGGTAACCAATCATAGACTCAATGAAATAATATTTTAGGCAAGAATCCAACCTGAATGGTTTTAGAAAGCATGCAATTTAAAGTGTAGTTACCTTAATACCATGGATTCTATAGTTTGAGGGGTACAAATTTGTATAACCTCAAAGAATAACTTTTTCAATTTGAAAAAATAACCTTTCACCAACTGGAAATTGAAGCCCTGCTTTGGCGGACTTGGTGATGGCCTTCTTTTGGGCAACACTAGACTATTTTCTTTTAGACATGGCAATAGTCTAAACCACAATCCATAAACTGCAACAATTGAAAGCAAAAAAATGCAAAAGAGGGGAACGAAGTGGAAGGAATCAACAAGGGTAGTTACACCTTCTTCACCGAGCAAATGGAGAATCAAAATGAGAAGTTGGCAAGAAAAAACAGGAGACAAAGGGGAGCAATCGGAGGTGAAGAAGGTGTGACACCCCTTTTCTGTTGTTTGCAAAATAAGAGTGGAGAATGCAAAACAAGATTCAGGAGCACAGAATGTGCAACCACTGCCAAATACATGATGCAGATGTAGAACACCTAAGTTGAGCGGGATGCACGATGAAACACAGAATGCGGACTTCAACATGGAAGAACACAAGAAACGTTGCAATGTGAGAATATACTTGTTCTTGCAAAGTCTTCCGCATGCCCATTCTTTTGCTCTAAAGCAAAATAATCAAACTCACAAAGATTTAGCAGGCGAAGCATATCCTGGAAACACGAAGCCAACGAGAAGTTGGCACGTCTCATTTTCCACTCTCCAAGTGCCTAGGTGAAGAAGATGTGACTATCTCTAATGCGTTGTGAGAGGATGAGTAAACACTAGAGAAGCCGTTGAACACATCCGAGGCATCTAAGACTGCTACATGGGGAACAATTGCCAATTTCATAGCCTGATCCAATTGGAATGTGGCATCGTAGGTAATACTAAATACCTATTGTGAGATAAGAGGGATTTTGAAAATCTAGTAATCTTGAAGTCAATGTGCTTAAATACCTAATAAGACACCAATTATCAATACAAATTAGATCCTTTATGAATGTCTTGATGACCAAAAATAGCTCAACCATGCAATTAGTACTAGAAGTCAAGAATAGACATCTATAATAATGTAGGTACTGACCACACTGGAAGTTGAAATAGATTGAGTTCTCAAAACAAGACAAATTTGCTTGTTCAAGATACAAGCTTAAATTTAGAATGTATAGTACACATTAGAAAAAATCTGAACCTTGCATAGGGCCATTTAATTTTCATTTTTGGCACCTCCACAGTGCTAATACAGAAAAAAAAATTAAATTATTTTTCTAATAATATTTTTTGGGAAAAAATATTAAAAAATCCAAAAATATTTTTGAAATTATCAATCTGCCTTGGCACTAGTAGTGCCCCATCAAATTCTTAATTATTATTTTTTTCCTATAATTGCATTACTATCATGTAGTCTTGGGGCCTTCTATAGGGCCAAAAAATTTTCTAATGATACTTGAGATGTTTTTATTTCAGTAATTTGAAAGTATGTTCACACTTGGTGTTAGGGGTGATGTTTGCAATGTGTATCTGGTAGTCTAGAAGTAGGTCAAAATTTGTTCCTAAGATCTTTAGCAACAACATTCTTTAACCCTTAAAGTACTAAACTGTGTTTTTTTGGCATCAAAGTGATTTTGAGCAGCTAACTATGAATGAAATTTTTTATTTTTTTATTTCAAATTTTCACACAATATGTACCCAAATAGTAGCTTTAAGGCCCAACAATTTTCATAACTTTTGACTACATGGTTAAAAAGTTGTTGTATGATATGTAATTTTCTTTCAACTGTAGGCAATTCAAAAAAATTCTTAAAAAATCAATTTCTTAAGAAACAAAAATTTGAATTTGTTTTTATAGATTTACATATATATAAAAAGCTTTTAATCATTCCATTTTAATTTATGAGATGAAAGTTATGAAGAATTTTAGTTTGTGGATAGTAATGGAAATCACTACTCTAAAATAAACTTTGAAGTCCTCTATTTTAACTCAATTTTCAATATTTAAAAATAAAAATAAAGTTATAGGATGTAGATTTTTTATTGAAACATTCCAACCACTGAAATTGGCATTTTTCAAGTCCATAACTAAATTTTTATCAATTTAGTATTCTGAATCATTTTCTATTTCTTTCTACTTCCTATTTTTTTCCTATATGTTGTACAATTTCAGATGATCTGAAATTTTTCAAGCATGTAGCCAACTTGCCTTGAAGAATGAGTCCAAAAAAGCACCACCAACATAGACATTTTTCTTACAAATGTAACCTTGTGAAGTGCAGCTCTCCAATTTTTTATAGGGCTGTAAAAAATATTTTTATCATTTCAAACACTAATATCTTGCAACCTACATAGTGGAAATTTCTAAAAGTTTTTTCACATCTTTTCAAACTAGCATACTACAAGATTCTATGGTTGTGTGTGTCCAAAATTGATATTTTTCTAAAATTTGATACTTGTTCTAGAAATGACAGTTTTGAGTGAAAACATACTCAAAATTATTTAGGAGTTAACACTAAGTGTGAACATACTCTTAGTATATTTTCCTACCATAGTGCTGCTAAAGTAGACTAAGTGTGGATATTGTATTCAAAATTACTCCTCGAATTAGTCATGCACAGCTTGTAACTTGCTACCCTCTGTAAAGGTTAGATTTAGTATAAATGAAGTCATTTTTATAAAAAATCATTTCAAGGAAATGTATTTCTTGAACCTTAACATATTCACATTTTGTAGAAAATCTCAAATTCCTCAATTATCTCTAGCAAATAAAATTCTATGCAAAATAAGAAGTTGGTGAGAGAAAAGAGGAGCCAATGGGGAGGTGTTCTCCATGAAGAAAGTGTGCCCCTCCTATTTGGTGTGTGGAACATGAAAAATGAAAATTAGAAAATGGGTTTACCTATCCAATTAGTGGTCCAATCACATTGCTTGAATGAGAATAGATGTCAATGCTGGTGTTGCAACTGAGCCAGTGGGGTATAAACAATAAAGAAAATAAATATCCAAGATTTGCGATGAAGAGAATCAACATCAAAGATTAGCGTCGATGTTGGTACGGGGAGATTGAAAGCCAGATTAAACATTTTTCAAAAAAATTCTATAGGCCCATTCTTTACCTCTAGAGGAAAATAGGGGTCATCACACCTTCTTCACTCCATTCTCAATCTTCAATGGAGACATGACACTTTCTTATTGGTTCTTTGTGACTTGCGGAGGTTCCATTCTCTAAAGATTGAAAATGTCTATTATTCTCCTTCGGAGGTGAATAATGGACATGAAGAAGATTTTTTTAAAGATTTTTTCATCTTGCTTGTTAGTCTTTGCGCATGCTTTTACCTTAGTCATTCAAACCAGCCGTTACATCGAAACTGCATCTACATTGACGTTGCATCAGATTTGGTCCTACATTAACAACAACGTTCTATCTTCATTGACCCTCCATTTGCATCAATACTGCATCGGTTGCTACATCGACGCTCACCTATAAAAACAAACTACTACAATGATCTCCTCCATAGGTAAAGTTCTCCTAAGTTTCCACTCACAATCTTAAAACAACATAAAAAAGTATGATACCTTCATGTAGAATGACTCCCTATTGGTTCCTTTTTTCTCTCACCAACTTCTTATTCTTCATAGAAGTTTGCTTCTCAAAGAAGGTGTGATTACCCCTAATGGCCATTCTGAGGGCCATTCTCAATTCTTGGAGAATAAAACCTCCACAGGTCATGAAGAGGCAACAAAAGCATGCCACGTCCCCACCCATTCTCTGAAGATCGAGAAGATTGAGAATGAAGATTGAGAAGATTGAGAAGGAGGTGTGACTAACTTCCCCTAATAACGTTCACGTGGTCGTCAAGCCAGGAGTACGAATCAGAGCCGAAGATGATTTAGGGTTCAGAGACGTTCCCGTAGCTGAGTCTCGGGGAGCCTCCTGGTCACTGCAGCTTGCTTTTCTGCCTCCGAGTCTTTGTTCTGCAGGGGGCATTTCATCTTCCTCGTCTTCTCCTCTCCGTCGAGCTTCTTTTGACCCCTTCCACGCTTGTTTTGGTGTCCCATTGTGTCTTTTTGGTGCTCGGAGCAGCGGGAGGTTTAAGTGCGGCGAGGTTGCGGATCAAATTTGCGGACACCGTCGCCTTCATGGATGGTACGCGGGGCTCTTCGATGCGTTGTGGTGCTGCGAATGGGCCGACCTGGCGTAGTTCTTATTTCGTGACCGTGTTGATGTGCATTTGGTGGTGTCCGTGCTTTGCTTGATGTTGTGCTCTTGTTTCCCTTGTTCTTTTCGTTTTCGATTTGCGAGGAGCCTGTGGTTTCGTGAGGGATCGGAGGGGCGGGTGCTGACGTAGTGTGCGACGGGCGTTTCTTCTCGGTGTTTGTTTCTGTCCCGGTGGTTTCGGTGTTTCTGAGCTGAGAATGGGTCGGTTGAGGTTGAGGCAATTTAGAAGTATGAAAGAGCTCATTTTCGAGGTTGAGAGTCTTTTTGCATTAATTTTGTTTGTGTTGTTTTAAGATGCGCTTACTTTTGTTTTTAGTGGAAGTAGTTGATGTTTCTACGAAAAATATGATTAGGTCATTCAAGGTGCAGATTGGGTCATTTGTAGTTCTTTAAGTGAACCGTGTCTATAGAGTTTCATCTTGCTACCTTATCGTGGATAGGGTGATGGGGAGAATACAGCCCGAAGGTGCTGTGGTTCTGTTCGGTGTTGAGCTATTCTTTTTGACGAAGGATTTTCGAGCAAGATTTTTGGTCATGTCCAGTTTTGATAGTTGTATTCTCGTGGTCTGTGGTTCGCCTTATATTGAGATTAAGTTTAAGGTTTAGGTTGCTTGGGAGGAACAATGTGGCAGCCAACAGGACCCCTGAGAGTCATTGTTGGTTTGCAAGTTTCACGTCTCAGGGGAAACTGGGAGTCAGAACGTTAAAACGTGGTGAAGAGGTCAGAGCTGCCACGTTGGAGATGAGACTGTGCTTGACAGACTCTTCCTGGAAATGGATGTCGTGCAGTTTATGAGCTCTACATTCAAGATTTGAGCTGGAATTTGACGCGATTCTAGCGACCTTCAATATTACAATTGAGAGAGAGCGAAATTGGATGCTGATGCAGTTGTCGTAGTCTCTTTCTTCATGCGGAGGTGAGTCTGCGGGCGTTTTATATAATTCTGGATCGAGAAGTTCACGGACCATCAGCAAATTTCAGGTATTACTACTGCCTGATTTAGAGTTTACGGTACTTAGAATATGTAATCTTTTTGGTGTGTATGAATGCTCTTCGGCGTTTTGGTTTTATCCTTAGTATCTCAGGTCTGTTTTAGACATCCAGAATTATGTCGTGTAGAGTGAGTTGTTTTGATGATTAGATTATGTGCTGTGAAGCTGTACTTACATGCATGTTGTACAATATGACTGTGACCCATTGATTAGATTTGTGTGGGTGAAGCCATCTAAACCCCTAAACCCTAAACCTGAACCCTTAAACCATAAACCTTAACCCTGAATCTGCTGTTGGAACATTTGTACGTCAGGAGGAAATGAAGGGCGTGAAGGACTTGAAGGAAGAGATGGAAGAGAACGAGTTGAAGGAAGAAATGGATGAGAAGGAGAGAAAGAAGAAAGAGAAGGCAAAGGAGAAGGCAAGAGAGAAGGAGCTGAAAAAACTGAAGGCTGCTCAAAAGGCTGAAGCTGCTAAAGCTCCTGCTCCTCCATCGAAAAAGTCTGAACTGAAAGCGAAGAAAGCTGCCGCTGCATTGGATGATGCCGACGCTGTGGATCCCCCAACTACTCCTGGGGAGAAGAAGCGTCTGGCCCCTGAAATGGCAAAATCTTACAATCCTAAAGCTGTTGAGGCATCGTAAGTTACTCAAGTATCAGAACGCATAACTGCTTGTCATGCAATTGTCTCAGTTTTTCATTTCGCTTATGTTACGCACATCGAAGATTAGGATGTTAACGGGTGTGCAATCTTGTGCAGATGGTATGAGTGGTGGGAAAAGTCAGGCTTCTTTGTCGCTGATCCTCACAGCGAGAAACCCCCCTTCGTAATTGTGAGTGGTGTATACTGAAGTGATGCTGAATTGTTTTTTATTTAGATTCACCTCCTTTCATCTCGACATGTTACAAGGAGGAAGCCTAACATGAGCTTCTATGTGCCATTAAACAGGTCGTGCCTCCTCCCAACGTAACAGGAGCGCTTCACATTGGTCACGGTCTGACGGGAGCTGTAGAGGTCTGGATCTGATTCATTCTACACTTCTATCTTGTTAGCAAGTTTTCTTTTGCCAAGTTCATTCTACAATGTCATACATTGAACCGCATCCATTACAAGTGAGAATATGCAGGAATGCTTGTTTTGTCTTACTTTGTAGCTGAATTTTTTGGAAACGTTGGTGTCGCTTGTGGTTGATAACTAATTATTTTTTTGCTTATGCTTTCCATAGGACCTCATTATAAGATGGCGACGTATGAGCGGCTACAATACCTTGTGGGTGCCAGGTGTTGACCATGCAGGCATTGCTACCCAGGTGATTTTTGCTTACAAAACTGAACGATCTGAAATTTATCCACATCAATCGGGATAGTCGTTTGTGTTGGATAATTCATGTGGTCTATTGTGGTGCAGGTAGTAGTGGAGAAGAGCATTATGAAAGAGAGGAAGCAGACTCGCCACGACTTGGGAAGGGAAAAATTTGTTGCCGAGGTTTTTGATATTTCTCAACTGTGCAGCTTGTTCTTTGTTGTCTTCTACATACCATAATTAGATTCACCGCCTATCTCTTTGATTTTGCTTCAATCATATCTCACTTCCATTTTCCTGTTCAACATGGCTTTTAATATGCCTAATTCTTCTTCGTTATTCAGGTGCACAAATGGAAAGAGGAGTACGGTGGGCAGATTTGCATTCAATACCGCCGTCTTGGAGCATCCCTGGACTGGTCTCGTGAGGTATGTTACTCACCACTCTAATCTTCACCTTTGTGCTAGCTCACTTTCTAAACTGGGCAGACGTAGTTGTCAATTACTCATGGTCCAGTTGGGAGGGTTGTAAAATGCAGTGTTTCACTCTAGATGAGACGCGTTCAAAGGCAGTAACAGAAGCGTTTGTACGGCTACACAAAGAGGGTCTTATTTACAGGTTTGTCTCCCGATAAACTGCGTAGTGATGGTGGTCATGTTTAGTATGTGATACTCTATTCTTACAACACTCCTTAAAATATAGCCTCTATGCTATTCCGCCAGTATTTGAAGATCTTCGTATTTGTATGAAGTTTTATCATTTTCTTTATCCCCACTTTTGTTTCCCGCTCCGTTAAGCGGCATAGTTTTATGCTCCTATTCTTGTCAAATTTAAGACACTGCCAATTTTGTCTTGCACAAATATACTTGAGAACAGCCAGTGGTCAGAACACTTATCTCGCTGTTTGGTTGATCGGTGGAACAGGGACAATCGTCTTGGAAATTGGGATTGTATTCTCAGAACGGCAATATCAGATATAGAGGTATTGGATCTCAGTGGCTTTGTCCTTGAAGTCATTATCCAGCCTTGTCCGACTATAGATATTGGAGCACTTTCCAGAGTGCTTTTGATATGGTTCTGGAGCTCACTCCTCACATTGAATCTACAATTTCCTGGAATTTGGATTTATTTTATTTTAGGATTTCATGGATCCTGATTCCTCAACAGAGTATCTGAGTCTGTTTCTAAAAAGCTTTCATGATTTTATTCTCGAACCCTGATGATATGTTCATCGAGAACTGCCACATTTGAGAAATGATGAATATGTACACTTTCGTTTTGCTCTACAGGTGGACTATGAAGATCTCAAAGGTCGCACCTTGAGACGAGTGCCCGGATATGATAATCCTGTCGAGTTTGGGGTAATCACGTCATTTGCCTATCCACTTGAAGGAGGGGAAGGTGAAATTGTGGTAGCGACCACAAGACCGGAAACCATGCTTGGTGACACAGCAGTGGCTGTACACCCGGAAGACCCACGTTACAAACACCTCCATGGGAAGTTTGTGATTCACCCTTTCCAAAATCGTAGGATTCCCATTATATGCGATGACATATTAGTGGACATGGCCTTCGGCACTGGAGCTGTGAAGGTTCGTTTTCATTCTTCCATATGACTTTTGAATGACGTCAACTTCTTGTTTACTGCTGATGTAACGATTTTGGAAATATATTTGTCACGCACTAGGCTGTACTCTTCGATTTCATATTTCTTATTTTCTTTTTGACGCTTAGAAAGCTAGTCAGTTTCATATTTTTATTTGTGTATCCGCAGGTGACTAAAGTTTTTATTTTAAGGAAGAATCAAGCGGAAGACAATCGATCTATCCGTCATTTTGTTTGCTTTAGAAGTGGTGGATATGGAAATTGTGTCTTCATATTGTTGAACTTATGAATGAGTTTGTTTTGTTGTTTACTCCAGATAACTCCAGCTCACGACCCTAATGATTTTGAGGTTGGGAAGCGACACAACCTTGAGTTCATCAACATTTTTACAGACGATGGATTGATCAACAGTAATGGTGGCAAGCCCTATGCTGGCACGAAACGCTTTGACGCTCGAGTCGCTGTTGTAAAAGACCTGGAGGCCAAGGTATGTAAGAATTTTTCCTATGTCGGAGAACTAAATGTAGGAAATTTTCCATGTTTACGAGACTTGGTCATTTTTAGTCATGCATGCAGTCAAGATGCATTTAGAGATCAAGAATGGTTACATTTTACGTTCTTTTTCATCGATTGGTTGACAGAGTCTCTTTAGGGGCGTGGCTGATAATGCTATGAGGCTGGGAATATGCTCAAGGAGCAATGACGTGATTGAGCCCATGATAAAACCCCAGTGGTACTTTCACTTCAGAGTTGCCTCTCCTCTGTTTAGGTGGACTTATCATAGCAAATTGCTCTCTTCGACGTGTGTTGGAAACGTGAGTTTGCATATAAGTTTGGTTTCAAGTGAAACGATTTTCTTGAATATATTCTGTCCTTTGTAGGTACGTGAACTGCAAGGATATGGCAAAGGAAGGATGTGATGCTGTACGTGATGGTCGATTGGAGATTATCCCAAATCAGTTTGAAGACACATGGTTCAGGTCACTGTCTTTCTATCTATTTTTCCAGCTCGTAGTTCCACTCTCAAACTAACGTTTATACTCCCGAGATGGAGGGAGCCCCTGTTTTATGGGCTAAATGTGAGCAATAATGGTACCATACCATCAAGTGCGAACATCTTTCTGAATTTTACTGCTGATTTATTTTGTTACTTCATCACGTGATTAAGTTCTCATATGTATTAGCGCAGGGCTGTTGCAGCGGGATATGGAGTGTTTGTTGCCCCTGCCAACAGACCACATATATTCTGAAGTTTTGTGTTTGCACAGATGGCTTGAGAATATCAGGGATTGGTGTATTTCCCGGCAGCTCTGGTGGGGACATCGTGTGCCTGCATGGTATGCAACTGTGGAGGGGGATACTCGGACCGAGATAGGAGCTTTCCCGGATCATTGGATTGTAGCGCGGGACAAAACGGAAGCAGAAAGCGTTGCCGAAGAGAAGTTTCCAGGGAAGTTCACATTGGAGCAGGATCCTGATGTTTTAGATACGTGGTTTTCATCGGGTCTGTTTCCCTTTTCTGTCCTGGGTTGGCCTGAAGACTCGCCAGACATGAAGGCCTTCTATCCTACATCTGTCCTTGAAACAGGGCATGACATTCTGTTTTTCTGGGTTGCTCGCATGGTGATGTTGGGCCTCAAGCTCACGGGTGTCAGCCCCTTTAAGCAGGTACACTACCTTTGTAATCGAAGGGTGAAGTCTATTGTAACATACCACGTGTATTTTTGTGTAGTGCACCTGTATTGTTAATTTTGGATCGACTGTAATGCTGCTACTCTGTCCTTATTTGGACCCAGGTCTTCTTGCATGCCATGGTTAGGGATGCCCATGGCAGGAAGATGTCAAAGTCTCTCGGGAATGTGATTGACCCTCTCGAAGTTATCAATGGCGTATCTTTGGAAGATTTGCATAAGCGGCTTGAGCAAGGCAATCTTGATGCTCGTGAAGTGGAGAAGGCAAAGGCTGGGCAGACAGCTGATTTTCCGAACGGCATCGCCGAGTGTGGAGCTGATGCCCTTCGCTTTGCACTGGTGGCCTACACTGCTCAGGTGGAGCACTCTTTCCCCTATTTTCTGTCCCTTGTATCTTGTGGCTCTTATATTTACTGCTATGGAACTTATTTACATTTGAATTTCGGGGGTGGAGGCCGGTTCGTAGTGAGTGATTTTATTATTACAGCCTAGCTATGGTGGGGATGTATTTTTAAGAAGATGGCTCTTTCCTTCAACTATTTGACTGAATTTTGTAAACTGTGCGGGTGGATCCTCTGGTGCAGGCAGTGAACATCAACCTTGACATTCTCCGTGTGGTGGGATACCGCCAGTGGTGCAACAAGCTTTGGAATGTCATTCGTTTTGCCATGACGAACCTTGGAAGTGACTTTGTTCCCTCGGCTACCATTCATCCTGCATCACTTCCCCTGAGCTGTCAATGGATTCTATCTGTTCTCAATAAAGCCATTGACAAGACTGTCAAGGGATTGGAGAGTTATCAATTCTCGGATGCCACGACTTCCCTGCATTCTTGGTGGTTGTACGAGCTGTGTGATGTTTTCATTGAAGTGATTAAGCCAACCATGTTTGGAAACGATGAATCTGCAAAGAGAGCTACCAGGGACACCCTGTGGTTATGTCTGGATACGGGCCTACGCATGCTTCATCCCTTTATGCCATATTTGACGGAAGAGTTGTGGCAGCGGCTTCCCCAACAGGAAGGAAGCCAACCCAAGTTATCCATATGTTTGGCCGAGTACCCGGCTGTCAATCAGGTAACCTCACTTGGTGCGTCTTACACCTTCGAGCAGAGGAGGTGCTTTAGATAACAAGATGGTCACGGCATAGAGTTGTGCAGAATTCTTCTCTTAATTAAACGTTGCTGAGGAATTCAGTTTGCATCAACTAACTTATCTTTAAAACACCATCATTTTATGATTTGCTGTTCAGAACTGGGCCAATGAAGAGGCCGAGGTCGAGATGGAATTGATCAATGCAGTTGCCAAAGCGACGCGGACACTGCGAATGGCATATGAACTGCAACCTAAATTGAGGTACACATTTTGGCAGATCTGAAAGTGTTGTTAATTGAGATTTTCATTTGGCGAATCTGTTGTTTAATTTACTGCGTTTAAATTAGACCTCTTACTTTGCGATTCGACGTCAATTACTTCGTCTGAATCCTATGCCATGCTGAACAATGCAACGAATATATGCGCTCGGTTTTCAAATCTAAGCACAAAGTGGAAGGAGTTCGTTCAATTTCAGAATATTTAAAGTTGGCTACTTTCGTCCTGAAATTTGAAGGTTACTGTGGCAGGCCCGAGCTTTTTGTGATGTGTCGCACTAAGAAGTCTGTCGAGGTCGTTACGAAGGGAGGAAATGAAATTGCGACTCTTTCTCTGTCTTCTTCCGTGAAGGTATGTGTATCCAACTGTCGCCGCAGAATTTGTGAAAAAATAAACTGTTCTTCCAAAGTCTTTCAGTCTGAACTTGATCAGCTTTCATGTTGCTTGGAGTGAACATTCTTCCCTTCATTTCACTTAATTTGTAAGTTTGCGATGACTCCTTTGACACAGGTTTTCCAAGAAATCGAAGAGGCTCCCCTGGGCTGTGCTGTGGCTGTTGTAGATGAGAGCACGACAGTGTATCTGTTACTTCGCAACGTGGTTGATCCTAACGTGGAGATCTCTAGGTTGCAGAAAAAACGTGATGACCTCATCAGGTAATTTGTCCAGTGCATGCTTTGGCCATTTTTTGATTGATTTTATATTGAATGAATTATAGAAATGATTGTAAGCAATTAAATTAATGGGCAATTGTCCGATAATCAACAGGCAGAAGGAGGCTCTCGTGAAGAAAACGAACATTTCTGGGTATGCTGAGAAAGTACCAGAAGTTGTGCGTGAAGAGAATCAATCAAAGGCTGCGAAGCTCTCTGCTGAGCTTCAAACTGTTATCGAGGCCACGACCAATTTTGAGAAACTTCTGATCAGTAATTAGAGACTGGTATGATTTGTTCCTGGAGTCTGTCAATTGCCCAAAACCTGGGTGATATATTGTGAGAAGTATGAAAGCATTAGGATGCTCATATTTTAATCGTGTTTCTCTTTCAGAGGTATATGAGGGAATTCGTCCTGGATTGGACCACCTGTTCGTCACCTGAATGACGAACATCGCATCCTTCCAATGTTCTTGTTTTTGGATGAAATTATTATTTTTAAATGAATGAATTCCATCCGTATTCCTCAATTTCGAGTCGTCAAAACCATCATAGATTTGTTTGGTCAAAGTAAATTTTCTTGTAACTCAGTATTCATATATGCAATGTTTTCTTCTCTCCATCACAAGTTCTATGTTGGAAGAATCCTTGGGAAGATTTACATGTTTTTCCTCTAAAATTCATCTTAATACCATATTTATTTTTAAATTGTATACATATATGGCATCCAACTATTACTACGGTATCCATATTTTTTAATGAATTTTAATTATATATACCTACGGGACAGCCAAAAGTATGAAAATGACAACCAATTGGTTGTTTTACTCCATTTTGGAAAATATACTTGTAATATTTAACAAGCCGTAGTTATTATTATTAGACTAGCCAAATTTTCATATGCTCTTGTTGGCAAGTGAAAGGAGGTTCCAACATCCTAGAGAATGTGGCATTTGGATTCTGTATGCAGAAGTTATCAAAGAACAAAGTTCGATTCTAAAATAGTTTCTTTCACATAGGTACATAATCGATTTTGGAGATGTACAGAGTTAGGGTCCATTCTCACCTAGCGATTGCAAACTCCATGTATTAAAAGATAAAACTTCTTCACTAGAAGGAAATAATCTATTTTTTACGGAAGTCCAGGTTGGGAACTACTATAATTTTTTATTACTTAATGTAAAGTTCTCACATGGCTAGTACTTTCTTCAGGTGTCCTAAGGGCCCCTTGCACATCCCAATTACTGTAGCCAAAGGTCACCATCAGCAAAAAATAATTAAAATTTCAAAGCTGAATGAGCTTAAAAATTGACAAGTCACCTAGTCCAAGGAAACTTAATTGTAAAATGTCAAAATACTAGAAAAGATATCAATACAACTTGATGCCAACATGAATCCTCAAATAAAATCCTACGTCCCTAACATCTGGATTTTGTCCCTAACTTTGGATTGGAGGTTCAAAATCTCAAACAAATTTTTGGAGATGAAATTTAGTTAGATTCCCAAAAAATTTAAGCTCAAAACTTTTTTTTAAATGTTATTCTACTATGCCAAAATGAAGCCTGAAGTTCTACATTGAACACACTTCATGCTTTTGACTTAACTAGATATGAGCAATTGAACCTCTACTAATCCTAATATATATATCCCACATAAATTTAAGGTTATCTTGTAAGTTTAATGAAATGTTTTGGATGAATGAAAAGGTATTTAGACGAAACATTGGCATGAGACATCTATCATCATCCAAATTATAATTCATTCTTAATTATAGAAAATATATATCAATGCCTAAAGCACTTAAGGATGAGATTTGGACTTATCCACTACAAAAATGTGATGATTAGTAAAGTACTCATTTGTATGTTGACAAATTTTTCAAACCCTTCACAAATGTTATACCTTACATATTCAATGGATGTTAATCCTTTAGGTTTTACGAGCCTCTACACATTGGTTGCAAAACCATGTAATACATAAATAAGCAAAAATTAAAGAGAATTTGGAATCTGATTGGGAAGATAAGTAAAAATCCAAGAAGAATTAAAAGTTTGATTGGATATAAGAAGACCCTAATTTTTTTGACAAGGCAACATTTGTTCAATTTGAAAAATTCAAATGTATTTATAAATTATGCATGACCACGTTGTGAAGTTAGCACATAGTACACATCAAAAGAGGAGAAAAATGCAAAAAATAAAAACCAAGTACACCCAAGGAGAACAAAGCAAACTAAAAGACAATTTTAGTTGAATACTGACAAAAGAACATCTATTGACTTACCAATTATTTTGTTTAACATTACCATGTGTTCATAATCCAAAAACGCCTCGTTTATGCCTTACACTCTTTGTGACTGACTGAGACATCATATTTCACAATGTTTTGTACACCACTAACAAGACTAACCTATTTATCTAATAATTTTGATTACAGTCCTCTTTCACTTGAAGATGATCTTGAAAATGTTGGATCATAACCATTTTCTACACAACATGTCCATCACATACTCTTCCATTTTATAATGTGGCAATTGTGCACATCAGCCTATATTTCTTCTCGAACTAGTGATCTTAAGAAGATCCCTCAATATTCTTGGTCTAGTGCCTTGGGACCTAAAGGGTTAAAAAGCAAGAAATTAGGTCCACCATGGTACGCATGGAGAATACCAGGAAACAATCGAATCTACATCAAAAAAATCCAAATCGACCCATAGTCAATTATATAAGAATCGATTCATATGTAGTCTGTTGACATGACCGAATCCCAGCGTTGCACCCTTCTGCAGGCCTCCCGTCCTGCGAATGCACACAAGGATGCACCACCATCTGACCTAAAAGCATCTTCATAAGAACGCACGCAAATTAGAATGCAAAAATCCGTACTGACGTTAATAATCTAAAAGTCAATATTAGAAGAAGTAATGGACTATCAGGAAAAAAATGATGCTCTCAGTATCATTGGTTTTCTCGCATCTCACCAAATAATGTATAAGAACCCTAATCAATCATAGCAAATTCAAAACTCTAAAACTACAAGCTACATGTTTGATAAACATCCAAAGATAAAATTGATTCGATGTTCAAGATCTATAAAGACTCTTTGAAGTTTGACCGTACAGAAATTTCTAATCACCAAGACTATTATCTTCTTTCAGAAAAAAAAGAGGAAGTCGTATCACATCTAAGTCGTATTCCACACCCTCAGACAATAGGGGTTAAAAACTTGTGAATTCTTGGCCTGCATCAATTATCAGTGGACCCTGATTACGTAACCTGGGCCTCGACAGTAGTCCTAACGACTGTGGTCTCCGAAATTCCTGACGGATAATGCTCCCCATTCGTAACCAGGGTTGGTGTCGTCCCTTGTACAGCAGCTGGTATTGTCCCCAAGTTGGACTTCGTCATGGCTGTATCCTCCACCACAACTTGACCTCCCTGCATAGGACCACAGAGGCAAATGAGCTGGACTGCACCGATTTGTTCTAAAAGTGAGAGGGGGAATTAGCGTCACCTAGCAAATTAGTCTCACCACAAGATGTTACTTTTGTGGGAAATGGAACAATTCAGCAGTGTTTTGTCCTGCGCTAATTCAAAATCGTGTGACTTTCGAAAATTAGTCACACAGTATTAGGTAAATCAGTGTAATAGACAATGACGTGGTAAACAATAATTTAACAAACAGGAGGACAGAAAACTGGGCACTCTGCAGAAGGTTACAAATGTTAATTGTCTTTGAAAAACCCCTCCACAAGGTCAAATTCTCAGTTTGCAAAGATCAATTTACAGTATACCAAGAACTGCATAATTTGGAATGGAACCAGTTTGGTTATAAAAAATCTAACGTTTTACAAAACAAGTCAAAACTGCCACTAGTATTCTACAAGGTCTCACCTGTTGAAGGCCAGTTGAGTTCTGTATGGCAAGGTCTTCACTGAAGACCACTGCCGGCGAGGTTTCTGTATTTCCTAGAGGGGCTGTATCTTGCACGACAGCTTGCCCTCCCTTTATAGGCTCACTGAAGACCACTGCAACCTTGGCTTCCAAATTTCCTGGAGTGTCCATCATATTATTCTCCATGGGCAAGACATTTGTATCCGGTGGCGTCCCTTGTACAGCTGCTGGTATCGACCCCAAATCAGGCTTTGTTATGGCTATATCCTGCGGCACAATTTGCCCTACCTGCATGGGCTCACTGAAGATCGGTCTTGTAAAGACTCCAAGCTCCTGGTTCCACTGAACTGGCATGACAGTCTCTCCAGAGTAACCAACAGGATTTCCTGGGTATACTTGTGCCACCTGATTGACTGGTGCTAAGTGAATTTGCGAAACTTGTGGAATTTGGGGCATCTGGTACATTTGGGGCGGTTGCATTGGCCCAGCAACGTACCCCAAGCCTTGCTTGATTCGAGTGGCAAGTGGTTCCTCAATCAACGAAGGATTTACCCTCCCTCTCTTCTTCCGCTTCGGATGAGATTTGACGAAGTTTGCAACCTGCAGACATCACAGTAACAGGGTTATTCACTTTGGATTGTGTTCACAGAGTCTGGCAATGGACAAATCACTAATAAAAATTATAGAGCATGAGATGATCTGTCTCAACATCGAGAGGCCCAACACTGATGATACCAATAGAGCTCAATATACAAATTTGAAAAACTATGATGAAGCAAGATTCTCCGAACGTCATAAAAGTCACCATTGGTAAAATCGACTACCGCAGGCAACAGGTAGTACATACCTGACAAGGTTGAGATTGAACAGGAAGAGGTTGAGGCTCCGCTACAAGTGATCCCTTGGCGTCTGCGGTGAAGACAAAATTAGTAGAGCTACTACATGCCAATATGTATTTCTAGCATCTACAGGTCTCCGATATCTTGAAGTCGTTAAGATGGAAAGAAAGCACATGAATTCAATATCCACTGCCACTATAGTTTGCACACTCGTAGTTGAACAACTGCCTTCTCTTTCCCTTGGAAATGTCTAACTGAATATATCTGGTCCTGGATAATGCTACTGCTAGTCAATAATTAGTGCGTGTGACACTAATTTACCAAAGTCACACTAGGGTAAGATTCTCCATGAATATGCACTTTTGTGAATTCCTCCTGGATAAAATTGATGCTGATACTAATTTTGTGCAATGATGATATGTCGCATGCAGACTAGAGTTAGTCACCTGGTTGAGTGGCCTGAATGGCAAGAAGAGCAGTTCGAGCAGCTTTGATTTCTGCCTCTTTCTTGCTTTTAGCACCACCACCGCTATAGCTCACACCAGCAATTTCAACAGTGGCTGTAAATATAAGAGAGTGCTCTTTCCCTTGCCGCATGATTTTGTACTGAGGAAGCGGATATCCGTTCTTCTGAGCAAACTCTTGAAGAAGATTCTTACAAAGACCTGACTCATGCTGCATCACACCCACCATGAGCCCGACTTAGAAACAAAGATCATCTACCTTGTGACACAAATATCAGCTCAGCAGTATAACAGATTAAAAAGCTGGTATGCAACAATTGAGGTCACTATTTGGGCTGAAAACTCCTCAGTTTCATATACTTGTACTAAATGATTAGTCTGCATCCCTTGTCACAAAGTTGTTCTACAACTGCCTCATATAACCTTGAAAAGGATCAAACCTACTTCGAATCGACTTCCAGAATCAAACACATATACTGTAATTGTAATAGACACTGAACATATGTCACGGCTCATTGCTGGTATCAATCATATCTAATATACCAGAAGACCCCATCACCTAGAGGTCACTTCGGCCAAAGTCAGATTATATCCTCTATAATCACGTGAAGAGTCGTATACTTGGATGAGAAGCGATTTGTTGTAAGGACCAAAGCAGGACTAATCATACAGATGCGTAGAGCCCTGACGTTCAACCAAAAGATTAAATCAACTGAAAGATAATCGCAGGACAAAGAAGCCAGATGTACGAAGGGAACAGAGAACTCACTACTGAACTAGGTGTAAGCCCCGATGCCTGATTATGAAGAGAATCTAGGGCCACCTTCGCCGCGGCGTGTTCAGCTGATCTCACAGTTAAAAAACCAGGCGGAGATTCATAGCTAAGGTCGTTAACCCATACAGTTGATTTAAATCGAGGTTCATGAGGAGCTCCCTCTTTCACATGATCATATGTCGGGGGCATAAGGCCCGCCTTCTGGGCATACTCTTGCAGCTGGCTTTTATACATCGTGAACCTTTGCTTTTCTGTATCACACAAGTTTTTCGATTAACAGCAATACCATTGATGTAGCTGCTCCAGTAGTTATGGCAGCACAAATTATATTCATTCACAAATTGACAGATAATTCATTCACAAAACTCCTGCTCAGAATCATTTAACCAAAAAACAAAACGCCAAAGACCGTTCATACACACCAAAAATATTAAAAAATATTCCAAGTACCGTAAACTCTACATCAGGTAGCGGTAATACCTGAAATTTGTTGATGGTCCGTGAACTTCTCGATCCAGAATTACTATAAAACGCCCGCAGACTCACCTCCGCATGAAGAAAGAGACTACGACAACTGCATCAGCATCCAATTCTGCTCTCTCTCAATTGTAATATTGAAATTACCAAGAATCACGTCAATATCCAGCTCAAATCTTGAATGTAGAGCTCATAAGCTGCACGACATCCATTTCCAGGAAGAGTCTGTCAAACTAAGTCTCATCGCGGCAAGAGAAACAAGAATCTTTGCACACCGAAACCTAAAACCCGCCAGCACCAAAAACCTCAACACGAAGACCAGCGGCAGCAGGAGCGGCCGGAACAAAATGACACCAAAGATATGAATAAAACGAGCACTCTCGTAGCATAGAGCGCGTAGCGACTGCAACGACGCCACGGCACGAAACTGGAACAGTGTAGACAAACACAAAACTCCGGGACAACAGCCGCGAACATGAGGGCTTACAGACTCCATCCGACGTCGGATATCCGTCCCCAAAAGTCCGCGTTCGTCCGGACGAGCCCGAACTGGTCCTGCCGAGAAATGCACGCAACGTCGGACGAGCCTGAAATTTTACTGCAGACGACGCTTTCACCAACGTGGCAGCTCCGACCTCTTCACCACGTTTTAACGTTCTGACTCCCAGTTTCCCCTGAGACGTGAAACTTGCAAACCAACAATGACTCTCAGGGGTCCTGTTGGCTGCCACATTGTTCCTCCCAAGCAACCTAAACCCTAAACTTAATCTCAATATAAGGCGAACCACAGACCACGAGAATACAACTACCAAAACTGGACATAACCAAAAATCATGCTCGAAACGTCAAAAGGAATAGCTCAACACTACAAACAGAACAACAGCACCTTCGGGCTGTATCCTCCCCATCATCAGAATAAACTATCCAAGACAAGGTAGCAAGATGCAACTTAATATACAGTGGTCACTTAGAGAACTACAAATGACCCAATCTGCACCTTGAATGACCTAATCACATTTTTCGTAGAAAACATCAACTACTTCCACCAAAAAAGAAAGTAAGCGCATATTTAAACAACACAAACAAAATTAATGCAAAACGACTCTCAACCTCAAAAATGAACTCCTTCATATTCTAAACCACCTCACCCTCGACCAACCCATTCTCAGCTCAGAAACACAGAAACCACCGACACAAAAATAAACACCGAGAAGAAAACACCTGTCACCACACGACATCAACACCCGCCCATCCCATCCCTCAAGAAACAAAAGGATCCTCCGCAAATCGCAAACGAAAAGAAAAAGGAAAACAAGAGCACAACATCAAGCAATGCAAGGAAACCACCCAAACCACATAAAACCACCACGAAAAAAGGACTACGCCAGGTCGGCCCATTCGCAGCACCACAGCGCATAAGAGAGCACCGCGTACCATCCATGAAGGCGTCGATGTCCGCAAATTTGATCCACAACGCCGCACTTAAACCTCCCACTGCTCCGAGAATCAAAAAGACGCAATGGGACACCAAAACAAGCGCGGCAGGGGTCAAAAACAGCGCCACCGAGAGAAGGAGACGAGGAAGATGAAATGCCCCCTGCAGAACAAAGACTCAGAGGCAGAAGGGCAAGCTGCAATGACGAGGAGGCTCCCCCAAAACTCAGCTGCGCAAACCCTAGTTCATCTTGGCAACTGACGTCATCCTTTTCCCAGCCTGGTGAACGTCATTGGGGGCAGTATTGTTCTACTCAATTGACTTAAAATAAAAACAACAATTAAGTTGAGCTTTGAGCCAAGCACCGTACGTATTTTGGTATAAATTCACCATAGGAAGGCCTTTGGGGTCCCTCTATACGACCCATATTTAGCTTTATAACTCTTCAATTGTGGTAGTATAAGAATTGTGATACATTGTTATTTACATACTACCATGATTATTAATTTACTTATTACTAAACAATATTTGATCAACGATTTTTTTGGTCAAATATCATTATATTCATAATATAATATACAACCGCAAATGGCTTTCATATTACTTCTATATAAAAAAACAACTCATACAACATCTTGTAAAAGGAGCGGGATGATGTAGCCCCTTGAGAAACTAACTTTGAAATTCAATTTTAGCAGACCTTCGCATACAGGATCTCAAAATAAAAAGAAAGAGACTCTAACTTCTAAAGAGCCAAGGCATCATATTTTGGTGTCATTCGAACTTTGAAGCTAAATAAAATCTTATGAAAGTAATATTTTGGTGGTTTGTTATTTTGTTTTAAATCCTTTGACTTCTTTAGCCTTTAAAGACCAAAAATTCAAAATTCAAACAACAAATATATACAAATACATTCCAAGCATACAAAAAAATGCAATTTTTCTATCATTCGATTTTTTGGAAGATTCTTGTATTAGTTCTTTAACATTTGTATGATATGGATTCTAAAAGCTCTTTTGTGCAAATATTTTATAGTTCAAAGAATATAAGGATGTCTCACTTGAGAAACTGAATTTTTAGTTTAAAAAATGGCCCTTCCAAAATGACATTAATTAAATAAATAAATAAAAATTCTAAAAAATATTATAATTGGAAGTTAGCATTTTGAACTAAAAAAAACTTGTGAAAATTACAAATATTCAATCTATAATAAATTTTTAGAAAGTATTTTTAAGTTTTTGATTTCAAATTTTATTAGAAAATATTGGTTAATAAAATAGTCAATCTAATCTTGTAGATATGATCTACAAATCATGTTTTACAACTTATGTTTGAATGTCAACTTTAATTATTATTCCAAATTGCATTTTATACCAAGTCTTCACAATTTTAGAAATCTAGACTATCCCTTCATTCTTACCCCCTTTAAATTCTAAAGATGTAGTATAATATGCAACATAAAATAACAACTTAATGATGGTTTTCAAACAATAGCTATAAAATATGATCCATAGATCAAATTCATACAATTAGATTGACTATTTTATTAAACATAAATATATAATAAAATTTGAATCCAAAAGATAAAAATTATTTTTGAAATTGATTAAAGATTGAATATTTATAGTTTTTACAAGATTTTTTCTTCTTTAGGTTCAAATTGTTAAGTTTTAATTATAAATATATTAGAATTTTTATTTAATTTATTATTTACATCATTTTGAAGGATCATTTTTTGAACTAAAAAATTTAGTTTTTGAGGTCAAACTTACTATATTTATATTTCTTTGAACTATGGAATATTTGCAAAGAAAAATCAAATAAATCTATACCATTACTAGTAGAAAATTGTGTTGAGAGAATAAAT
This sequence comes from Antitrichia curtipendula, assembly GCA_951230915.1. Lineage (NCBI taxonomy): Eukaryota > Viridiplantae > Streptophyta > Bryopsida > Hypnales > Leucodontaceae > Antitrichia > Antitrichia curtipendula. Next base: position 18,482,529 of record OX579635.1, read on the forward strand.
ATTTGGGTGACATTCGCATTTTCTATGATGTAAAATTGTCACAAATACAAATGTCACCCAAGTATTATTTTTCTGAACTATTTTTCTACTTGTAAAATCAAATTTAATACAACTAACACAAGGAATTACAAATATTAAGATAAATGAGAAAATGAAGATTTTATGTGTTTGGATCATGTTTGCATTCATTTTATGTTCAAAATTTGAATACATGGTCCTTTAAAGGTTAAAATTTAGTGTAACTCATAAAGTTCCAAGGCCATCTTTCAAAAAATCCCTCAAAATTGTCATTTCTATTGTAAACAAAAAAAAAATTGAATAAAATAATTTTGCATATTTAATTGTAGGATCTTGCACTATACTAGTATGAAAACGTGCTAAGCAAATTTCAACAACTTTCAGTATGTAGATTGTAAAATAATTGCATTTAAAGAAAAAAAAATAGGTCATTTTGCACCTTCTACGTCTAGATTATTGTATAAGACTTTGAATCTTTTTAGCTTAAATTTTTTGCACTACTAATACTGAATTTTTTTAAAATTATATTGAAGAATTGCGTCAAAATCTAGGGCATAAATTCAAAAAACAAAACATGATTTTCATTTTTTAAAGAATTGTTAAGTAGAAGTAAGTACAAAATTGAAAAAAACACTAAATTGTTAAGAGCTCTATTATGGAATTCTAATATACTAATTCTAATAGTGAGATTGATTTGGCAAGAATATGAAACTTATGAAACTTATTCTTTGAAAAATTTAAACTGATTTAAAGAACAAATCCAATATATTATTTTCTCAACAAGATGATATTATTGCCCATAAAATAAGAAGCTCCATAATTTTCACATCAAAAATCTAAATGGAATGAACCAAGGCTTTCTATATGGGCAATATATAATCTATTAAAAAAAAATTTAAGATTTTATTTCAAGTTGTGGATTTTGAATTTTATTTCAAATTTTTTGCCCTTAGCCATTTACTTATTTTTTTATAGAAAATAGAAAGTCATTAAACAATAGGTTTTATTTTGTGCTTAGGATAGCAAGACTTTTTCTCTAGTGTGTGATTGAAATAAAAATTATATTTTTAGAATGCTAATGTGTTTTTCTATCTTACACAAAAGTTTTGAAAAATAATGACAAAATTGAGACTATAGGAGCCTATCCATAATCAAATTTATCCTTTGTAGAGACAATGGAACTTTAGGAGTTAAACATAAATCCAATTTTGAAAAAAGAATTATGCTTTTCTGTTGACAAATTTGTGTATAGGTGTCAATTGCAAATCTTGATTTTTTTTTTATGTTCAACAATTTTGGAGATGGAGCTCAAATACACTAGATCTTGAAGGAAAGATCACATTAGAAATTTATTTTTAAAATTATAGAGATTGAGCACAAGTTGTAAATCGATTGTGGTTATGCATGTTAACTTATGTTCTTTAACCTCATAATTTTTCATGAATTAAATTTTAGATATGGCATGTAAAAGACAACTAAAAGACTTTAAATAAGTTTTAGAGTTTTAATACTTCTTTTATCAAATATTATAATCTTTCAATTCATAAGTGATGTTATTGCATTTTCTATTCATATGTGATCTTTGACACAACTAGTTAAAATTTGTACGGTTATCCTTTTTTTAAACTTGAAAAACTTATCAAAAAGCATTTTTTTAATTAATTCTAAATAAACTCCAAATACCTTAAAAAAGACCTTGGCATGTAGCAGTTAAGAATTATTTGTCAAGTCCAAAAGAAGACATTTATGAATACTCAATGACAAGATTTGACAAGACCAATAGAACACCAATAAAAAATGCATTGTTTTTTGAAATGAGAAACAAATATGTGGAGCAAATGTAATGTGTTCCTAAAGTAATCAAACCTTAACTCCGTCCATATTTATCAAGCGTGTTTATCCTTCCAAGGCATACGCCCTTGCATTTGGTGCATTCTACAACAACTATAAGGTTGATTGAAGTAGGAATCAAAAGCAAATTTATTTAATTATCTATATGTATAGACTTATCCAATGCCAATGTAGAATGTACATACTTCATGATCACATTACTTGACTTAGGAAGAAAATTTCAACATCTTTTCTAAAAATATGAATTTTGAAGAAGCAATTAGTTAAAATATATTAAAAAAATAAGATAAAAATCAATTGCCTCACTCACACAAGCACTACCAAGCTTGTATGTAAACCAAAGAAAGGCCACAACTAATTTAATTTTCACCATTTAAAACTTTGAACAATACACATTTGATGTCCTCTTCTCAAGATCTCTATTAGCACAATTCTGTGTGCATGTACGTCACTCTATCAGCATCAACCTTGTAGCAAAAAATTGCAAAAGCTTACAAAATTTCTTTGAAAACATACAAAATGCTAAGCTAATACAAAAACCTAGAGAATGTTGCAAATGACTACCACTAAATCAAAACAAAAAATTGTTTCTTATTACACTAAAAGCCTTTCAAATAAATAATTTATTGGCACGATTACATGAATCAAAAAACTTTCTCACCAATGATTGACTTTTGTCCAAAGAGTAGTTCAAGAATCCAAAAATTCAATAATTGAATTTGAATATTCTAAATGACTGTAAACTTGAACTAAACACTCCCTACAAATCACTTAGATCAAGGCATCATATTTCATACTAACGATAGAAACTATAGAATGGACCATTGGATACTCCTCATCGCTTGTATATTCTAATGACAAGAGAAGAATATGATTTACAAATTAAGAAAATAAATTTTTTCATCCTTACATATGGACACATCATAATCCACATCAACAATACCAAAAGTCATTCCAAATCCACCTAGAATTACAACTACACCAATGGAACAATCAATCTAAGATATATAGAGAAAATTTAGGTTTGACTAATGCAAAAATGAACTATACCAAGCAACAACCTTATGGGCATTTGTCATGTGCCCTTTTGAGAATGATGTTTTTTGTCAACTTCTTGTGAATATACCATAACCGATTTGTGCAAGCTCTACAAGCAGTTAAAAATATGAGTTGCATATTGCCAAGTGGCAAACATTTCATTGAATCATTGCATTATGATATTGTATTTATGATGCACGTGTTACCAAATTCCTTAGGTCTGAATCTCTAGAAAATCTAATTTTTTTTTATGAAAGACCAAGTTCAAAATTAGTAATGAACAAAGAAGATGGGGCCATGGTTACTGCAATTCAATGTACATTGCAAGGCGTGTCATTTGACATGATTAACATTTTCATTTCTACAATGCCTCATAGAATGAAATTGTTATTAATACCAAAAGTTATAATATTAAATTTTAGACATCACAATTTAAATAGTCAAAATATTCACATTATTATAATTTTCAATATCAAAATATTCCATAACTTGAAAATAGACTAATATCTTATAAAGAGCATGTTTGTTGTCCTAAGAACTTAATAGTCTTTATAAAATAAGGACTATTATAATTTTTTATTTCAATATATATTATCAATTTTATAAGCTTTTGAACTTTTGACAATAAATTTTGTATTTTTTATATTGTTAGAATTAAAAATATGTGTGCTTATAACATTATTGCCTAGTTTTGAACATGGTTTAGGGTTTAAGATTTGTTGAACAATCAATCCACTCAAATGACACGCTTTATTATAGAAAATGCCTTTCATATGTCTTCATTGGATCAAACTAATGCCACATTTGAAGTTGTGAAAACATGATGTCTTCTAAAGCATTGTCATTATAGAGGTTTGGATGTAAACAAAAATTCAATTTGAAATGTTTGAAGTACAACAAATTGGAATGGCACAATCCAGATTAGAGACAAGGAAGGCCAAATCTAAGGAGGCTATTAGGTAAACTTCTCACGTGCCCCTACTTTACTCTTAGCAAGAACATAATGTACATCTTTATAGAGCCTATGCAATACACCATTGCCAATCATGCTTCCGACTCGATTTCAAAAAAAACAAATTTCATCATATAATAACAAAAGAAACACAAAAAAGAAGGGAGCTTGGGACACACCTCAAGAAATCAAAGGCAGTAGGGGCTCCCATGAGATCAAAATTGAAGACGTGCCCACTTGGAAGTTCTATTGAAGCAAATAGAGCACAACATCGCTTGTGATACTTCAGTAATTACGGGAGGTCCACGAAATTGTTGGTGTTGTATCCAAGATAGTCCTTAAAAAACATATGGAAACTTTGAATTGATCAACTTTAAAAACCAACAACAAAAAAAATCAATCTAATTAGATTATGACCAATGGAAACCAAATTGAAGCTCTTAAAAACAAATCTTCCAAAAATGCTTACCTTAAAATAAACAAGATTGCCAATGAAATATAACCAAGAAGTATATGAGGCAGCGAGCGAGTGAAAGCAAGCAACAAGTTGCCAACAAAAGACCATCAATGGAAAGAAAAAATGAAACAACAAGCTAGGGCATGGCATATGAGAGACTTCATTAGGATTAGGTTCAACTCCAATTCAAGGAGAGACTTCACACAATGCAAATTTTGAATGCTTTTGGTGTGTAACAAAAAAATAGATGTAGTAACAAAGTAGGAAAGTTGATTTAGTAACAAAGTAGATATGGTAAGTAGTTAAAAGTTAGAGGTTTGAAAGACGGTTATTGAAAAGAATTAGTTGGTTGGTGTGAGTTTGTGGATGTTGAAATCTTACTATTTTGTTGATAAAAGAATCTACAATGTTAGGGTATGAACCTTTATAATTGTCACTAATTTTAGATGAACACAATTATTACTATTAAAGATAAATGATTTTTTGTGGATCTTCTTGGCAATTGAAAGTGGATTCCAAAGCATTTTAGCATGCATTATTTGGCCACTATATGAATAAATTATGATTTTCAAAGTAGTATTTTTCATTGTGCCCAAAACCAACACAAGGCATTCATAGACTCTTATGTTTAAATATGTATAGTTTCATCTTGTGACATCAACATTTTAATTTATGTGATGTTTTCTGGTCCATTTTGGAATAGGTTGATTAAAAGTGTATATACCTTAAGTTCCTTCATTATGTTTTCACCAAAAACACTCCAAAACTGCCATTTCTAGTACAAGTACAAATTTTTTGAATTTATTTTGACACATGTAATCGTAGGATCTTATAGTATGCTGCCTTGAGAACATGTGGAAAAAAATTCAGAAATTTCCACCACGTGGATTGCAAGAAATTAACATTCAAATTCACTGAAATAATTTTTTTGGCCCTGCAAAAAACAGGGCAGCTGCACTTCTCAAGCTTACTTTTCTATGAAAAAATGTCCAAAATGGTGGTACTTCTTTGGATCTTTTTCCTAGACAAGTTGGCTATATGCTTAAAAAATTTCACATCGTTTGGAATTGTACAACATGTAGGAAAAATAGTAAGTAGAAAGAAGTAGGAAAGGATTCAAAATAGAAAATTGTTAAGAATTTAGTTGTGGAATTGAAAAAAGCCAATCCCAATGGTTGCAATGTTGGAATAAACAATCTACATCCTACAGTTTTATTTTTTTCAAAAAGTATTGAAAATTGAGTAAGATAAAGGACTTCAAAGTTTATTTTAGAGTAGAAAATCCATAACTACCCCAAACTAAAACTTCTCGTAACTTTTGACTCACTGGTCAACTAAATGATTCAAAACTTTCCATGTATATATAACTCTAGAAAATCAATTTCAAATTTTTATTTTTAAAAAAGTTTTATTTTTATCTGCCTAGATTGCCCGCTCAATGAAAAAAGTAATATATTAGGCCATAATTTTTTACTCATATTTCCAAACGTCATCAAATTTAATGCATATGAAAGATATTCTTGTTCCTCATCTTCTATTAAATTTCCAACCCAAAACGTGCAAATCTCTAGTCACACGTTCCTGTCCAAAATTTCTATATTGCCAAAAAATGCATGATGGTCCTTTAGGGGTTAATAACCTTATTGTATTCTAAGCACATTGAAAAATATTGAACATGTAATGAAACTAAATTTGAACGTAATTTTTATTAAAAAAACTCAAATTCAATTTTTTTAAATTTGGTATATCATAAAAGAAGTAGGTATATTACAAGAAAGCTTTGCCTTTGTACATAGTATTGGGTTTGTATTGGAGTAAGGTAATTATCAAAATCTCTTCATGGTAGCTTTGGTGGATACAAAGCATTCTCCGTATAGGTCTAGAACCAATAATATGAACTCAATTGTAGAAGTTATTTATGAATATAGATGCAAATGATTCTTGCATTGTGCTGTAAAAACATTCTGTGTAGAGAATTGTTTCTATTGTTTCCACTGTTTTGTAGTTAGAAAATTTGTCTTTAATTAAGCTGTAACTTTTTGTAGTAATCTTCATATTGCAAGTGCGGTTATAACAATAGAAGGCAAACATTGAAAATTGTTAAACTTTATAAATTTTATTGTGAAATTGAACAATCAAAACACTAAATTTTTATTTTGAGGTTTAAATATTTATGCACACCACTACATCACAAAAGTTCCTTTCTACTGAATATGCGGTTAGTTTCAATAACATTTAGTCAATAAACCGGTATATCAACCCTAAAGTCCAAAATATTTTCTTGGGGTTGTTGAGCATGGTTGCTAGCATGTGAGCCTAAGATCTTGAGCCCATGAGCTTAGGAATCTAGGCTCCTATATTATAGGTACCTATGTTATAGGCACCTTCCATGATTAGAGGATATTTATATTATAGGTCTTTATGTTATAGGTACTTATATTATGAGCACATTCCTTGACTAAAGGATATTTATATTATGGGTGCTTATATTATAAAAATATATGTTATAAGCACCTTCTATGGTTATAGGATATTTATATTATAGGTCCCTATGTTATAAGCATCTTCCAAGGTTATATGATACTTATGTTACATATATTATAGGTAGGCACCTTCAATAGTTGTAAAGTACCTACTTATACTTAGGTTCAAGGCTTGTAAGCTCACATTTCTAGACTAACATGCTAGCATCATTGGGTTGGCAAAGGATATTTGAAGGTTTGAACAAGTTTCAATGATCTCAAATTTTAAATGGTATTTTAAAGAAATTTTTATCAAATAAAAAATACATTTATTTAGCTTTGGGGGAATATAATTATTATTTTCATTGGTGCCCAAGTGCAAAAGTCATGCCACCTTAATTTCAATAATAAAATTAAAAATTAAAAAATTAAAATTAAAATTTAGAATTCTAGTCAAAAGACCTTTTGGTGGGAATTAGTCTAGACAATTTTTGAGGTGACATTTGAAATTCCTATATTGACACATATAGGATTTATTTTGCAACCATTGAATATCTTTTTGAAGCACCATGACTAAAATGGAATGAATCTAGGACAAAATTAGTGAAATGAAGCCACAACAAAAATAGTGAATATAGCCAAGACAAAAATAATATAATTTTGGAGTCACGAGACTAAAATTGAAGTCTATGTGTTTTCAATTGAAAGAATTCAAATGATTTTGAGGGAACCATGAGAACTATTGGGGTTCAATTGATTTGCAAAGCAAAGGCTAAAAAATTTTGAAATTTAAAAAAACAAACATATATAAAATTGAAAGGTTTTTGAGCCAACCAATGGGATTTTTGTCTAGACAAATATAGAGTTTACTTTGTGACAGTGATGTTCGTTTGAAGTTGTAACTAAGAAAATGGTGAAATGAAAGTGTGGCATGAAGGGCATTTGCTTGGTATAGTGCACTAGTTTTTTATGTTGCTATGCACTATTTAAAAATATATTTTTTTTAGGATTTCTAAACTTTCAAGATATCACCAATTAAATTGTGACTTATAATTTTGCAAAACACATTTTAATAAAGATAGGAGATCGTTTTTAATATTAAAAGCTTTAAAAAAGCTTTTAATAAATGAAATGAGGCATTTTAAAAAAGATCAAATGAATGTCTTAACCCCTAAAGGACCAACATGCCTTTTTTGGCAACATAGCAATTTTGGGTAGGTACGTGTGACTGGAGATTTTCACATTTTGGGCTGAAATTTTTATAGAAGGCGTGGACGAGGAATATCTTTCATATGCACCAAATTTCATGACATTTGGAAATGCGAGTCAAAAGTTATGGCCAAATATGTTGTTTGTTTCTCAACTCGGGCAGTTCGGGCAGATCAGAAAAAATCACTTTTTTCAAAAATAAAAATTTGAAATTGGTTTATTAGATTTATATATACGTGAAAAGCTTTGAATCATTCCATTCTGATCAATGAGTCAAACGTTATGAGGAATTTTAGTTTGTGGGCAATTATGGATTGTCTACTCTAAAATAAACTTTAAAGTCGTTTATTTCACTCAGTTTTCAATACTTTTCAAAAAAAATAAAATTTTAGAGTGTAGATTGTTTATTACAACATTGCAACCATTGGGATTAGCATTTTTCAATTCCATAATTAACTTCTTAACAATTTAGTGTTTTGAACCATTCTCTACTTCTTTCTACTTATTATTTTTTCCTATATGTTGTACAATTCCAAATAATTTGAAAATTTTCAAGCATGTAGCCAACTTGCCTTGAAGAATGAATCCAAAGAAGCACAATCATTTTGGAATTTTTTTCATAATAATCTGACCTTGTGAAGTGCAGCTGCCCGGTTTTTCGCAGGGCCCAAAAAAGGACTTTTGCCACTTCAAATGCTAATAAATTCCAATCTACACGATGAAAATTTCTGAAATTTTTTCCACGTATTTTCAAACCAGAATACTACAAGATCCTACGGTTATATGTGTGCAAAAATGATATTTTTCAAATATTTGGTACTTGTACTAGAAATGGCAGTTTTGGAGCATTTTTGGTGAGAACATAGTCAAGGAACTTTAGGGGTTAACACATTGCCTCAATGCACTCAAAAATTCCAAAAAATTTCATCAAAAAAGGTTGTGAATGGATATTCTAGCCATAAAAAATTTACTTAGATAAGTACATATGTCAAATGATGTTTACTTATTAGATGTTTTATTTCTATTTTTGAATCTATCTATCTATTAGTTGATTGAGTATTTTTCTTTACGAGATGATATAATTTGATGATCTGAACTTTTGGATGTGGTTTAGAGTGAAAGGCTTTAGGTGACTTTGGTAACAAAATTCTAAAAAAAGAATTGACAATGGATCATTTTAACCCTCAAAGTCTTGGCATTGTTTGATCAAAATATTAATAAATGAGAAGTTTAAAATTCTATATCTTAAAAAATAATTTGTTTTGACAAACTAAGATTTCAATTATTTTGTTGCATATAGATAACTTTGAATTTTGAACTCTTAAATTTCGTAATTGTCTAATACTAAACATTTAAAAATAAATGAATTCAAGTTTAAATTTTTGTCAATGTAGACAAGTGTGCACATAGGTGCAAATAATAGTAAATTTCAAAGGTTATACTGCTAAAATTGAAGTCCACAAAGAATCCAATGTCTTTTCAATTGATTGAATTGAAGAAGTTCAAAAGTTTTTTGAGGGAACCTTGGGAAAATTCTTTGAGGTCCAATTAGTTTCCAAAATAAAGACTAGAAGGATTTAGAATTTGGATTTGAAAAAACATGAGTTGAAAGGGTCTACTTTACATCCATAGGATCAAGATCTTTGGATTCTTATATTAATAAATATTGAATTCAATGTCGGTTGTTAGTCAACATACACCTTTAAATTCCAGCATAATGAATTTAGAGTTGCCAAGACTTCACTGTCAACTAAAGTCTAGAGATTTTTAATCCTCAAAGGCTTTATTTGCTCTAGGTTTATATAAAAGTGTCAAATATTACAATGCAAATTTTTTTGTTGTGTAATTCTAAGATTACAAAATCAATCTATTCTATGGTTGCAAAATCATTTTTCCAATTTGCTAATCACTATTTCAAAAAAATAAATTATACTTCAAGTAGAATGAGAAATAAATAGCCAAAGAACATCAATGAAAATTTGATTTCCAATATAAATCTAATGCTCTTTAGGTTTGAGTATCTATGTAAAAATTCCCATTGTCAGGGTCTCCCAATCCCAAAAACAAGGCCTCAAACCTTGAGTCAAGCATCACTAGTAGTGTAGAGAGCAATATACAAATTTTTATCTCATAGATTGTACTTTTGTCTACATAGAAAGCTTTGATTCATTCCATTTGGCCTAGTGATGTAAAAGTTTTGGAGCTTTCAACCTTATAGGCAATCACTGCATCTTCTTCAAAAAGTACTGTATTGAATTCATTTTGAGTCTCACTTTTCACAATTTAAAAATAAAAGTTCTACAAGGCTCAATTCTCTTATTAGAATAATGTCAGCATTGATAATAGCATTAGAAAAAAATTCTGCCCTCAAGAGGGCTGCAAGTTTCCAGTGGCAGCGGTGCAATTATAGAAAAAATAGAAAAAATTATTATTATTATTATTATTATTATTATTTAGTAGTAGATGATGTGGCACTAGTAGTGCCATGCCAATGTCATGTCAGGTTGAATATTTTTAAATATTTTAAATATTTTTTTAATATAAAATATTTTTCTATTTTTCTATATTTGCACTATGAGGGGGTCGGAAATGAAAAGTTAGTGGCCCTCCATAGGATTCAGATTTTTTTGATGTGCCTTTCATTTCCATTTGAGAGCTATTAATAATATAGATTTTCATCCATCTTGTACTTATTTTTTCTTAACAATTTTTGTAAAGAATGAAAAGCAAGTTGTTATTTTTGAATTTTTTCCAAACTCTCAATTTAATTTATTGAAAACATAAAATTTCAAAGTCTTATAGTCACTCAAGGTGTATAAAAATTTATTTTTTCAATCAAAACGCAAATATATACCAATCTACAAGGTCAAAGATTTTAAACTTCTTCCTAAATCTAGTGCAAGATCTAGTGGTTATATTTGCAAAAAAATACAAGTTTTAAATTTTTTTTCTCCTTGCAATCTTGAGTATTTTTTCATGAAAAAAAATGCCTTGAGACTTTAGGGGTTAAATAATCCATTTGTGCTAATTTAGAAAAACATTAAATCCAATATTTTTGTTACATTGTAATATTTGTATATACTATATTGACACAGAGTTAGGACTAAAACAATACTACAATGAATCTCCTTATGGCATTTCCTTCAATTTTTTAGGCATGATAGGTGACATGTCGTAATTGTTTAAATAATTCTATTAATACAAATTAAATTATGTAATTCATTTAACAAAGTATTACAAATGTGATTTGCCATAATCCTTATTATAACACATTTCTTCAATACATCATGGAATTTCAACTTGGTGTATGGTTACAATTTGGGTCATAATGCCTTTCTTTAATTGAAGATTCCTTCTAAATATGTTGAATTGTTTAAATTCAGAGGAATGGGTGTTTTTATCTTATTCCTTAGAATTTTGTCTTAGAGTATGTTCTTTTCTAGAATTGTCATGGTGATTTTTGTGTCACAAAAGCATTCTCTACTATTGTTGTAGAGTATTTGTTTAAGTTGACGTGCTAAAAATTTACCAAAGATCAAAGAACATGCCTACAACAGCACTGCAAGTGGCACAAAACTAATGATTGGTTAGGTGTAGCCACTATCAGTGCCTTGCAAGAGGCATGGTGAGGGCCAAAAAATGGCCAGCCACGGTCCAAAATGGCAATTGGACAACCAAGTGGTGTTTCTTGCCCATGGTTAAGTATGCTAGAGGACACATTATTCAAGATACGAAGCGTAGAGTTTGAAGCAGGTTTTTAGGTACCAACCTCCAATTGGCACTAAAAAGAAGTCAAATACATTCTTTTGCTTTTTTTCAAAACAAATGAAATGCAATAATGCATTTTCAACCACAATAAAGTTTCCTTTACTTGTGTCCAATATTAAATTAAATTTTTTTTATCAACTTGTTTTGAATTCTCTAATTGGAAGAGAAATTCACTAAGGTAGGAGTCTCTTATTGCACCCCTCTTCTTCAAACAATCTTATAGGAGCTTTGAAATGGAGAGTAAATGGTTCTAAAATAGACTGCCAACAATGTGAGAGTATAAATAAGGATTGTCAATGGATGGAATAAGAACCATGGAGGGGCCATTTCAAACCCTGGGTGTGTCCACTTAATTTTTCTAAATGGAAATTGATTGCCTAATTGCCTTCCTATAAATGTTAAAAGAATGTAGGGTCCGTTTGAGTTTAGTAAGGGTCGCATTTAGGAATCTTGTGCATTATTTTTTGAATGCTTCAATGTTTATTTTTTGCCAAGCCATATCTTTTTTCAAACTACACATGTGTGGATTTTGCAAGGCCTAGGATCAGAAATAGGTGCCTATGGCAAAATTCTTTGGAAATTTATAAATGATTCATGAATGCTCTGAAAAATATGAAACTACTTGCCTTAGATTCCGCATCAATTTTTCTTCATATAAAAGATAAAGGAGATTATTTTGGGACATCTGAAATCCATCATGAAGTCCGACCAACCCTTAGTTGATTTTCATAGTTAAGGGGAATTTTAAAAATTTTGAACTCTCGTTGACATCCATGCCATGCATTGTGGAATTTTTTTGTACAGCATAGCAAGTAAACATCCAACTGCATTGTCTCTATTCAAGCAGACATAAAAGCATATTAGGTTCATATGGGAAGTGACATACAAGATGTTGATCAAAGATGTAACTAGGACTTCATCTTTATGTGCAAATTTTTAGACATGTTCCACTTATACAAAAACAACTTTGGATTTGAAGATCACTTTTAATATTTCCTTGGCTCTTTCTTTTTATATTCACCATGTTAGACTTTGTGCAAATTTATTGAAATTTATTAAAACATGTTATATTTTTAAGAATTTAATAAGCTCCAATAGAATTTTGTCTTGTTAAATATTTGTCTCCTTGATAGATTTATGTTATAATATGGTAGGAATTGTTAAACATAATATATTTAAAAAAAAACTTTGACAAATTTTCATATGATGATCATAAAAAAAAAAGAAGTAATAATGCTCAAAATTCAAGGGCGTTTTTATACTAGTGTTCTTCATAAAGGTAGCATTGAAAAATTCTAGAACAATTGAGTTCTCTAACCATAGACTTAAAAGATGTCCATGTGCATAACATTGTTTACCTATAGAAGTGTGTTGTCGCATAGCAAAAGAAATTACAAAGTCTCCACGGTAAGTGCATGTTGTTTACATATGTCATGTTCCGTGCACTAATGGATGATCTTATGGCGAAAATTAGAAGAAGTGGTGCTATGGCATTCACCACGTGGTCGTTTTTAAATTGTTCATACAAAATGTTGTGCGACGTGAGTAGAACTACTGTTGTTAGCTGCCTTTGAGCAAATTGCAGTGAAGCCATCGTCAACATGAATGATTTTCAAAGGGCTTTCACATAGTACACATGAGCATTTCTCCTAGTTGAAGTCGTTGAATTCATGACAGTTACTATCACTTGTTGTAACATTGGCATTTCCACTAGGCAACAGTGAGGCTGGATGGTGTTGTTGTCTAGTATTGAGGTGACATTTGTAGAGCAATTAGAAGTTTTGTTGAAGGAGATGAAAGTGGCTTGCTTGGAGAACTAGAAATGGATTTGGTGATGTATGTGCGCATATTACCAGATTTAAATGAGCATTGTTGCCATAGTTGGACGTTTAATTGTCGGGCTTCATAGGGTTGGTTACAATAGTTTTTGTCTGTAGGGTTGTCCTATACTTTAGGAAGTTTTAGCAAACTATCTTTGGCGTTGCATTTTAACGCAATTCATACTTGGACAAAGTAGAGGACCTTCATATGTGTGCTTTAGTCAGTGGAAGGCATTTAGTCCTCTTACGGTGTTGTAGTTTGCGTGTTCACCTTCCATGTATTGGTCTTTTTGGGTGTAATTTCACAGGTTGGAGAGGAAGATTATTGATGGAAGCCATAGTCTATTAGGGACGCACTCAAATAAGAACAAAAGTACTATGACAAGAATCTGAATGAAAACACAAGACCGTATCTTTATTGAAAACGTAAGATGTATTCTTGAAAATAGAATACAAAAAACAAAGTTTATGCTCGAGAGCTAAAATTGAATACTATAAATTAGATTGCAGAATAAGTTGTCAAGATTGAAGAACCCCTCAATCTTAATTCCTATTTATACTTGACAATCTAGGCTTCTTGGTCACGCGTGGATAATACTTGAGAAACTCTATAAGGTTCCACGAGGTTCCAGAAGGTTCCACAAGGTTGGAAGTTTTTGGAGTTGCTTCCGTCAAGTGAGAAGCTTCTTGAAAATTTTCCACAATCTTTATGCATCAATGACATCAACTCCTTTCTAGCTTCGAGAGCTTTCAAGGAGTTTTGCTCACTTGTGCTTCCATTACATCTTGCAGCAAGTCTCAGTTTCTCGGTTGTTGTCAATAAAATTCTTAAATCTTTAAAGGTGCATTGGTTAAGTTTGAAGTTGGTTTCCACTTACGCTCACTAATTGGATATCCATGCCAATGAATAAGATACTCCACTTGTCCTCATCAAATCCTTCTATGAAAAATATCCTTGACTTCATATTCTTGATTGTTATCTACCTCTACACCTGGTGTTGGAGGTTGAATTCTTCCAAGGAAATTAGGTTCCTTGTAGATCTCTAAGAGCGAGGTATAAGAATTAGGGTGTATCTTCATAGATGCTAGCAATTCCAATCAATATGCAACAACATTGATTTGTTTTTCAATACAAAACGGTTCAATCCTGCGATTATCAAGTTTATCACATGGTCAAGAAGTTTTTATATTGCGTCATAGTAGCCACACATTATTGCCTACTTAAAATTTTAGTTGTTCCTTTCTCCTCACATCAACAGATTCTTTCTAGTAAGCTTGAGCTTCTTCAAGAAGTTCTTTCATTGTTGTGTGCAGCTCCTTCAGACGTGTTGCAAAATTCTTTGTTGCAAGCTCTTCCCTCTTCAAGCCAGTAGCATGTAGGTTTTTGGATGATATCTATAGTTGATGTAAAATAGAGTCTCTTGAGTTGACGCACGTGCACTATTGTTGTACACAAACTTTGCTAGTGGCATTAAGGATGTCCAATCATCTTGTTGATAGTTTATTGTACCTCATAAATGAAGGCTTGATTCACACACTCGGTTTGTCCATTGGTTTGAAGATGAAATGTTGACAAAAGTCTGATCTTCACTTGCAAGATTTCAAATAGCGATTGCCAAAATTTGGAGATGAACAAACCTCCGTGATCAGATGTCTTTAGATAATCCATGATAGCGATAGATATTGTCAATGAATAATTTGGTTGTTTCTTCTCATGTGATTGTCTTCTTACATAGAACAAAGTATTTCATATTTGAAAATCGATTTACTACCACACAAATAGTATCAAACTTAGTTGAGGGTGGCAATTTAGTAATAAAGTCCATGGAAACAAATGACACTGGTTGCTTTGAAATTGGTAATGGTTGTAGCAATCCATATAGACGATGTCAAGGATTTTTTTAACGAGAACATATGTCGTAAAGAAGCACAAATTCTTTGATGGTTTTCCACATGTGAGCCCTCAAGTTAGCACTTGAAGCTCTGGATTTCTTTTTCGCAATTTATTGTTAGTTTTTGGAGTTAATTTATGCAAAATAGCATGAATTAGTAGTTGAGAGGAGTTTGGTAGAAGTCCCTACCAGACTAGTGAGGAACCTTCCTAAATTCATGGAAAGCACAAAATACTCTGCTTTAATTTCTATGTTCATGTCTTAAGTTCAGTGTCTTAGAGTCCATATTAACGTGTTAGAGAAATGTGAAGATGTGAGAGTTAGCCAGTTCTAGAGTCTTGTCCATGTAACACTTGACACGTGAGTACATGTGACATCCTGGCTAAAGTGCAAGAGTCTATATCAAGGTTTAGAAGTATCTCGATCCAATTCATGTAGAATATGGACTAGTTACATGAAGACCTATAAATGTTGAAGGATATGAATCAGAATGCAAAGTAGAAGAAGGGCGAGGTGATTGGAGCTTACAAAAAGGTGTTTTTAGGGTAAAAGCATGCCAAGAGATCAACAGGGGAGCTAATCATCCACAACAACCCCGGTACCAGAATAATTTCCCCCCCGGGTGGAAATTATTAAGGAATTGCTAAAATTAGCATCCTTATTGGAGGTTTGGTTTTGCCTTTGGCCTTTGAATACTTCCCATAAGATTGCCCA
Organism: Antitrichia curtipendula; assembly: GCA_951230915.1. NCBI lineage: Eukaryota > Viridiplantae > Streptophyta > Bryopsida > Hypnales > Leucodontaceae > Antitrichia > Antitrichia curtipendula. Next base: position 18,498,710 of record OX579635.1, read on the forward strand.
AAAGTTTTGGGATTTTACAAAACTCCACAATGACTCCATGGGAAGTCAATCGCCTTTGAAACTGATGGTAATTTCCTAGAAATTATCCAAAGTGCGGTAAAATCTCACTAAAAATTAGATTAAAGTTTTATGTATTAGATAAGCGACCTATCAAGTTTGAAGACTTTCTGATAGTCAGAAGTACCCGAATCGGCAACAACATCAAATTTAACAAGAATTTACAACATGACAGCGGGTTGACCGACGAGCCAGGAGCTAGTGGTGTCCGAATGTCGCAAACAAGGAATGTTTTCTTACTTTCGCAAACCTTCCAGGCAACCCTAGCCAGTTAGTTTTCTCGGGAAATTCAAATTCCATTAGTTGGGTTTTTGACTTTTCTCTAAAATTACCGTTAGTGGTTTTTACGAATATTTACAGCCTGGAAGGAGGGGGTAGGAGGTCCTCTAAACTAATTGGGGTCTTCTGAACGTGATGGCACAATTGGTTTTCAATTTGGAGTTTTTCCCTAAAAGATAGACAGGGCCAGCTCTTAGTTTGACTTTTTTAGAGTAATTAGCAGTAATTCGAGGTTAATTAACAAAATATCTTGGTGAAAGTTGAAGATTGGATTTAGTTAAGATGTCAAATCTTTCCTTTAAAAGCCAATTTAGATTAAACTAAGAATATTTGGAATTGACCTAGGATTAATTTGCAAAATATCTAGGTTAATTAGGGTTATTTTCATAAAATCTTTGGGGAAAATAAAGGATTTGATTTAGGCAAGATTCCAAGGCTAATTAGAGCCTCCAAGGAACTTGCTTGAGGACCTTCCTTCTCATTAAACAAAGATTAAATGCAAAATATCTCGTGGTAGTTTAGAATTTAATTAGGTAGTTAGTTAAACGTTTTTTAACCGACAACTTACCGGGGAGGGCTTGGCTCGAGTATAAAAGGCCTCCCCTCGAGGTTGTCGGTACCCTCATTCTTATTCCCAAATTCATGCTCATTTTTATTTCCTTGTTGTTACTCTGCTGTGCTACCAACACGTTGTTGGAGCACTTTTAAGTCAAAAATTGGCTATTCCTTTCTATTTCTTTGCATTTTTTGTTATTTCTCTTGTGTTTTGAAAGACTAGAGGGTCCCTTCAAAACATATTGCTTTCTTGTTTGAATTTGGAGGTCGAAAGCCCCCAAACTTTGATTCTTTGCTTAAGATTACTTGAATACTAATCCATTGTGGCATGTGAATTGTATTTGGTACTAAAATACTTAAAGCGGCGAAGCTTGATTTTGCCAAAAGTGTTTCAGACTAATTTCCCACTCAAAGTTCATTGTATAACGGAATTTGAGAATTTAGTTGCTAATGTTCGGTTAAACACTTTCATGTGTACCTCCTTTAGCAATTAAATGCTGACTTTGATTTGAAATTTTGGAAGATTCGTTTCTAATGTTTGGTTAAACACTGTCATGGGTACCTCCTTTAGAATCTAACTTTCGAGATACTTAAATTGGCTTAAGAAGCTCCGTTTGTCCTAGGGTTGCCCCCACACGGCAAAGCTTTGACTCTTAAAAGTTAAAATTTGCCATTGGAAACTTAGATTTATCTCGTATGGCAAAGCTTTGACTTGAAATCCCAAAATAAGATTCTTTTGAACCTTATTTAAAGTCCAAAGTTCGTTGATTAATTTCTCTTTTGTTTGACGCACGGGTTGGAGGTATTTGACTTCCAAACGTGCCATTTGTTGCATCGTTTTCATTCAATTTGTTAGATTTTAGGTTATTTTGAAAAAATCTTGGAAATTAGTTGTTGTAGTTGTTTTGTATTGTCACTTCAAGAATTAATTTGCCTTTTATTTAGTCCTAATCTAGTGTTATTTTCTTTTTAAGTATTTGATCCGTATAGTCACAAGATTCAGTATTCGGGAATTCCAAAATTTTCAGTCTTAATTGAATTATCTTGGAAAATTTCAGTCTATTGAAATTCAGTTTAAAGACCAGACAACGACCCAGCCGGACGAGACCACAACAGGGAGAACTGACGACTGAACGGGATGACCTGAGCGACGGGGACCAACACCAACAATCCAAGGGACCTTGACGACGCGACGAGCTGGACGGAACCTGACCACAGGGACAAACCAGCATCCGACCCAGACGAATCAAGACACGACCACAAGGCGATACCCCGACGGAACCACCATACGACCCAACTGAAGACCAACGACGCGACCACCTGACAGCAAGGAGGAAACGTGCGGGAGAATAGCGGGAACTTCCGGGAACGGGATTGCGGGGGAAGCTCGGAACGCCGGAGGTGGAGCAAGCCTGGGTTGAATTGTCCCGACCGGACCAGAGCGTGACTGGTTCAGTCCAAAGGCTCATACAAACGGTAGTTTCGAATTTTCAGAATTTTCAAAGTAAGCCAACTCAAAACCCTCAACTCTCACAATTGATAATTTGAAATACGCTCAAATTTTGAGTTCCTTTGAAAAATTGATAAGTCTCCCATACTCTCAATTTTCCTTACAACACTCAATTGCCAAAACTCCATAGCCAAAAATTCAACAACAACAAAACAACAATTGGAAGAAGAAGGGACTAAGACTGAACATCCCTAAACAGGGCCATATATTGTCACCACCTAACTTGTAACCAAACTGGTATCCAGACAAATCTTTTCACAAATTGACATAAGATATGCCTTGTCAAATCACAGGTTGTACATGAGCTTTAACATAGGGTAATAGTTGTCAATTTCATATAAAAGTGTCAAAGTAGAGTGTTTGTTCTAGAGCTACAAGTATGTCTCAAGAAATCACTCTGTTCTCCAAAAATATGCCAAATACATGTATCCATAACAAAGCACAAAAATATGACAAGATGTCCAATGCTTTGAAAAAGTGTCTTCTTCGTTAAAATCCAAAAATGGGAGTCCAAGATCTGAAGGCTGAGCCTCACCTGTACCCGTCCCAAACACAAAAACAAGCCAATGTAGTGTGAGTGAGGATGCATTAGGTGTCTATAGCTGCAGCCAATTGCTATCTATGTCACAGATCTGTAAAACCAAAAAGGAGACAAAAAAAACACACAACGGCAAGCAAATTCATGTAAAGCAACTCCTCAACATTGTACAAGTAGCCCAATGACCTTTGCCATTCCCATGAGGTACAAACGCTTGAAGCTCAAGAGTTGCATCCAAAAACACCACAAGAAAACTCCACAACACCAAAACTCAACCGTCGCAGTAAGAGGAGAAACTATGGAGCACAGAAGCCATTATAATCTTACTATTTTGAATTTGGGAGGGAAAAACTCATAGTCATGGTCATAATGTGGTGGTTACACCAATCATCATGCCATAGTAGTTATTAGCCACCTAAGTTATCACCAATAGAGGGTGGGTGGGTGGTACATTCCACTAGAAAGGCTATGGAGACCCCAAGTACTTTGTAATTTAGGCCACATCATATTTTTAGTGTGGTGAGAGTACTGGACTTTAGAATACCTATAGCACATTTAAATAAAGATAGGTAAGTTTTAACCTTATGCTTATTGTAGATATGGAATCGGAGCCATACAAGCATTGTGCTACAAAAATGCTATGAGGATTTTAAAGAATTTTTTGTATGTGACTGCATAAATTCAGAAAATTTGGAAAATAAATATAAGGCAAAATAAATTAAATTAAATTACATAAGGCCACCTCGAGGAGAGAATTTGGTTTTGTTATACCAAAGCCATGTAAATAAATTAAAAAGGCTGACTTTATATGATATTAGCACTAATGGATACATTTGAATATTTTCAAATAAAAGAACATGAATTGTTCTATGGCAGAAGAAGAAGAAGAGACTAAGACATAACATCCCTGAAACAGGCCTCATCTTTCCAAAACCTGACTATTTAGCCAATAAAATCAAGGCATAGTATAGAGTATTTACTTATCATTCTCAATCAGATCCAATCCTACCAAATGCAGCAGTAGGTGCAATATTTTCTAAAACATTTCTATGTAAACCAAGTGCTAATCAACAAAAATATCCATATAAAATGGACATAAACATGTTGTCCAAACGCCATCATAAACTTGCTCAAAAGTACTCCACAAACATGGGAGATATGACCTGAAGGCTCCGCCTCACCTGTACCCGTCCCAAAAACAAAACAAACCAATGTGATGTTAGTGAGGATGTACGAGGTGTCTTCAGCAAAAAGCCAATTGCTATCTGTGTCACAGGTCAATCAAAACCAAGGAAATTAGAGCAAAACAAAGCCAATCAAGGAGCAAAAAAGCACAAATCCAAAGCAAAATATGAGCATCCAGTGACCTTTGCCATTCTAAGAAGCTCAAGCACACACTGGAAGTTGAAGAGTTGCCAAATAGAGTGCTCCAAACCACCCAAGTTTAATCCGTCACAGTGAAAGAGACTCACACAATGGTGAGGAAACCATTACATGTGAGCTCACTAATTTGAATTTGGGAGGGAACCGTCAAGAAGTGGCCATAAAGCATTAGTCAGGCTTATTTAATGGCTTACAAATCAAATAAGTGGTTAGTAAAGCACCCATAGTGGGTGGGTGGGTGGGTGGTTCCATCCACCAGGCTTACTTGTGATTTGATTTTAAGCACCTAAATAAAATAAGGTGGAACTCATTGAGTAGTGTTAAGATTATTAAACCTTATAGAATGAAGGAACTATGCAACTTTGTAAATAAAATGAAAGTGCTATGAGCATAGATTGTGTCCATAAAAAATTCCTTTCATGGTGTAAAGTGAATGATGAGTTTACCAAGGTAAAAATATGTATTTAAATAATTTAAAATTATTAAATTACATTTACCTTGTAAATATGTAAAAATACCATGATAAAGGGTATAAGGCATAAGGTCAAATGGAACCATTTTGCAAAACTTAGCCCTAAGATATGTTGAAACTTAGAATGTTTTAAAGGCTGAAGAAGAAGAAGAAGAAGAAGGAAGGAAGGATTTCAACACGTGAAGGAATTGACGAATTAAAATACAATTAAGGTAAGAATCTAACTATTCATCAACTAATTGTTTTGGTATTGTTTATTCGGATTATTCTTTCTACTATTCATCGATAGATTTGTTTTTGATTGTTTTTGATTATTTTATTAGAATATTATTCATCCATTTGGTTTTAGTTATTAATTAGGATTCCAAAGCCAAATTAGTTGTTTGTTTGTAGTTTGGGGATTTATTTTATTGGGCCTAATAAGCCAAAACAATAAAAACAAACAACAACTAATATCTTGGAATATTTAACAAAATAACTATTAAACAATTGGCAATCGAATAAAACTACTATTCATTGAAAACTTGGGAAAATTGAATTAAATTTATCATTTAATTTAAATTTCTAAATTCAAAGGATTAGTTTTAAATTGCCAAAACTAACAAAATTGGCCTTTTTAGATAGGTTTTTAAACCTTAATTCAACCTTGAATAACTTAAAATTTACGAAAATTGTGAAAGGCGATGGAGGACAACGAGGAAATGATCATGTTCGTGTATTGTGACAACGGAACTGTTGATGTTTTCGATACCGAGGTATGATTTTCAAAATTCATTTGACTTTTCTTTTCATTCTTTAGATTAGATTTAAAAACCAAAATTAACAATTAAGAACCCCGATAACTAGTTAGAATTTACAAATTGTTAAACTTAGATTAGTAACTTAGAATTGGAATCCATCTAATAACAATTAGGAATATTCTTAAGGAACAATTAAGGAATCTTTTGAAACTATAATCTTTAGAGAACTTTTTGAAGACTCCTGACCACCTCTTACTTTCTAAATTACTTTAATTTCGAAAGGAATAAGGAGTGGATAAATTTTGGCTTAAGTTCAAATGCAAATTCTTAAAATAGTTCAAAATTAGGTTCTCTCAAAAGTCCATTGGTACAACTAATTAAACATTTAAATCCTAATACTTAGATTTACTTAGAATAGATTCTAGCTTAGATAGATAATTACTTGCATTCAACTAACCATAAAGTCCTAATTCTTTAACCATTAGTGTGTTTCGAATTACTTAGATTAGATCAAAACCAACATAACAAAGTGTCCATTGCTTGGAAGGCCAAAGAACACTACGTTTGATTTCATCCCCTAAAATTACTTTTCATGCCGCTAGAACCCATGTGCACGTTTTACCTCTGAAGGGTGGAGATTAAAACACTCACAGGCCACTAGAAGTCACAGGAAATGAGTTTCAAAGTCTTATTGAATCCAAAATGTCCAACAATTGGAAGGTTGCAGTAGGCTTGCAAGATTTTGAGGCACATTGGTCCATTATAAATGTACAAGTGTTCTTTAAAATATAGAAGCTTGTTCTCAATCTTGAATTTACCAAAATCTTCAACGCCATTGCTTAGGCGCTAATTGATATAAAACATAAGAGAGACTATGATTGAAGTTGCTCAAATTTCATTCAAGAAATTGAAATCAATTGGAATTGAGACATGAATTGCTTATAAACAGAGGTGCTTAGGCTTTAAGAGTGCCGTTTGTTGTTGATCATATGTTGCTTCTCTTTCCTTGGATACGTACAAGATTGAATTGTCTAGATAAAGCATTAGACAACACTTCTTATTTTTCGGGTCAATCTAAAATGCCAAAGTCAATTCTAAATAGAGACATATTCCAACCAACTTGACAACAATTCAAGACACAAGTAGACATGAAATACTCAAGGTTCTTGTGCGTAGTATATACTGTCACCTAGTGGGCAACGCCTAAGAGTTGATGGCTCCATTCTTGGAAGGAATCTACAATAGCAAGTAATTCCTTATCTTGAATTTTATAATTGATTTCTACAGCACTAAACTTTCTTGAATGAAAATCAACAGGGTGGAGTTTTTTGCCTTCTCCTGGTTGTGATAACATTGCTCCCAAGGTAAAGTCTGAGCCTCTGAGGCATTTGTCTCCATGAAAAAAGGTTTTGAAAAGCCGAGGTGAATCAATATTGGAGCTATGGTAAAGGCTTTTTTCAATGTTTGAAAGGTCATTTCTTCTTCTTGACTCCAATTCAACGTAGCTTTGTAAGTCGCGTAAGAGGTGCATCAAACTATAAATAGTTATTGATGAACATTCAATAAAAGTTTGTAAACTCAAGAAAACATTGAACATCACATACCGTCTTTGGTGTTGTCCAATCTAAAATAGCCTGATTATTTTTTAATTCATCAATATGCCTTCACTTGAATTGATATAGCCAAGAAACTCCACTTGAGATGTGTGAAAAGTGTATTTATAAAGCTTTGCAGACAAATTGGCATTCTGAAGCATTTCAAAAATTAATTTTACATGTTCTTTATGTTGCTTCGCATTTTTAGAATTTATAAGAATGTCATCCAAATAGCAAACAATGAAGACATTCAAGAATTCTCGAAAGATGTCATTCATTAAGTGTTGAAAGATGGCTAGCACATTTGTAAGTCTAAAAGACATGACGTTGTATTCGAAATGGCCATACTTTATTCCAAAAACAATCATTCATTTAACGCTTTTTTTATTTATACAAGATTATATGCTTCTTTTAGATTGATCCTCGGGGGGCTCACTTAGAGCATCCATTAGAAATCACGTGGGAACAAAACTTTGGACCCCCTATTTACTTTTTGAATTTTAAATAAATAAATAAGTAAATAAATAAATAAATAAATAAATAAATAAATAAATAAATAAATAAATAAATAAATAAATAAATAAATAAATAAATAAATAAATAAATAAATAAATAAATAAATAAATAAATAAATAAATAAATAAATAAATAAATAAATAAATAAATAAATAAATAAATAAATAAATAAATAAATAAATAAATAAATAAATAAATAAATAAATAAATAAATAAATAAATAAATAAATAAATAAATAAATAAATAAATAAATAAATAAATAAATAAATAAATAAATAAATAAATAAATAAATAAATAAATAAATAAATAAATAAATAAATAAATAAATAAATAAATAAATAAATAAATAAATAAATAAATAAATAAATAAATAAATAAATAAATAAATAAATAAATAAATAAATAAATAAATAAATAAATAAATAAATAAATAAATAAATAAATAAATAAATAAATAAATAAATAAATAAATAAATAAATAAATAAATAAATAAATAAATAAATAAATAAATAAATAAATAAATAAATAAATAAATAAATAAATAAATAAATAAATAAATAAATAAATAAATAAATAAATAAATAAATAAATAAATAAATAAATAAATAAATAAATAAATAAATAAATAAATAAATAAATAAATAAATAAATAAATAAATAAATAAATAAATAAATAAATAAATAAATAAATAAATAAATAAATAAATAAATAAATAAATAAATAAATAAATAAATAAATAAATAAATAAATAATATGAATAGATTTTCCTACTTTGAAAGTTTATGTTTTGAATTATTGATATTTTTATTTGTTAACAACTTTCTCTAGAAATCATTTCATGTTTTATTTGAGTTGGAAATTTTGGCAATAGAAACCTAGTCATTATTAAACAATGTTCAAAATTTTAGGTTGAAATTATAATTTATTAGAGACCACTTGTTTGCACGTAGTTTGTTGTAGTGGAACTAAGTGCACCCCCCGAGGACTGATCTTGGTATAAATCTTTGCTTGATCGAGTAGGTTGAGAAGTTCAATGATTAACAATAATAGATATTGATTCTTGATTGTCACTTTATTGAGGCCCTAGTAGTCAACATACATTTGTGAAAATTCATCTTTTTTCTTCACAAAAAGAATAGGAGCACCAACTAGAACCATGAATGACAAATGAAATTTTTAGTCAAGTTCTCATCAATGTAATCCTTCAATGCAACAAACTCATCTTGTAATAGGTTGTAAATAATATGGTCATATTCGTTATATTGACACTTTTTGCAGTCTCATTTTTATCATTGAGTCGAGGATAAACTGCTTTATCTCTTTATTAGTATTTTTTATAAATAGGTAACCATACCAACTTTTAGAATTTTATCATAGAATCACTATTTTAGCATTGTTTATTTTTGGTTTCAATTACTATTTTTTTAAATGAATTTTCCAATAACTAGCATTTTGTCTCAAAATCTGCAAAAAGTCTCAATATAACAAATATGGCCTTATAAGTTCAAAAGATGGTTGTGCACCTTTTTCAAGATTGATAGCGCAATCATATGGTCGATGTTGAGGCAACATATTCACGTTCTTCTTTCAAATACATTTTGATAATCTTTATATTGCTCTAGAAGCATAGTTGTGTTGGTAGTTCTATCCCGTTGTTGGAGTTGTATAGGGAGCAAACACATCGCCAATTTTTGCAACACACATGAACGCTTGTTCTCCAATAAATAATGGTTTCTGGAATTTTTGGCAGCGGGATGTTCTAGGTTTTGCAGAAGGTTCTAATACAAAAGATTTGTTAGGAAGAAATGTAATACTACAATTTGACCAATTGATTTGAGGATTATATTTTTGAGCTAAGAGAGCCCTAAAATAATAGGACTAGAAGGAGAACAAATAATATTGTAGACTATGTGACTATTATGATCTTATGTCATAGTCTACAAAGAAATTGTTTTGTAGATAATATTTCCAGATGATAGTGGTCATCCGTCAATAACCTCAACATGTATTGTTCTTTTTTTAGTATTAACGCGGTTTTATGCAGCTTAACAAAGGATTTGTTTATAAAACATGCCGAGGCTCCTAAATCTATCAAGACATGAGTTTTAATTTTCTTGGGGCTTGAACATGTTCATATAACAAAATAAGGTGTAGGGCTTGCCGATAGTACAAGACTTGGAATTGCTGGTAACAATATAGACTCCATCTACACGGTCCCTATTGTGGTTGGAGTTGTCATATTTCTATTGATTATTTGTGTTCTAAATTTGAGATGTGAATTGCCATTTTGGGGGACAATTGTCGATCTTGCGGCTGTGTTCTCCACAATAGAGCCACAATCTTTCTTTACATTGACGTCTTTTTTCATATTCAATCAAAGGCTTGAATTGGACTACATCAATTTCTATATCTTCTACTTTGGATTGTTTATTCAAAACGATTGTCAAAGAAGTAGCGAAATAATCAACATACAGTCATGGTGTAGCCCATACATGTTTCTCTTGTTGTTGTTCAAAAAGACAATTATTACACTTGATAGCTTGGTTGATTGCTTCGTTGAGTGTTGGAGAATCTAGCAAGGATAATAATAAATCCTTTATTTCATTACCTAGGCCATAGTAAAATTGATTTATTAGAGTTTGTTTGCCCTAATCAATGTTGCATGTTAATTGACAAAAATTTGAAGTATATATTGATGTCAAGCATTGTTCTTATTGCAAGTTGCAAATCTTTGTTGTTGCGAATTGAATCTTATCATGCTCGCTAAAAGCCTTTGTAAATATTGGTAGAAGTATTTTGAAGTTGTTGAAGATTAGACAGTTCTTTTAAAAGAGTGATGCAAACCAAGAGACTACTTGTCTAGATAGCAAGATTTTCAACAATTCCACACGAGTTGCATCCATCAGATATTGTTGTAGATGCAAGAGCGTAATAAGTCGAATTTGGTTGACAAAACCTCAAAACTTGGAACATGTGCCATCAAATTTCTCCGAGAGGGTGGCACTGGATTCCTTGTTGTTGTTGGAAGATGAACTATAAGCTTGTATCATTGAGTATGATAGAGCCTTGGTCTAAATTACTGGCGTATGAACTTGCTCCATTCGTTATAGTAGTTTTGCCTCCAAGCCACAGAGTCTTACATTCAATTCCTCGGTTTGCTTGAACATGCGTTTGTGGTCAATAATCATGGCCATCACAGCTGCTATGATGACATCAAATTTTGAATTGTCCATGATAGTTTTGTTTACTTCTCCCATTGAAGTCTATTTCAAGTCTACAAGCTTTTTAATGCTAAAAACATGGTTAAAAGATCTCTTTGGAAATAGAGTTCAGTAGGCAACAACATCAATTTAGAAGTGGATAATCCGCAACTTCTAAAACACCTAACAACTTCCAAATAGAAGGGTAATCCACGCTCTATTTGAAAGTTGTGAAGCTTTGGTGATGTTGAATGGTAGTTTCAACAAACTATCACGGACAGACTTGGACAAAGACAAAAATACTATATACAAGAATTTGAATGGAAATACAAGGTTGTATCTTTACTAAAAACATAAGATGTATTCAAGAGAACATAGTACAAAGAACAAAGCTTATGTTCAAGAGCTAAGGCTGAGTGCTATAAACTAGACTATTGAATGAGTTGTCAAGACTAAAGAACCCTTTAGTCTCGACTCCTATTTATACTTAATGATCTAGACTTCTTGGATAATACTTGAAAAGCTTCCATGAGGTTCTACAAGGTTTGACGAGGTTGAAAGCTTCTTGAGTTGCTTCTGTCAAATGAGAAGCTTCTTGAGAAGCTTTCACAATCTTTATGCATCTGTGACATTGTCCATTGGACATTTTCTCCGCAGCTTCTTTCATTTTGTTGAAGTTGTTGAATACAAATAGGGTGTTATTAGAATGCCTAAAGACTCTTGTAAGGATGAATGCTCGAATGGTTACCAAGGGTCTTTTTCATTGTTTGAGAACAACACCGTTGAGTTCAACATGCTCTCACAAACAGCGTTGAATCACTTTTGTTTGTAGAGTAATAACATTTTTTTGGGCGAAGATTTAGGGTTTGGAATAAACCACGATCAACAATGTGGTTTTTTCGATTTCTCTTACATAATTATAATGACAAATAGTGCGTAGAAATGTTTTGCTTTATAAAACAATCTATCTTTCACTTGATGGCTATTTTTGCATCCACAATTCAAAAAAACTCCACCTAATACCATTTCGTTGTGCTAGTAGCCATTCAACTGACTTGCACTATGTTCAAATTAGTTAATGATGCAACTTTCTTTATTTGCAATGAAATGTTCATAGTTGGTTGGAGCACCATGTCCATTATGTTTAGGGATGTCATCCACGCTTCAACGTTGACCTCTGAAATAAAATCCAGTGGCAATGGAGAGACAACATGGCAAACATTGTTTACAATTTTACAGATTTGTGTGGCTTGCCTAGCGTCGTCGATGCCATCGATAGAACAAACATTTCAATTTTGGAACCTTGTTTTAAGGCCTCACACTATTACTATTTCAAATTAAAGGAGTATTCGATGAATTGGCAGGTTGTAGTGGATAGCTCCAAGTGTTTTCAAGACTTGTACGTGAAGATGTCGGGCTCCACAAACAACTCTTGTATGATGCAAAGGTCCACTTTATTTCACCAAGGTCAACATCAAACGTTCTAGGACAATTCATTGTCCTTCAACGGCTTTGCTCTTTTTTGGTGGGAGATGCAAACTTTCCTCTTCTATCATGGCTCCCTCTTCTATCGTACTTCACAAATGGCAAAACAATTTTTTTCTTGTTGATAGTCTTTTCAACCAGAAGCTCAGCCACAATCAAGTCATTGTGGAGAATGCTTTTGCATAGTTGAAGTTGATTTTCCATGAGTTGCATGACCAATGCAATGTAGAGGTCCACATCATGTCGGATGTGATAACTGTAGTCTAAGTTTTTGTTCATCTCACAAAAACCCCAAGACTAAGTATAGGGGTTCCAAACTTAGGAATAGTCAAATAGTCTAACGTATTAGTAGCTAAAGTCACTTGTATCTTATAGAAAAAATGAAAAATATACTTATATAATCTATTGGCAATTTATCAATATCTTATTGATTCTCTATATACAATTCCAAACTAGAAATTGCTTCATGGTCAATTGATCATATATACCTTATAAATGAAATTGAACAACTCCCTGATCCACTAATTGATTGGCAATTTGCATGATGAAAGAATTTGAATCAACATCCGCTGGTCCTCCAGTACCTTGCCAATTTGTCAAGAATACAATGCCAATTCATCACACTTACTTATGTGAAAAGATTCATCCCAAAGATATTCAATCACCATCTCAAATTGACAATTTGATAAGTCAACTCCAATTTCCAATCAATGGATAAGTAAATGCACAATCGCAATCTTTTGATTTTGGTAAAAGACAAATTGTTGTATCTCACAAAGTTTCGATCACTAAGTCAATACTCTCACAATCATATGCTCACAAAATTGATACAAGACAAATTGATTTATTACAACTAATCAACCACAAGGCTGGCACAATTACACGGAAAGATTCTCCAATATTTGAAAACACTTTGAAAGAATGGCTGGTCCAATCATTATTCAAATATCCAAAACCAAATAAATCCAATCACTGGATCAATAGGTGGCTGGCCCAATCACTGGTACTCAGCACACACAAGTCAAATCAATTAATACAATCTACTGGTCCAATCACTAGATCCAAAGATGTAAATAAATAAGAATTACACAAGGCAAATTGCTCAAAATTTCATTGAAGAAATACACCGATACAAAACAAGTTGATTGCCAAAAAGAGAGCCCAAAAGGGGGAGAAGAAATGACAAATTGTCCGACTATATTCTACTACTGAAGACAACCTTTCAAATCATAGGTACCAAGTCATATTGTCTCTCATGCAATCTAATTCCTTGGCGACTTTACAAATCCATTTTAACCCATCAATTTGCCTATATTATTACTCTATTGTGGGAACCAATTGCCAAGTTTACTCTATTTACACTATTTTCTACAAGTTCTCAAAAATAAAAATTTCACAAGACTACAATAACCTACTATGAAATTTTGCACAGCATACTCCTTAAAGAGTCACATGAAGATGTTGAACGCCTTTTAGAAATTGTGAATGCGGAGGATTACGATCAAGACACACAAGTTGACGGCATACATGCTAAGGATGTAGCAGGCGTCGATAGTCACAACATGGAAGTTGAAATTGTTCAGTTGAAAAGAAGTGACTTGGGTGTTTTCCTTATGCTCTAATAAATAGCTTGCATTTAGAGAGCTAAGTACCTCTCTTTCAGCGCATTCATTTTAATATCATTTCTTTTATATTACTATTGTCTTTCTATGCAACCACTGCAGCTACTACGTTTACCCATTGGTGTGACAGTCTTATTTCCCATTGACTAGTTACACGACATCTTTATTTTTAGCATTTTTAGCTTGAGGTGATAGAGGACCCACTACAAAATGATGTACCCATCGCTGTGGGTGCTCTTGTGGTTTATAAGTTACAAATTTGTTAACTACCAACGTGGAAATTGTGCGCTTTGAGGTAGCTATAGTACAAACTATGCCACCAAAAGTGCAACAACTACTATCGCTGAAGGTGCTCAAGCACTTTGGTGCTGTAAAGACCTACTTTTGCAATGACAATTACCTTCTTTTTCCAAGAAATGTTGCTTCTTGGTTTTGTTCTCCTTTTTTTTTGCAGAATGCGTTCAAATCAAATACGATAGGTGAGAGTCACAAATAAAGTGAAAGATGTTCCTCTTTGAGAACATGTGCAATTATGAAGGATGACACGTGAGGCATCCACCTACTTTTATTGTTTTGATACTCGGTGCATACAACTATATGCCATGGGAATAGAATGATTTATGCTTGTTGTAGACCAAGGTGACCAAACGTCACAAGAAAGCAAAATGAAAGGAAAAATTGTTTATCCTCACTGCTCATACATAGACAAATAGGCAAGGGATCATACAATCAGCATCAAGCACTGAGAGAGCTTGAGAACAAATTCCATATATAGAAGTCTTTACAAGGTTTTATTTCCAATAAAAGAGCTTGTACATGGAGTTGCATAGCAAGTCCTTGTGATATATTCTTGTCCGTTATGTACATCTTTAAAAGTCCATTCTGTAGGTTCTAATAAGTACATAGGTAGCAACATTGGAAAACTTTACTAACTATAGTGAATGTAGTATATACAGGTGGTTTGGTCAACAATATCGGTGGCTTTCATCCATACAAAGGTATCATTCCTTCTGTGGAGGACGGTGCGCCATCCGGATCAACAACAGAGTAGAACAAAACAAACAACATTTGAGTGGAAGCGGGATTGGCACTATGTGGAGAAACAATGGGTCAAAGAGTAGTTTATGTGGTAGGGTTCTTTTGTTGTAGATCTATATTCATCACATGAAATAGTTGTACAAGACATTCAACCACTTGGCTTTGTTTCTCAATTGAAAGTTTCACATTTTTGTTGGCCATCCAAGTGTTTTTATGGAATCATTGGTCACAATCTCGTTGATACTCCACGTGTTTGTTGAATAATTGCATTTGCACATCAATTTTGGACATCTAAACCTCACATCTAATGTCCACAATGTCTTTGAGTTGTTCCCCCATGGCATTGCCTATAGCCTGCGTTGCCTCCGCAATCAAACACATGGCCAAACATGCTTTTATGTCAAATGCCTATGCTCCCCATTCATCGTGTGAGCGGAGCATTTGTTGTATCCAATGATCTAATGTGAAGTGTGACATTAGGAAGCACACCCAATTTTAGGATAGAAGTAGGAAATGCTCTTGATGGCGACAGTGAAATTCCAGCAATAGCCTTGGACTTTTCTATTGCGAATTACGTAGCTGGCGATTGTATGGAAGCAATGCGTCCCTCCATATCAACAGTGAATACAGTTTCCACTACATCATCATCTTCATAATTGAAAATGTCATGTCTTTCATTGACGTCGTTGTTGACTCCCACTGCACTCTTGATGTCATCTACTGACATTAGGTCACGTGTATGTGGTGACTACATTGTAGATCTATAGTAGTACTAGTCTTGTATGCTGAAGAAAACTTCTTGTGGAAAAGAACTCAGCAAGCCTCGGCCTTCTTATTGGAGGAGCTCAAATTCTAGTACGTCATTTTGTTTGTATCGCTTGAAGCAAAGAAATCAGCTATGTGTTCATAGTCTAGAATAACTTGATTCCATTTCAATTTACAAGCAGGGCCATTATAGTGACAAGAAGTCTAAACACCAATGTACATGACATCATGGCTAATACAAAGCCATTTGTTTGCATGAGATTGCATTATATCCCACTTGTCGACGCACTTCTCCTCGCGGAGCTTCCGCTTGGCTTCAATCACAACAATGATTTCTTGGATACTATGATTTGGACCACACTTTCTCTAGACTTGCTAGGAAGGGGGATGGCTCCGCAATTTTGGCATGCAAAGAAAGTGCTACCAATCCAAGCATAACATGATATGAACCAACAACACTGAGGTGAGGGGTCGGCATACCAACTACAAACAAATGTAGCATGCGAGACATAAGAATGCAACATTTAAGGACATAAGCAAAAAGAAAAAATATTTCCCCTTCCAAAGAGACATATGGTCACATAGAAATGCAAAGAACAACACAAAAAAGGTTGAAAATCCAAATCTGCTAAAGTTTGCGTTGGAAAAATGACTACTATTGTAGTCGATAGAATCTTGCCTGTTTTTGTGCACATCCAATGACCCTAGAAAATCTTCAATCTTTATGTGTACGTGCTCACATGCACCAGGGTCCAAAAGTAATACACCGAAGGTGCTTATACTTAAAGAAGCACTCAATCAAAATTGACAAGCATGGCTACATGGAAACTACACACTAAGGGAGAGGATAGTGTGCCTTTAACGTTGGACATAATTAAATTATTTTGAAATGTTGCAACGTCAGGCAAACTATCATGGATTCTGAAGTAATGAAAACTACGGGCTTAACTCCTAAGCACCCAGGCCATATTCACTCAAATCCATACTCTTATGTACTTAGTCCAATAAAAGTATTACCCAAATAGAGTCAAATAGCTTGAATTTTTTTTGAGTAATAGTAGACACACGCCTAAAGGTACTTGAAAAAGTACAAGTCCTTTGACTTCACCATTAAGAAGAGGATAAGAGTCAAACATAAACATTTTTAAAAACTAAGCGCCCCATTTTGGGACGCTGGGGCGCTCAAGGGTTAACCACTTAACAGTGCGTATTCATTTGTAAGTGACAATAACAGGTTTCCAAGTGCTCATACTTCCAAAAAAATCCATCCAAAGAAGAAGTCATAGAAACTACTAACAAAAAGACATGAGTTTTAGCAATCCCGACTACGGAAATCCAAAATCTAGATTTCTGCATACCTGAGCTTCCTCGTGGATTGCTGACGCATTTGACTGGTTGCCGACTGTCCATCACTTGCATTCTCCAGAATTGAGGAAGACAATTCCATTAGTTCATCAGTAGCATTCTCAAATCTAACAACCTAAGAACATAAATCCACTAATCAGACTGCAATTTACTAAACTTGAGTCATGTCTGTTGGAATTATAGGTACAAGATTGTCACTTATTCATTCCACTCCTTTGCTACAAACACACAATGACTTGGGTCTCCATCACACAACAATTTCAATAGCTCCTAGTGATCTATATAGCCGCAACAATTCAATTTGTTTGAGGCGACAGCTGTGCTACATAATTTGCATGCTATGGCCTTTGCCAGCGGAACTTCATTGCGGTAAATTATTTATTTGTCTCTGTATTATTTTATTATTATCTCATCTGTAATTAAAGACTTAAATGTCAGCTTAAGATAAGCACCCTATTGATATGTGAAGGTGTTAGTGTTATAAATTTCTACAAATGCAGAGATTTCTGTAATTCAAAATGGGACTTCAAAGCAACAACAAGTCTATGGGTCCAAACACTGTAAGTGCACCACAGCATGCATGCTTAGGCCAAAAAATGACCGGTTACTTCAAAATTTGGAGAGTGCACTAGGCAAATGGAGAGTCTCACAAATGGCACGTTATGTGCTCTAAATGTCTATTTGACAAACTTTTTGAGATATTGCCTCCCCCCGCCCTGATTGGCGCTCAAATTGAACTCTAGGTCCTCCAACTTTGCACAACATGCTAATTCTAGGACCAAACAAACAAATCTACAAATAAATAAGTCAAATGTTTATGTCATTTGCAAATTTTTCATCAAGAAAAACTTTGTTGACAAATGAAGGAATTGCTTCATTGGCATGTATTGAGAAAATAAGTTGGAGAGGTTGTTATTACGATGAAATCCATTGTCCATTATGAATTCTCAAAAGATATGGGATAATTTGAAGATGAGACCTTAACAACTCATAGTCAATACATAGCAGTTGTATTTGAAGTAGAATTTTAGACCTCATTTAGGTATAGTAGAATAACTTTTTTCAAAAATATTGAACTAAGAAAAGTAAGAAAATTAAGATAACTTTCATCTTCAAAAATCCATTAGAGATTTTGAGCCTTCAATCAATAATTATGGACAAATTTTAGAGAAAGGTTGGAATGGAAATTTTATTTTAGCATTTTCAAACATCCTCTATGAATTTTGTCCATCATATTTTATTAGAGTCTCAAAATCTCAAATAGATTTTTGTATATGAAATTTAGCTTGAGTTCCCAATTTTTCTGAATTAAATTTTTTTTTTTAATTATTCTACTATGCCTAATGAGGTCTAAAATTCTACTTCAAACACAATTCTAACTTTTGACTTAATTATGAGCGGTTGAGCTCCTAAATCCTAGCTCCTACCAACCCATATGTATATAACCTCACTCCTAACTTGAAAACTCAAATTTAGTTGAAATTGTTTTTTGAAGCAATGCAAAGTAGTTGCTCAGTTCATTGTTCTCAATGAATTGGAATTGGAATTTTTTATACTTTAATTTAAAAGCAATGAAACTACCTCACATTGCATACCCCCGCTTGGCGTCCTTTTTTGGCATGGTCACCATGGGGATGCTTCTAGGCCACCTATCTTTTAATACATTGGCTTCTTGCCTTCATTAATGTGTGTTCAATTTTGTAATCAAAAAAGAGTAATAGAGAATATCAAAGTACATGTTTCTACAAGAAAGTGCATTGTTTCTACTCAACTAGACACATGAACATCTTATATACAATTGGGTTCAATAATCTTATAAATTGCATATTGTGCCATTCTTTTTTTTGCATAATATAGAATATAATTGACATTTTTGTTTTGCTTAATTAATGTTCAATTCTTATACAATTCCAATCAAACATATTCAATTTCAATTAAAAAGAAAAACTTCATTATTGGTGAATTGTTTCAATTAGAATTTGTAGTTTTACATGATAATTGATTGAAAAACATTCATTTGGTGATGAAATTTTATATTTTATTTGAGTATATATATATATATATATATATATATATATATATATATATATGTGGCTAGGTGGGTGGATGTAAAAGAAATTGAGTGACATAATAGATAGTTTGTAGGATAATTAACTTAATCCCCAATGACCCAAAGGAGGTGTACTTTCAAAATGGCCCCAAATTGCCAAGAACTTGAGCAATTTATTTGCTCATTTTTTCTTGACACCAAGTAGAATGTAACCATAGAATCTTGAATTTAACATTGAAAGTGAACACCTCAAAAAACTTTTGATTACTTCTCCGCACATCTTTGAAGTTTCTTTGGGTTAATGGAAATGTAAGGCAACACACTTTGAAGGAGCATATTCTTGTGAGAAAATTTTGAAAACATGTTGTTTTTTTATCTAGTGAAAGACAAGAGAACTGAAAATGTACATATAAAATTTTACAACATTTCAAACGTTTTTCAATCATAGTGGAGCTTGTAATGTACGATGGTCATTGAAATGAGAATAGTGTTTGTGAGAAAAAAAATAATGGGACAGCTGTCTTCTCCTTTAACTCCTTCAATCCATCATTTTTGAGCTATACAAGGATGACATTGGTTAGCTAACTTTTTAGTCCATGCTCAAACCAAACTCCCAAAAATGAGTTGTAAATTACAAAACACCACTAACTTCAAAAAAATTCTGAAGGCATAATTTAACTTGGAATTTGATGAAACTATTGCTGTTGCATTCAAACAGAAGTTAATTTTTTAAAATAATATACACTTGTTTTTAAACTCTAAGTTTGAGAACAAATAGCTTAACCCTAGAAAGGCCCTTGGGATTCCTCTACACAATACATATATAGCCTTATAATTCTTCAATTGTGATTTACTATACAAATTTTGATACATTGTTCTTTACTTATTACCATGATCATTAATTTACATTGTACTAAACAATATCTAGTCAATATTTTTTTGGTCAAATACCATTGTATTCATAATATACAATACAGCTGCAAAGGGCTTTCAGGCCCTTCTAGGGTTAAAAAAGATGGGCAGCGACCAAAAAATGTGTGTATATGTTTTCATTCAGACTACCTATAATATATTCTTTATACTGAAAAATGAGTTAACCAAAATATGTGTAAAAAAATTCTGATTTGCTGTTCTATTGCAATAATAAAATCGTGAATCTGATTAGTCTAAGAATTTGGAGAAAGGACGACAATGGATCATCCTGCCTTATTTAGACAACAAAATCGAAAGAAATAGCTCAAAACATCGTTTTCTTTGCAGCCCAACATAAACGAAATAAAGTACTCTGACGACGAACTGAAGAATAGCAACCGTGAGGTAATTCTATTGAAAATGAGATCAGAGTATTACTAATGAACAAGAACACCAGACCTGTACTGTACATTGAGAAGACCTGTTTCAATTGCAGTTCCAGTTGTTCACCGGAAAACCTTTTTGGTTTCTCATGTATCACACGTACTTTCCCTCGGTTCAAGATCAAAAAGTTCTGCTTCATGTCTAGCATCAGCTCCTTCCCCTTCCGCTAAAATTTTCAACTGTCAAAATTGCTGATTACAGTCCATATCAAAATTGTTGTTCACGTACAGCTTAGGAAGAATTTCAAAGGCTGAACGCCTTTCGGGGGAAAATACAGAATCATGTGAAGCTCTCCAGAGCATGAGAAACAGGCATAGTTGAATCAAAAAACTTGGGCTGTGAGGAGGTACGCAATAATTAAAGCTTCAGTCGAAAGATAGAGTCCGGAATTGATCATATGGTGCCCCGCAGTCCCGCTAGTCGAATTCCCTTTAATGATGGAAGTTGTCCTGCCACAACCAACACCCACTTCTTGTGAGGCAGATCTTTGACAACAATGTTCAAACATCTGCTCTGTAATAGTATCCTAGAAATGCTAGTATTAAGATAATATTAGCAGTCAGTATAGTACTACAAAATCCAACATCATCTAAAAACCGGGTACCTATTCATGTGAAGAGTTACGGAAAAAAAAAGGGTTGTTTCGCTCGGGTGTCTAATCGCACCAATTAACTCAACCCAGTACACAGTAGGCGCCTTGGAGTCCATGTTCTGGATGCCGAAAATAAATAATTCATGGTGATGTTTCATCCAATCAACTTCTCATTCTTCTAAAGTAATGCTTGAATCTTGGAAAACAAACTTCTTCTACGATCAGTTAGATGAAATTAAGGTAAATGATATATTTGTACAAAAATGGGAGTAAAAATAAGCTAAAACAAAAACAAGGATTTAAAAGTAACATTCGTAACAAAGGTCCATCAGTAAGCTTACCCACTAGATCCCACATATGGACAGGTCGCTGTACCTGCACAATGAAATTAAATAGTGATGAATACAACGTTATCATTAGACTGCAAAGTTCGCACACCCATTAGACTCCAAACATCGCTTGATTAATGTAGAAAAATTGTGAGGCAACAATTGCATGCAACAAAACCCTAAATTTGTCCCAAACGGTTTACAAGAGCGTATCTCGGCAGCATCCACACGGAATAATATTCTCAAAGCCAATATGAATCACAATACGATTGAGCCTGGACTAAATAAGATAAGTGCAGAAAATCATGTTCGAAGGATGGAGATCTCACTGGGGTCACTGGTAGTGATGACTCCTGTGCCCTGGAAGTCACACGCTTGAGAAGTTTGTCCATGGGTTTGATAGTACAAATTGAAGGCCCAACTTGCATGCCCTTGGTAAGTATTAGGCAAATAGCAATTCTGTCCCGCTTGAAGGGGTCCACAATTCACTTGTCCTTGGCCAGAAAGCGGCCCACACACCCAGTCTAGAGCACCTTGATAGTTGGCGTTGTCAAGGTTAGGCTTCGCAATACACCATTGCTGGGTGGCAAGCCTCCGGCCTTGAGGTCTTCCTGAGTTCTTGTCGTCACTGAGGTCACGCATTGGTATATCCACTCCAGCCACACCTGAACATACATGTCATAATAATAACTAAGCCAAACTTGAAGGATTCACAAACATCCTTATAGAGTCTCAAGGAAACACAACATAGATTCAGAATATCAAATCTTTGAGCAAAATTCTCTCCTCTTATATTTAAGCTTCTCAGTAAATTGAGAGACTTGTAGTCAAAACAAGTAAACATTGACCTTCAATGTATCAGGATATATTAGTTGGGATCTCTGAAAATGACGTTAGAAAGTAGACTTGCTGCATAAGACGTAATAGACAATACCTCGATAGCATTCTCGAGCACTTTCATGATGAGCGTGAGAATTTTGCTAGACCTTTAATTCTTCCAAAATTTTGTACATGTTTGAACATGTTCCGTTATTTTTAAGTGGATGCCAAACTAACGCCTAAGTGGAAAACAGTATCTTTACAATACAACGGGTCAAAGTATTGAGGGACTGCCTATAATAATTTCCCACTTCTTGAATCGACGTGTACAGAAAGGGCATTTACTTTCACATTTTCCAGCGAAGACATAAAACGATGGTTATCGGGGCAATTTCCTGCCGCCAAAAATCTTCAAATACCGTAATCTCATTCATGCACCCGTTAATGCACGACACCACAGCGTTATCGATAACCACCAACATGAAATCACCGAGAACACTTCTTTCTAGTTGTATAACACGAAATACTCGTGCCGAACTAGTAAATGCTCACGAACCAGTTCGCCCATCAGTAGTTCATTCCGGTAGCTAGTTACAACTACCACGGATCGAGCTTCTGAGAACCGCGCGCAAAACTAGACCATTAAGACATGGCGTCTGGAACTACGAGCGAACAGCACAGCTTCCAAATGCTGTCTCCGCTAGCGAGAAGTCGTAAGTTCTTTACGAAATTCAATGAGATGACTGATCCACTACCAAAACACAGAAAATGTCCTCAACCGTCAAGACAATCGAATAAAATTCGAATACGGTCCGCTCATTCACACAGAAAGCTAGATAATGTGGAAAGACGAACGTAATGACGTAACTTCCACAATACACATTAACCTTACTCACAACAACATCAAAAGTTCGCAAAATTCAATAACAAAGAAGTAAGGATCCAAGAAACTACATATACTAATCAACGACCTCGAGCTAGCTCACACTACAGCAACCGAAAGTTTAACAGAATCCATCCCGCATCGAGGTTCCGACCACCTTCCAAAGTAAGAAGACGTTAACAAAAAACAAGTTATCAAATAGACAGGGAAGCCAATTACCAAGAAGGCAGTAGTGCTGGGATCCAAGCAGCAGAGCAAAGGCCAGAGCGACGCCAATTTCGCAGCGCCGCTCCCCCATGAGGAACCTCATGCTGTACTTTACCAAATTAAGCAGGAGTTCCAAAATGCCTGTAATCTGAGAGTGAAACTCCCAGCCGAAAGATCGTCACGTAACAAATAAAAGGCGAGCTCTAACTTAGAAAATGTGCTCCATAGCGAAATGAGCCGGGCACTCCCGCATTTCAGATTCGGCAGAAGAATTCTGTGGAAGACCGGGGCAGGACTTTCTAAGAGTGACCTAGAATGGCCGCAGCGAAGGACGAGTCATGACGGCCATGGCAATGACGTGGTAAAAGTCGGCGCCTCAAGTGAGAGCACATTGAATTTGCGTGACAGGGGAGATCATCTCGGGCAGCATAGGATTCCTCCCGCCAGGTGCCTTGCTTCATATTAATTTATGATGGAGCGTCATTTATGCATCAATGCAGGGTCTTGCATCGCCATAGCTGCAGCTCACGGAGCAGGACAGTCGGGTAGTCGTGTCAGACGATTGCACTTCCTGCCAGAGCTTGCTTGTGGGAGGAGCTGAGAATGAGAGAGACACAGAGACAGAGGTCAAAGCCCGCCGTTTTCCTTTGGGCTAAGAGCTTCTGCACCGTCGCCCGCTAAAAAATTGACACGTTATTATCTAGCATCAAACATCCATGGTCTACAATTCTCTACCAAATATTTATTTTTTCCCGTAAAATACGTTTTGGAACATGCTACATATTTAACAAGATTCTTTTATTCTTTCGAGGGAAAAAACTGTTTACTTGAAAATATGAATCTCCCCAAAAGACTTAAAATGTACTTATTCTAAGAAATATTTTTTGTTGACTATGACCATCAGATATAATACATGTGAAGAGCCATTAAACTTATTGTTTCTCACATTCATACATCAAATGTGCCTTACAAATAGAGAATTGATTGTTGCCAAGAAGGATAAATAGGATATAGTTGAATTACTAAACTTAGATTTGATAAAAATATTCCAACAGTGCTAGTATAAGAGCCCAAGAATGCGAGCTCGTGAGCATTGAGCCTACAATATAGGTACCTAGAATATCTAATTAAATTGAGTTGGAATACAAAAGAATATTCAAGGACCAACAATGAACAGAAAAAATCATTTCTAAGGAGCAACCTTTAACAATGTTATTTAAATATTTAATGCCATGCCATTTTAACTTAACAAGTTTAAAAAATATTTATGAAAATCATATACTATAGTTCATTTATAAAAGAGAATTTTTTTATTTTATTATAAGATTATTTTGTTTATAAATTTTTTACTTTCCCCAAAAAAATCCTTGTATTATCCAAGATTAACCGTTAAAGGACCATTGTCCCCTTGATGGACAAAATGGATTTTGGGCAAGTTCCTATGACCTCAATTTTTTGTAAATTTTTTGAAACTTTTTCATAAAATAACAAATAAATTATCAGCTTTGTGGGTATATAATTTTTATTTCAATTGGTGCCCAAAAGAAAAAATTATACCACAAAAAGCCCAAATTTTAATTTGGCAGACAAAAAAAGAAATCCGCAAAAATTAAAAATTAAGTTTTAATTTTTTTTTCTTGTAGATCATAGTTTTGTCTACACATGAAGCTTTTATTCATTCCATTTAGATTAGTGATGTGAAAGTTATGAACAATCTTGTTTTGGGGGCAATTTGAGCATCTTCTTGAAAAAATAACTTATAGGATTCATTTTTTAAAGCAATTTTCACAAATTTTCCAAAAACACTGTTTGACAAGGTTTAACCCCTAAAGGTCAGAGACTATGTTTTCACCAAAAACGCTCCAAAACTACTATTTCTAATACAAGTACCAAAGTTTAGAAAAAAAACATTTTTGAAAAAATGTAACCGTATGATCTTGTATTAAACTAGTTTTAGAAGTTGTGGAAAAAATTTCAAAATTTTTCACTATGTGGATTGCAAGATAATAGCGTTTGAATTGACAAAAACCCTTTATTTATCCCTGCAAAAATCCGGGCAGCTGCACTTCACAAAATCACATTTGTATGAAAAAATGTCCAAAATGGTGGTTAAGGTAGTAGGCTCTAAAAGCGACCCTTTAAGGGCTGATTTGCCTTTTTCATAGGTTTGTATGATTAAAAACATTTTTAGCTCATTTTTCAGAGAAAGTCAAATAGATGCCAAATGTAACACAAGTGGTTTCATATTTTTTTGAAGCATTTTTGAATTAGTTATGAATTTTCAAAGATTTATGTTGTAGGTACCTATTTGTAACACTAGGTCTCCCAAAATCTGTCCCCTTGCAACTTCTAAAGTGATTTGAGGAAATCAAGATCAATGATTGGCTCTTGCAATAGAAAAACAATTTTTCCTTGATGCATTCAATAGCTAAAGTGGTCCATTCAAGGATCACTTGCAATCCATTCTACAACTAATTATAGGGTCGGTTTGAAGGAGAGGGTTGCAATTACAGCACACTACTTTACTCTTTGGATTTGTTCTCTAAGGCAGCTTGTCTACATGCTTGAAAATTTTTAGATCATTTGGAATTGTAAAACATATAGGAAAAAAATAGTAAGTAGAAAGAGGTAGAGAATGTTAAAACACTAAATTGTTAAGAATTTAAATATGGAGTTGAAAAATGCCAATGCCAATGGTTGTAATGTTGTAATAAACAATCAACACCCACTGCTTTTATTTTTTTCAAAAATATTAAAAATTGAGTTAAATAAAGGACTTCAAAGTTTGTCTTAGAGTAGAAATACCATAACTACCCTCAAACTAAAACTCCTCATATTTTTCATCTCATTAATCAAAATGGAATGATTAAAAGCTTTGCATGTATATATAAATCTAAAGTACCAATTTCAAATTTTTATTTTGAAAAAAAGTGATTTTTAAAGAAGTTTTTTCAACTGCCCGGGTTGCCCGCCGACCAATGAAAATGACATATCATGCAATAACTTTTTATCCACGTAGTCAAAAGTTATGAAAATTGTTGGGCCTTAAAGCTAATCTTTAGGCACATCTTGTGTGAAATTTTCAAAGAAAAAAAATAAAAATTCTGGTTGTAGTGAGCTGCCCCAAATTGCTATGTTTTCAAAAAACGGTGTTTGATCCTTTAGGGGTTAATTTGCTTGCTAGAACAATCTCACCATTGGAATTATCATGTTTCAATCTCATCTCAGAGCTATTACCAATTTTGCTTTTCTTTCAATGTTGGATTCACTCCTACTTAACAATTTTTTTAAGAATGAAAATCAAGTGTGTGTCCTTTGAAGAAAAAATCCTAGACTTTGAACTCAATTCTTTAACACAATTTTTCTTAAATTCAAAGTCCGTAGTGCAAAAAAAATTCACAAATGACATTCAAAGTCATATGGTGAAATTGTAGGCTAATATTAAAAAAAATAATAATAATTTCAAGTTTGAATGCTAATATCTTTCAATATATGTGGTCAAACTTCATGAAATTTTACCACATGATTTTAGACAAGTAAAGTACAAGATCATACGATTAGATTCTAAATTTAATTCTTAATTTTTTTTTCTTGGGTGAACAAAGCAAAAATGGCAATTTTGAGTGTTTTTTTTAATAGAAAAATGGCCTTAGTCCACTAGGGGTTAATTAGGGCAATGGACGTGTTGGATAGGTGACATTGATTGTAGCTTGAATGCTAGTTTGGGGTGTAAGGTAGGGTGCTCTAAAAGCGCCCACTAACACAAAAATACATTTTGCTTTCTTCAAAACATTAATAGTGTACATTTCAAGAGGTGGTTGCTTGTAGTGACCATTGCGTTTCAACTTCAAAAATTCGTAACTAATTCCACAAAGGTCCAAAAAACATGAAACGACTTGGGTTACATGCCAATTCCATTTTGCTTCCTATGAAAATTTACTAAAAATTGTTTCAAAGAGTTTAGCTCCCCCCAATGTAATCAGCTCTTACAAGGCCGATTTAAGAGCACACTACCTTACATGTCTTGCTCAGATATCGACTCCACGAGATTGCCTGCTACTTGCAAAATCCTCCAAGCACTTGGAAGTCGATTTCCCTGCCACCAAGCTAATGGCCACCGAAGTCCACCACTGGTACCCATTACAAAATATGCAGTGGGAAATTTCCTTGACGTACTACAGTAATTAAGGTACTGTAGACGACCCTATTGTGGTCACTGGTCAGCATGACTTCTTTTCCCCCCTTGTTATGGTTGAAAACTATAAATTTTTCCCCACTCAGAAATGGAAAAAAAATAAAAAATAAAAATGAAATCGAGGAGCCCATTGCAATTCAAATGGTTACTTTTCAAGAAAATGTGAATTTGTTTTGGATTTTGGAAGTGAGCTAATGAAATTGTTCAAAGGGGTCACTAGACACCTCAATGTCGACATAAAGTGCATTGATGTTACTTACCCGAAATGGTTATTAAAGCGGACACTATTCATTGCATTATTATATAGTCATTTTTGTGATGCTTTTACATCCAAAAGGTAAATTGAAGTGCCTCTCAATCCGTAATCCATACAATTACTATCACTCAAAGTGATTTTTTTATCATAGCTACTATTCATTGCATTGTAGCCCAACCCTCAATTATTGAGAAATGCCTCCTTGAGGTTGAAGGCATGACTACAATGGCCCATTACAAGTTGCCAATGAAATGAAAAAAGTATTCGAAATGCCTCCTCTCCATTTAAGTTTACTATGCTTTGGATGGGTTTGTTCTCAACAAGTTCTAACAACCCTTAGTTATAGTGAATGTTCTTTGCAAAAGTGGCTATAAAACAAAACTATTGGTTTATATTGCATTTCTCTAATCAAGTTTTCTTTTAGTAATACAAGCATACAAATAACCTAGTCAATAAGTGACATGATCCCTCCAAGTTCATATTCATTCACTGATTCTATTAGAAAATCTTGTGGCAAAGTTGCAGGCCAAGCCACTATATTTGCTCTACAAAGTACAAGTTCATCCCAATTTCATATTAAAGGGATCCAATCACATTCTACTTGTACCGAATAGGTACAAAGCTAGTGGACCAATCACATGTGAATTATCATTGTTTAATTATAAAATAAGATTCTATATTTTTCACCAATCATTTACAAGACAAAGACCATCCTTCCCACGGAATCTTGTACCTCAACCCTACCTTGGTGGTGCAATCTCTTACCATCAACTGTCTACTCCTTTAATATCTATCAGAAGCATGCCCTATGACTGGTCCAATCAATGTTTGATGATCTTTTTGCCAGAAAGCATCAATTGATGCTTTCTGGCAAAAAGATCGTGGAATCAAAACAATTGCACGTACAAGACACAACAAAGACAACAAGTTGCAATCTAGTACAAGAACCTATCCAAACTTAGACTTAGAGGGTGATTTGAGGGGCATCGTATACATTACTCTCCAAATATGACTTGAACCTGAAGCTCATTGTTTTAAAACTATTTTCAACTATTTTGTCTAGTGTCAAACTATTTGGAGTGTTGGATTGAGGATGCTCTTATCTTCTGAAAATTGAAAGCATATACATTGCTTGACACAATTCAATGCGGGATGGAATTTTTTTTAATATATATATATATATATATGAAGATTAAAGGTCAAACAACCAATTTTAAATTAAATTTTTGTGACAACCATGATTGTGTGCATTATATTTCATTTGCAGCCACATTTTTGTAGACAAGCACTAAAAGAATTCAAAAAATCATGACAAAATTCAGCTCATAGGTACTTGCCCAAAGTCCCATTATCCTTGAAGGGACAATGGTCCTTTAGGGGTTAAGAAATAAAAATTTGAAATTGGTTTTCTAGATTTATATATACATAAAGAGCTTTGAATTATTCCATTTTGGATCAAAAAAAAAGTTATGAGGAATTTTAGTTTGATGGCACTTATGAATGTCTACTCTAAAATAAATTATAAATTGTGTGTGTGTGTGTGTGTGTTTTCAACTTATGTCTTCAATATAATATGGAGAGTAACAAGTTGTAGGATCTATACATTTTTGTGTAATAAGTTTGAAAGATGAAATCTAACCATTTGGATAGAGTTGAAAATACTTCTTTTTGAAATTTACATGACAAGATTGTACAATTGATAAAGTTTCTTTATTTCAAAATTTTAGGAGGGTATACTCACGAGGGTATATTCTAATAAGTTAACTAAAAGATCCTACATTTGGATTTGTTAATGAATAAATAAAGATGAGGATTTTAGTCTTCTTTGGACTTAAGTACTTTGAAGTAGTTTTGGGCCCCAAAACACCCTCCGTCCTCTAGAGGTTAAGTGAAGTCTCCAAGTGGTATTTGCATATTGTAAAGGATTAAAGATAAATTGATCAATTTTCTACACCCATATCTAAACTTCAATGTCCTAGTTTGGAAACATTGCATAATAGGATTCCACGCACTAACTAATATAATTTAGGCACATTTTTAGGAACATGGTTAGCACTTAGCAATGAGTTATTATACTTTAACACATGACAATACTTTGTTGATAAATAAAACAAAGGTTGCACTCCCAAGTTGTACTTTCTACAAAATCTCATGTATTATGAATTATTATTAAGCAAATTTCAATGATATAGCCATGATTGTATATCATAATTAGCGCAATTGTGTCTTTGTTTTTGTGAGGTGAAGATTCATTTTTTAGTCTCATACTTACATGTTTAGTGTCTTGCCCCAACGTGTCTTATTTTGTCCTTGGGCACATTTCTTTTTTTCTTTTCATGTTATGCCTTTTGATAACTATTGAGTCACTACTAGCTTGGTATTAAGGTTGTATCACTTGAGAAATGGAAACCAAATAAATTCATTGACAACATAATTGTGTATTAAGAAGGTCTCTTTCCTTGTTATACTAGTTAAGATTGGGTGAAGTTTAAAAATTACTAATACAATATTATTATGCAAGAGCTTAAAAAGGTCAAAGTTGAGTTGATTGATTTTCTAAACCAATGTTTTTATTCTAAATTTCTCATACTAAATATTTTTCAATGAGCATCTTTTTATTTTCTAAGTTTAATAGGACATGTTTGAAGGAGTTTACTTGGTAAAGAATGATCCTATTTTAATTAGTAATTTTCATTTTCTCTCTTCAAAATTAGCCCTTGCTTTGGAAGTACTATTTTGTGAGGTTTAGAGTGTGAGCCTAAGAGCCTAAGACCTTATGAGCCTCAAATTTGTGATGTATTTAGAGTGTTGTTTTGATTTGGAAATTATGATTATGGTTTAAGAATTTAGAATCTTTGTAGCTTGAAAAACTTAAGAAAATATGTTGAATTGTTCTGAAATAGAATTTGAATACTGCAAATGTTCTCCAAATACCTTATCCATACATCTTTTTTATTTAAGAAAAAAATTCTCAAATGCGACTTCATCACCTTTAGAGAATCAAAGACCCCTCTTGCCACAAGAATCCCCTTGGAGGATCTGAGGGTTAGGATTCTAAAAGAAAATCAATATTTTTTTCTACTTTGTCACAAAAGTTTTGGGATTCCTAAAACTTCTTTTATTCAAATTTTATTTTTGTGCGTGTGAGTTATGACTCCATCACCATTAGAAAAACTTCTAGGCAACGGAAGGCCCTTTAGGGTCTAGGGTTTGGAATACTCTCACTACAAATAAAATTCAGTTTTTTTGTTGATTTGGTTCACCTTTTTTTTTTTTTTTGGTCTAAATCAACAGATTACTACCCAAATCAACAGAAAAATTGAATTTTCTACCAATGTCTAAAAACTCATAGACATTGAAGGGGGGTGGGTACCTAAGGTATGAACCCTCCAATACAATCATGTCCAAAATATTTGTTTTCTTTTGGAATTCCTTCGAGAACTTAAGCTTGAACAAATATTTTTGTGAGAAGAAATAAATAGGACTCGTGGTGGATTCTCGGTGGGTTACAATTGTCGCCAGCCAATGTGCCAAGCCAAGCTCGGTGTGCATACTAACCACGCTCCCAAGGTCATAGTCTACGGTAATAGGGCTTAAATTTTATTATTAATACTAAATTTTTGAAATGTCCCCACTTTTTTTTCATTGGCCTCTAAAATTCAAAGTTTTTTTTAGTTGAGCTCACCTGGCATATACTCACATTTTTTTAACTTCAAAATTTTTTTGACTTTGTTTTCACCAAGAACGTTCCAAAACTATCATTTCTAGTACAATATTGAATTTTAGAAAAACAATGATTTTTTAACAAGTATAATTGTAGGATCTTATAATAAGCTGGTTTGAAAAAATGTGGAAAAAAATTCAAAAAGTTCCACCGTGTAGATTGCAAGATATCAATATTTGAAGTGACAAAAAATTAAGTAGCTGCACTTCACAAAGTCACATTTGTATGAAAAATATCCAAAATTATGGTTCTTTTTTATGAATCATTCTTCTAGACAAGTTGGCTATATGCTTGAAATTTTTTAGATCATTTGGAATTGTACAACATATAGGAAAAAAATAACAAATAGAAAGAAGTAGAAAATTAATCAAAATAAATATAAAATTGATAAGAATTTAGTTATAGGCTTAAAAAATGCCAATTCCAATGGTTGTAATGTTGTAATAAACAATTTACATCCTACAATTTTTTTAGTTTTAAAAATACTAAAAATTGAATTAAATAAAGTACCTCAAAGTTTATTTTAGTATAGAGATTCTATACCTTGCTGCAAACTAAAACTCCTCATAACTTTCATCTCATTATTCAAAATGGAATGATTAAAAGCTTTCCACTTATGTATAAATCTAGAGAACCAATTTAGATTTTTTATTTCTAAAAAAGTGATTTTTAAAGAATTTTTCTAAGTTGCTAGTGGTTCAAAGAAAATTAAATATCATACAATAATTTTTTAACCATGTAGTCAAAATTTATGAAAATTGTTGGACCTTAAATTTACTTCTTGAATACATATTGTGTGAAAATTTCAAATTAAAAAAATTCCATTCGTAGTAAGCTACCCAAAATTGCTATGCTACTAAAGAACATAGTTTGGTCCTTTAGGGGTTAATTTTGCATTTTTAGGCTGATAAACTAACGTCATTAGAACCGTTTTTACTACCAACTTAATTATTTTTTATTTTAAAGCTCTAGATAAACTTCAATGTTGTTTTTCCTTCTCTGCATTTTAATCTGCAAAAGCCCAAGTAGTTCGACCAAAATACAAATGTGATAAGATATAAGTTCTGTAACCTTTTTGGAGTATGCATCAAAGAAGATAATGTGAAGCATGCAAAATAGAAAGTATTTGTACGGTCAAAATTATAAAATTCTTTTTAGATTATTTTCAAATGAATTTTGAAGATATTAATTTAAAAATTCACCAAAAATATAATTTCTATCTTTAGCATTTGAATTTTGTTTAGACTTGTCAAGATTGTGGTTTATGTTGATTTGTAAAGAAACACATAAGATCTAGTAATGAGAAAACCAACACTTTTTCCAAGTAGTAAGTTTTTCAACACTAGGTCAATTTTAAATACTTTGTGCTATTTCTCTTATAATTTTTGTTTGGTAGTAGTGATTTTAGTTATGAATACGAATATTGAAATATAAATTCAATCTTTAAAAGAATTAAGAATAAAAATAAATGAATTTTTTTTTCTGTTCAAAAATGCTACTTGAAGTCATGTGGCCACCCAAAAATGGTCGCTTGAATGCTTAGGGATCAACAATGCTAGCATGTGAGCCTAGAAATGCAAGCCTACAAGCCTTGAGCCTAGGTGCGAGTGTGTACTCTATAACTATTGAAGGTGTTTATAATACACATACTTACAATATAAATACTCTATAACCATGGAAGGCGCTTATAACATGGTTAGGCAGTTAAGGGTTATTTTTTATTGAAAAAAATAAATATTTGATTTTTGGGAGGTCCTCAAAGGCATACATGTACCATTGGTAGAAGTGTAAAGCTTGCAAATTTACTTGATCACCCAGCTTTAAGCAAAGCTTGCCAATTTCGCTTGATTTGAGATCTAAAAAATTATACTCATCTATTTGCTTTGAAAATGGTCCCAAGGAAAAGAGTTTATTGTTTTTATGATTTTCATTATTGAAATTTTAAGTATGCAAGTGTTGATTTTGGAGTTATTTGCAATTTTTTCTAATAAATATTGCATTTCAACAATTGCAAGGTTAATTGTATAATGAGTTTGAGAGTTCTTAATTTGAATTTAAGGTTTTTGGAAGTGCATTTTTGTGTGCTAACACAATTTTTAATTGTTCATACACCTCCAATCCCCCAAAACTCTTATATGAGAATTTCTCAAATATTTTGGAGAGGGACAACATACTGAAAATAAGATAATTACATTTCTCTTGTTGTACTCTTACAACTCCCATGCAATTTCACACTCAAAATTAGTAAGCACACTAATAAGCAAGCTCCTGAAACATCCATATGGTTAGATTTTGAAAAAAAAACAATTTGCTTTGTTGGATATAACTATTAGTCCATGTTCTTTTTTTATATGAAAAACATACTTGAAAAGGCGTAGGCACTTAGGGAGGTAATCCATAAGAGACGCTGGAGACATTTTCTGGCTAATGAATGACAAAGAATCTCTCCATGCAGGACAAAAATGCAACTATTCATCCTCCAAATTTTGTATGCAAAGAACAGGTCTTCTACAATAGTTTGATTTCCAATAAGTGCTTTCGCATTTTTTCAAGCCAACAATTAAGACGCTTTCAAAACAAATAGATTTTCACAGTGACCACTTCATCTTTTAACTTCTAAAGGACCAAGGCCATTTTTTTGCCAAAAAATACTAAAAACTGTCATTTCTACAACAAAGAGTATAAAATTTTGAACTTTTTTTTGCACATCTAATCATACCTAAATAGTATGAGAATGTGAGGAATGAATCTCAATTTTTTTGACCGTACAGATTACAAGATATCTATGTTTAAAGTGAATAAAACCAGTTTTTCTACGCATGCCAGGACTAGATTATTTGACTTTGAACCTTTTTAACTTAAATTTTGTGCACTACAAGGTTTGGAGGTTTAAATATATATGGTGCAAAGTTGAATTGAGAGTCTAGTGGGGGGGAAAAATTCACAAAAGCTTAAATTTCATTCTTAAAAAAATTATTAAGTAGAAGTAGGTACGAGATAGAAGGAAAATCTAAATTATTAATATCTCTAAGATGGAATCAAACGCACTAATTCCAATGGTGAGATTGTCCTAGAAAGAAAATTAAACCATGTGGAACCTTTTTTTTAATTATAAAAATTGCATTAAAAAATGAATCTAACAAAAAAAATTTAGATTACCTCCAAAACAAGATTGTCTGTAACTTCACATCACTTATACAAATGAAATGAATTACAACTTTCCATGTAGACAAAAAAAATATATATAAATAAAAAATTAATAAATAAATTCAAATTTTTGAAATTTTATTTTGTTGCCTGGTTTCCTCTATTTTGAACTTATTTGGGTATAACTTTGGTTCTTGAACACCAATTGAAAAAAAGATTCATTCCCACAAAGATATTCAATTTTTCTATCTTAAAAAAAAACTGTTAAAAAATGACAAAAATTGAGACCATAGATACCTGTCCAAAATTCAATTTGTCTCTTGAAGGGAGAATGGTCCTTAAGGGATAAACCCATAAACAATGCTGAAGACGTTTTTCAGCCGGCGAATGATAAAGAATCTTTCCATGCAAGGGATAAGTGCAACTGTTCATCTTCCAAATTTTGTGTAAAAAGGAAAGGTCTTCTACAATAGTTAGACTTCCAATGAGTGCTTTTGCATTTTTTTAAAAACCAACAATTTATACGATACCAAACAAATCATTTCTTTGATGACCAGCTTGTCATTTAAGGATTAAGGATTAATTGAAGAATATTGGATTTTTAAAGGAATAAAGGCCATTCTCACATGACATTTGCAAACATCATGTGTTAAAAGATAAAACTTCTACTAAGAAAGAAATAATCCTTATATATGGAATTCCGGGTTCGAAACTGTTGTCAGAGTTTTTGAATTAGGTGCAGTTTACACATGGCTCATATTTCTTCAACAGTCTTGAGGGACCAGACCCTAAAGCTAGAAGTCATGTTTGGTGAAAAAAAATCAAAAATTCAAAATCAAAATGATTTTGAAAATTAACAAATCACCTTGCCAAATCCAAGGAAGATTAATTGTAAAGAAAGTCCAAACTATGGAAAAAGATACCAATACAATTGGTTGCCAATACATGTTTACTAAACAATGGGTGGAGAGATAATTTTTATAATGAAATCCATTTTTTATTATCATGAATCCTCAAAGGATATGGGACAATTTGAAGATGAGTGCTTGATAGCAACAACGCTAGCATGTAAGTTTAGAAATGTGAGCCTGAGCGTAGATATAAGTAGGTACTCTACAACTATTGAAGGAACCTATAATATATGTACCTATTACATAAGCATCCTATAACTATGGAAGATGCAAATAATATAGCTATCTATGACATAGGCACCTTTAATATAGGCATCTATAATATAAATATCATGTAACCATGTAAGGTGCTTATAACATAAACACCTATGAAATAGGCACCTACAATATAAATATCTTATAACCATGAAAAGAAGCCTATAACATAGGAGCCTAGGCTCCTGGGGTCAAGATCCTAGACTCATATACTAGCAACCGTGTGCTTGACCGCTCATTGTCAAAACACAAGAATTGTGTTCAAATGTAGAATTTTAGACCTCGTTTGGGCATAATAGAATAACTTTTTTGAAGAAATTTTGATCTAGGAAAAGTTGGAAAATCCATCTCAATTCATCTTCTAAAATTTGTTTGAGATTTAGAGCCTCCAATCAAAAGTTGGGGACAAAATTTAGAGAGGGGTTGGGAGGGACATTTTCTTTAATATTTTCAAACATCCTCTCTGAATTTTGTCCCTAACTTTTGATTGGAGGCTCTAAATCTCAAATAAATTTTAGAAGAGGAAATTGAGATGGATTTACCAACTCTTTCTAGATCAAAATTTCTTCAAAAAAATTCTTATATTATGCCCAAATGAGGTCTAAAATTCTACATTGAACACAATTCTTGCCTTTGACTTAACTAGGTATGAGTAGTTGAGCTTCTACCAATCCTAATTTACATATCCCACATGGGTTGTTTTACTTCCCATTACCCCACTTGTATAAAGAGATTGCTTGTACAACTTACTACCTTCACATCAATAGTAACTATCAAATTTATGTGAGGTGGTTGTTGGAAAATTTCAATATTTTTTATTTTTCAAAGTTGGGTCCCACTAATTTTTGCCTAGAATAGACATTGTTCTTATGTAATGGATTCTCAAGAGCTTCACTTGATAAAAGTGGCCATCAAATGTTGAAATTTTCATTTAAAAAAAATTGCCAAATTATTGTTATGGTCTACTTTTGTAGTGGTAAGTAGAAGTGATTACTGGCCTTAATAGCGTTGTCAAATCCATGCCACCTCAACTGTGATGTAAAGGCATCTGTAGTGGTGTCACGGCAAACAATCCCTATATCGGCACTATGGAGGGGCATTTCGAGAGGCTTGCATAGTGCCGGGTACTTTAAGAACAAAGTGATCCAATACAAAGCCGACAATACAAACGTCAAATGGATTTTTTCACATTATTAAAAGAAAGAAAGGACAAGATTCTACATTAAAAAAAGCTTTTCATGCAAACAAGGGAAGGTTGCATTGATTGGCATGCATTACAATGTGGGAAAAGGTGTGAGAATAATAAATTTTTGTGTAACGAGCCAAACCGTGGGGCCTTCATATTTCCAAAAATTGTTGAGGTTGGGATGAATAATGACGGGCCCGGGAATAAAGAGGGACCAATGCCGGATGCATTGGGGCACGTTTTTTGTTACAAATCTCTTTGACCTCGGTACAATGCCGATAGCGTCACGTTTGCCGTGCGCACTGCAGTGCTCTAAGTTTGGTAGATTGCTAAGCACTCAGGTGGAAATGTGCTACAATTTAGAGTTCATTTAATGCCTTAACATTGCCATCATAAGGCCAAGTGGGAGTATACCTTAACTCTTAAAGGACCATTTGTCCACTTGGGGAACAATTTGGGTCCAAGTTTGTTCCTATTGTCTTAATTTTTAGTGAATGTTCTTAAATATTTTCAAGGGCGTGCGGATCTATGAGAGCTTCATGGATATGTAATTTTTTTTATTTCAATCGGTGCTTGGAAGAAAAAGTTATGGCACAATAAGCCATAAACAGAGGTCGGCGGGCATCACAAAAAAATCAAAATAATAAGTTTTTAATTTTATCCCTAAAATGCATTATATTTTTGTCTACATGTGAAGCTTTGATTCATTCTACATGAACTAGAGATGAGAAGTTATGGACAATCTTGTTTTTGGGGCAATCTAAGCATCTTCTTAAAAAACAAACTTTTATCCAACTTTGAATGCTAATATCTTCCAATCTGTACGGTCAAATTTGA
This sequence comes from Antitrichia curtipendula, assembly GCA_951230915.1. Taxonomy (NCBI): domain Eukaryota; kingdom Viridiplantae; phylum Streptophyta; class Bryopsida; order Hypnales; family Leucodontaceae; genus Antitrichia; species Antitrichia curtipendula. The sequence goes on from OX579635.1 coordinate 18,536,581, forward strand.
TGAAATTTTTACTACATGATCTCAGACAAGTTAAGTACAAGATTCTACGGTTAGATTTATTTTTTAAAATTTTATTGGGTGAATACTAAGTACAGCAGAAGTGGTAGTTTTGAGTGGTTTATGACAGAAAGTCCTTTGAGGGGTTAAGGAAATTGACATTATGAATCCCCTCAGACCTGATAAAAAGGCTGAATTAGTCTCCGAGTGGCAAGTGGGTGATAAAACAGAACAGCTATTGATATTGATTGAAGCAGGCCAGGCATGACTTGACGGCCAGCCAGGGATTCATGCCAGCTACGGACTTTTTTCTTGTAACAATTGGGGATGAGACATCATCCTCAAACCTGCATTTAGGGCCGGGGTGAATCGACCCCCTCATTCACCCCCCAAAGTCATTCCAGGGGTGCATGTAAAATAAAAGACTCCCTCTTTTGTGCTTGATCAATTTATCTTCTACACTCTTCCTAAGCTAATTTGTGGCCTTTGATTGCAAGTAAGAATTCAAAATTTGCAACTTTTATCATGCATGGCAAATAAAAAATTTCAGTGTTTTTCCTTGGCGATGAGCGAGGGGGGCAGTTCACCCTAGCCACATTTATGAAGTTTGGTTATCCTTGGTGTAGGAAGTTAAAGTGGTCATTTGAAGTTTGTAGTTTTACCCTAGAGGAAACAATGGGTTTTTTTTTGCCATCCATGATAAAATTTGGAAATTTCAAATTCAAATTTGGACTAAGGGCCCTATAATAGATCTAGTTGAAGAACATAGTAGGAGAGGTGAGGAACACATGACATTAAAAGACGTTTTTGCACCTAGAAGTTGGGCCAATTTGGTGGAATGAATTTTTTATTCAAGAAAGACATGATTTGACATGACCCAAGTTCAATGAATTGGGTGCACTAAAAATGGGAGGCGAGCTCTTGGTGTTGGTGCCAATTTCAGATTTCAGTTTTTAAATCTTTAAAATAAATTAAAATAATATATGTATCACTAGAAGAAACCCGTGTTTTTTCTGACGTCCAAAAACTGGACGTCAAGTTTTTGGACGTCAGAAAAAACACGGGTTTCTTCTAGTGTATTTATAAAAATATTAGATCTATTGGATTTTGTGCAATGGGACTCAAGGGAATTATTAGCCCAGCCTCTAGGTATAAAGTAGCCTTGTAAAAGAGAGAGAGGGGTTGAAATTTCCTAGGTTTTAATACATCAGCCCGACTTCTTGGCCTCAAGGTTCCTTTACATATGGAAGAATTAATCCATCATAATTTTATTCTAATGAGTAGTTGAGGACAACCAGGGTGAATTGCGCCCTTCATTGCCCTACAATTTACCTTTGGAAAAAACACTAAATTTTTCCATTTGCAACAGATGATAAAATTTGGAAATTTGGAATTCATATTTGCAATTAGAGGCCCTGAAATTCAAAACGAGAGGTGAAAAAATACAAAAATACTTGGCACAAAATAGTGGACATTTTTAACATTTATCCTTGGTTGGGGCAATGAAGGATCAATCCTCCTTGATTGTTGAGGACAACCTTAAGCCTAAAACATAACATTGTTAGTCAACCACCAATACCCCCCCCATGGAAGTATAATCCTCTCCTAGATACATGGGGAAGGGAGAATTATAATATAATATAAAGTTAGCCATTGGTTGGGCAAACTAAAAGGTATTGTAAATCTCGTTGAGTTGTCAATCAATGTTGATTGTTGAGCTCCATTCCTAGACCCTCATCTAAGCTACCCATGGTACACTCAATATGCCAGAGATCTAAATTTTTTGGTAAGTTTCATTATTGGGAGGATCTTGCTTTTTGGAGGGAGTGGAAGGGAGGCCAAGGAGGATTAAACCACGTATTGCCCCATCAAAGGATAAATGTAAAAATTTCCCCTTGTTTTGTGCTACTTAAAATTTGTATTTCTTCATGTCTCATAGCTAATTTGGGGCCTCCTATTGCAAATATGAATTCAAAATTTGAAAATTTAATGATATGTAGCAAATAAAAAATTCCAGTGTTATCTGTAGGGATAAACCATAGGACAATACAAGGGTCAATCCTCCCCAAGTACACCTAGGCACCCTTGTTAGCATTGAGGATCTAACATGTTCAATATTAGAAAATAGAAAAAGTGTTCCTATTGGCAAATGCTACCCTATGGGCTAGCAAAATCATGTCCCACGATACATATGCATTTTGAAAACCTTGTTGTAACTAGCAAAAAATGTTCACAAAATAGTGAAATTGGGTTGCAATTATGTACCAATCCATGCAACACTCATGTTTTATGCATTATTGCATCCTTTTATAGTAACAATATATATTTATATAAAGTAGAATGTCAAGAAATTAGTGAGGGACAACCTAATTTCACTATTTTGTGTTGTCCCAATGTCAATTTTTTTAACCCCAAACATACGAGGTCCATAAAATGTTCATTTAATCCTTAAATGTTGGGCTGATCACTGTGGGAGAAAGTAGGTTGTGAATAGTACAAGGCGTCAGTGTTGACCGCAGGAGAACGCACTATTCATGAGCTATGAACAATGTTACAGAAATGGTGCAATTGCGCAGCTTGGGGGAACAATAGGCCCACACACATGGGGCGCAAGAACTCCGTGTGATGTCGCAGGTGAGGGTGCGGAAACGCGGGTTAGCCCTTACCCTCCCCTGCAGAGCGAACCAAAACTGAGACCCAACCCTTACGGTGGGTTTACTGCGCCGAAGTTACTCGAAAGGAGGAAGACCCCTCCTGGATGAACACTATAGCAGTTGACAGCGAGAAGCTCCCCAGCAGCTGCGCAACCTCCTTTCTCCTCCTTCGGCAGCGGCTCTCTTCTCCTGCGGCCCTTTCTCCTGCGCCAGGCCGTATGCTCCAGGGAGTGTGTTTTAAACTTAAGGAGAGTGAGTTAGGGTTTTGGGGGGGGGGCATTATGGAGGTTTCAAAAGGGGGTCTACTAGCACTTATGCTTGGTGACGAGGGAGGGGTGGATTTTCAAGGAACTCAAGAGAGAGGGAAAGGTTTAGGATCATCAAATTTGAAGAGAGAGTGGACGGAGGGAGCTTTGACGTTCCTTCTAGATATGTGTGAGGAGAAATATTGAAAGTACAATCGGAAGCCGTTCAAGCAAGCGAATTGGGAGACTTTTGCGAGGAAGTTGAATGCACAATTTCCTAATGACGCTCAGAGAACGTGGAGCCAAACTCGTGACAAGTGGAACAAGATGAAGAGTACTTACCAAGAGGAGAAGGCCAAGCAAGAAGAGATGAGAGCTCCACCATCTTCTTGGACTCCATGGTATGGAATTTTTTATAATATTTTTGGTGGTACAACTAGAATAAATGGGGTTCCTCACGGTGTTGACCAAGGTGTACGTCTTCAACATTCTGAGATTCATATTGTGAGTGATGATGAGGAGAACACTTTGCCTACCACTCCTCCTATTCCTCCCCCTACATGTGCTACTTCTGCACAGTCTCCTTGCACACAAGCGGTTAATCAACCAGGATGTGAGGGACAGGTCAACAGAAGTGCTGGAAAAAGAAAGAAAAAATTGGCTATGGCGGAGGATTCTGTTGCCTCCGCCATTACCAATTTCTCAAAAGGTATTCTCGAGGTGGAGAAAATGAAAATGTCTATTGCAGAAAAAATGATAGACAGTGAGAGAGAGTAGAGAGATGGCAATGAAGGGCCAATTACAAATGGCCGCTTTGTTTGTTGAAGTTCTAAAGGGCAAGGACTCTTCTAGTTCTTCTAAGTAGAAACTCCCTCTATGTGTTTGGGTGTTCTAAGACTTTAGAGTATTGGATTGAATTTCCAAACTTATATGGAATTTGTTTGGATTTGTTTGGATTTGTTCCAAATTCCACTACATTGAATAAAAGACTTTTTTCCAACTTCTCCTCTATGTACATGTACAGAAGTATCAATTTTTTGAATCTTGAGAAAATGCAAGCGCAATGTACTCATAATCAATCATCATTAGGGTTTTCCAAAACCCATTCTCTAAACAATTTCTCCCTCAATCTCTCTCCCTCACGGCTCACGCTTTGATGCTTCCCCATCCCTAGCCACTGGTAATCTTGCATTTCCAAATCCAACTAGTGGATCACCTCTCAAACGTGCATTAGCCACGTGAGGCTTCGGTTCGTTTAGCAACTCACAATAATTGTGGAGCCAACAACATGCCACGGTGACCCTAGCGGCCCTATCCACTCTAGAATTGAAATGTTTAAGAATCCTCCACCTGTTCTTCAAAGTGCCAAATGCTTGTTTAATGACAACTCTCCCAGAGTTCATTGAATTGTCAAATCTTTTCTTCTCGAAGTCGTTCGAGGCTTTCCAATTCTTCATCAAATAAGTGCGGATGGGATATGCAGCATCTCCAATCAAATAAGGAGTACAACGAACATCTTCCACCAGGGGGATTGCTATTTTGTGTGCGTAGAGATGCAAGCGTAGAGCGTAGAGCATAGATTTGCGAGCATAGAGCGTTAAAAGGTAGTTAATTTTTGGAATGCGAGCGATAAAGTAAAAGTCATAGAACATTTTAAGGGTGAATACTTTTAAAATCTTTAATAATCACAGACCTATGACCGTGGAATGAATTGCAGGAATGTAGTGCAGAGGGGTTTTATTTTGTCAGTACACGTACCATCAAGAAGATGACAGACGCAAGTATCGGAAACAAGGTTCTATAACCGTGCTGATAAGGATTGTAAGAGGTGAGAAGATATGATATCTGTGGTTCTGGATTGAGGCAAGAAGAAGAATAGAAGGGAAGCCGAGTGGGAGTGAGGAGATATTGTTTAGGAGATTGTAAGAGTTAGGGAGAGTACATGATGGAGAATGGGCGCGAAAGAGTGAGGAAGAGCACCTACCGTGGTGATAGACGAACAAATTTTTGTGTGGTTTAGCTTATGGGTAGGGTTTAGAAGGGGGAAGCAAACAATTTACGGTGCGAAGACATGGTGGGTTTGTTGTTTAGGGTGATTCCGAAACACTTGGAAGATAGACGTAGTCGGCCGCAACAGCGGAAATGTGTTTAGGGATTCAGAAAACGAGGAAGGCTTAGATATGAGACAGACATTTAATGAATAGGGTAGAAATTCATGTCATGCACTTACAGGATTAGTTGGAAATACTCCAAGAACTTCTACTGGATTTGATTATGGAGCAAGTTTAAAACAACAACAACTCCTTGTGCAGAAACTCTGGCGGTGGTCCTTCAAGTCTCACCGCCTTTTCTTTAAAGTAGGGGAGAGGATCACATTGTGATAATAGGACTATTCATACTCACTATGCACCGTAGTGTTTAAGTAGCAGAATCTGTAGAACTTGTTTTACTTCATTCCAGCTGAAACTAGGAGCGTGCGTAAAGATATGTACCTCGGGATCTAACTTACAAACTATGATGAATATGTAGTACAAGTGCTTACAGTACGTCCATGCTCCTCGCTTGCCAAGTGACTTTTGTGACATGTCTTTGAATGATGGGCAGTCGCAGCTTGGGAATTGACCAATCGTCAGCAAATACCTAGAGACCTTAGAAATATTTCTAGACTCTAATGTAACAATGCAGCCGAGAGCTGGAGGAGGAACCATCAGAATACTGCAGATCTCCCCAACAATAGACAAAGCAGAGGCGCAGTTGTTGTGGTGCTTCGTTGTTGGAGCGGTAGGGTTCCTTCGAATGTTTTTCCCGTATTGCTTGGTGGGGTGATCTGAAGGATTTGGAGGAGAAGGATAGTTGCTGAGGTTTATAGAAATCCCTTCTGCAAACAACTTTCGAGGGGATAGCTCCACGCGCTCCATGAAGTTAAATCCGGCATTTTCGAGAGTTAGAATCTCTTTCCTTGTCAAGTTTGTGCCCATTTTAACAGGCCAAACATCAGGAACTATAGGTTTAGAAACTACCCATTTTCGCCGAGTTCCATTGACACAGCGATTGATGTCATCATTGCAAAAAAAAAAACTGCATATTTTCCAATCTGACCTTCTTGTAATTGTCCATCAAGTCGGTGTAAGTTGGGGCAGGTGTACTTCGATTGTCTTGCACAATCCTTGCCACGCATTTCTTTTTAGTCTTGGCCTGCAGAGCAAAGCAAGCTTTCGTAGATGTCCTCGGGAGTCTTGCAATATGCCACTGCCGCTCATCGCAAACGGTCTCCTGAACTGATTTGACATGCTGTGTTGGAGAATGAGTCAATGGTGACTTGAGTGGGGGAGTAGTGCCTTCTCCTGGTCGAAGTTCGAATTCTGACTGAGGTTCCTCAGCAGTGAGATCAATAATCTCCGGATTGAGCCGTTGGGCCTTGCGCCTTGGGCGGGAGACACTAATCTTGTCGGGGCGGTGCGAGTCGAATTTTGATCCGGGAGGGAGATCTGCCTTTCCCTTCAAGGAAACAAAAATTTCCTCCCCTTCTAGATGAGGATCACGTGTGCAGAAGACGTTAGCACCAGGCATATTGGCGAAGGCGGCATGAAGAACCTTTGAATTTCCGGATCGTTGAGCAGTGCGTTGAGCAGCACGAAGACGAATTTCTTCTTTCCCCAGACCAGTACCTGGCTTTTCACCCTTCAGGAATTGATAGTAGGCAACAACCTACATGAATGCTCTGACCATGTCATCGACAGAAGCAACATACAAGTCACTGCCTCTTTTGCCAAACTGTTGCAGCCACTTGTTGTGAATTGACTCTACCAAATTACATGAGGGCATCTCTGCCAATTCGGTTGGTGACAGGTCCTGCACGCAATCCTACATGATGAGTGTTGAAACAAGGAATATGAACTCAAAGCATTTGGTGAATAGAAAGGAAGAGACTAAAGAACCAGCACTACTGAGGAGTAGTGCCGATATCGGCATCCTGAGTGCACGGTGAACGAAAGGAAGAGACTAAAGAACTAGCACTACTGAGGAGTAGTGCCAATATCGGCATCCTGAGTGCACGGTGAACGAAAGGAAGAGACTAAAGAACCAGCACTACTAAGGAGTAGTGCCGATATCGGCATCCTGAGTGCACGGTGTGCAAAACGAAGAGAAGAAACGAGTGAAGGCCGCACTTACCAATTCCATGAATCCTCCCCATTAACGGTAACGAAAATGCCAGAATGCTAGCCATAAGTCGAGTCTTGGAAGTCCTTCATCAGTTGAAGCGCCAGATGATAACCACCATGCACGGATGGCCAAATACCTACTTTGAACTTCTTCCAATGATACCGAGTTCTTGTATTGTTTACAAAGGCGTCGATGTTGATCCTGTAGGTCTGCCCTGATATCTGCCTTGGTGTGTTTCTCCAGTGATTGCGTCCAATGAAAAAGGCAAGTCCTCTCGCGGTTGATCATAGGGATTGCTGAGTCACCAGAACCGTACACAATACGTACCGCATTCCAATTTGCCTATGCACTGTCAGCCATGAATCCTTTGAAATTTGGATTAGTAACATCATGCCTAGCAGACACAGCATTCAGATTTTTCCAAAACACTTGTTGAGCTGCCACATCTTCAGATTGCATGTTGCAAACAGCAATCGTCATGACGCGGCAGTATGTGGAGTCATAGACATGACAAGCCATTGTGGTCCAAGACTTCACCTGTTTGACATGGTCGAACATCATCCACGCGTTTTCCAAATCACCTCCGGGTTGCATACGCCTCACCAAGTCGACTCCACTTCCAGAGCCCAACTCCGCCATCTTAAAAATGAAGACCTTGTCAGAATCCGTGCCTTATCCCGGAAACCTGTTCTCCTGGATGAAGGCCAATTGCTGACCCCTCTCAGTTTGGTGATGCTATCAAGAACTCCAAAACGACGGGGGTATCGAAAAGTGGTTACCTTGTTTCTGATACTGGGAGATGACATTTGCTTAAATTTGTCCAGGACAGGGATCAGTTCCTCTATTGCTAGAGTCTTTTGAGACACACCTTCCGGACATAAAAGTAGTTCGCCAAGGTACTCCTTACTCGCCTCAAGGACAATGGCAGAGTTTGTTGCTGATGGAGTCTTTTCTACATGTTCACCAATAAGACTACGAAGTTTGGCAGTTGACTCTCGATAATTTCCTTGTTTCACTGGATGTGAATGGAATCCGAGATGGATACAAGCACGGGTCATGTGACTGGGGCCGTAAACGTAATATATCTTAGCAAGGCAACTATCTAGGCAAGTAGGCTTAACCAGGCAGAGGGCACAGACGACGGTAGAATTAGAGGGGGGATCAGATCCGGGAACGAAGGCAGAGGAAGCAAGACCGTCCCACTCAGTTTCATTTGACGTAGACAAACGGTTGGGCCGACTTATATATTCGCAAGCGGTATTCGTGCATCGTAGATGTCCCAGGCAATTGGACAATCTGAAAGAAAGTTGAGATGCTGACTGAATATGCGTAGTAGCTGTTCGATTCCAAGCGTGTCCGTCATCCTTTTTATCCATGCCATGCAGTTGTCCGGCCTTGGTGGATAGCGGATACTTCCGCATCGGTGGGAGCTCAAAGATAATATCACCATTAAAATCCGGGGCAGATATTCTACCTTCTCTATTGTAATTGAATTGTAATTTAACTTGCTAAGAATTGACCTAGCGCCCTTGGTTGTATTCAACTGGCGTAGGCAGGAGACGATACTTTCAGCATGTGGCAAGGGAGGCTTGGAAGTGGATGGACCTAAGCGACGGGAGGAACCAGACTCAAGAACGGAAGGTGCATGTACGAGCGTGGGTCCTATAAGGTTGGGAGTAGTAAAGTCTGGCTTTGAAGGGACGCAATCACTATCATAATCATCAGTAAGAAGCAGGACTGGACCATCGCCATGCTCTAATTTGACATTCCAAAGCATTGGAGTGACTACTGATGTTGTGGAAGAACGTCTCGCTGAAGAATCGACTGCATTGTCCTTCATTCCATACACGTGGTAGTTTCCAGGTGACAAAGACCAGACCTCACCGCCAAGAGTCACACGACATCTGCGCTACAGTGTGAGTGACTTGCCTCGAACCTGGGTCAATAATGTCCAAATCCAAATGCAAAGTACCTTCCACAATCTGGAACCTAGAAGCCAAACGAGAACCTGTAATTCTAGCGAGGCCATCCTCCTCTACAACAAAAGAAATCGGCACTGCCAATCCATCTCCTCAAATTAGAACCGTATTGAGGATGGCATCCTCCAAAGTAGACATGGCAATCCTAAATCTGAAGGAGGGAATACAACAGACATGCAGAACAAGGAAATGAAAAATGTCGCTACCGAATTCCTTGAATAAGAAACGTAGTGCTTGAGGACTACGTCAATTTAGTCATTTCATTTAATAACCAAAGACATGTCACCATTTAGTAGTACAAGAAAGCATTGTATTACTGAACCGAATTTGGTGGTACACGTTCCATTCAAATAGTATCCGTTCCTAGTTACAAAGGACATTGTTGGATCTGCAGCCAGTTGGAACCGGCAGCATATCTGTAGATCCTGCACAGACAACAGAGTGTCTCATTAGACTAAATTCTCTAAGTATGCGTGGTTATAAAAGCAGTCCTTGAAATTATTATTAAAAAGGCAATTAGTCTCTGAACAGCTACAACTACTGCACACGTAATTAGAAGCAAGTAGGCTCTTAACTAGTAAATCTTCCATAAATTGACCTCCCTCCAGACAACCGTCAATTGAAGTGTCAGAATATTCAAACCGCGAATTGGTAGCGGGACCAACTCTTAAGAACGGCAACTGCCTTTACGATATTCATTTTTATAATAAATCAGTCATGACGGCGCCATGGGATTGAATATACCAAATTGTCATCAGTGGACATTGGCTCGTGAGAATGGCGACATGCCATTGGTGTTTCTAACATGATCCCTAACATCCCGTTGGGCTGTAGAACTAAGTCATTATGGCGCAAGCACTTGAAATAATACCAACATAGGTATTATGATACATATATAGAACTAGGGTAATAAGTATTGCGGGGAGTGGAGCAGACAATCAATTCCTACGTCCTTCAGAATGCCGAAGAGACGAAAACGACAAGCTTTGTATTTTACAGACCAGAAGCGTTTGAAGAAGTCTCGGATTATGAGGGAGTTGCGGTCACATTGTCGCATAGCTGATGTAGGAGAGACAGTTAGAGTCCTTCAATTTGGTAGCGAAGAACCATTAGATAGCGAATTGCAGGGTCTTCCATCAGCTAGCCTTACAGAAATTGCAGAGGAGACGATGGGGGCAGAACTTCCAGAGAAGTCCTCCCCAGCTAGCAGCGCAAGTGGAAGCTCTCCTGATGAGTGTGTCTTGGATCGTGGCAAGCGATCGAGTAGAAAGGGCATTAGAGAGCAAGGTATTGTGACAATGAAATTTTTGGTTGGTTTCCTCTCATCATTGTTGGTGATTTTTAAGGTGTTATCACAAGCATCTTCTGCAAACGCATTGCAAGCGTGAGTTGCTAGAGGGTTTACCACTTCGGGAAGACAACCCGCGTCATATTTGAAGTAGTAAGGACATTTAGCAATATTTGACAGCTTTGTAGGATCTCAAACGCTAAAGATGGTTGCTGGAGAAGTAACTTCTAATTCAAAATGCTAGTACAAGAGAGGCCGAGAGAGTGATCAATGACATTGGAAGTTTCAGGAGTTGAGTAATTAGTGGGATTGTGAATTAAGTGGAGTTGAGTTTCTTGTCTATCGGGAGACGTCGGAATTTATTCTAGAGTTCGCCAATCCTGGTCTTATTGGCCCGTAAGTACTAACCAAAAAGGAAAGAATGTTATTCGCGGGGCTTCATAAATGATTTGCGTATAGACACGCATGGAGAATTGAATTAATTCATGATAGACACGCTTCCAGTGAAAATATCAACAAGGAAAGAAAAAACGAAAACTAGTGGGAATAAATTTTTGGTTTGTTGTCCGGAGTGATTTCACATGGCTAGTTCCTATGGAAGCAACACCGTCTACGAAAAAACTCGTATCTGTCCAGGAGCCACAATCTGAGTAAGGCATCAGGGTTCCGTTTAGCGGCAGGTTGAACTAGTCGGCCAGGGCATGTGATTCTCGGACGGCGTTGACGATTGGGTTCGGGATTCGATTTGGCAACACTCGCTAGGGTTTCGGTACTCGTCTTTGCTGTCGACCTCGGTACTCTTTTGCTCTTGGACGCCGCACTAGTTCATGCTTGGACACACAGCCAGGGATCGGGACTCCTTAGCTTTCGGGTCTTGAAGTTGTTCATGCTTTGAACACCGGTAGGGTTTCAGTAGTCTTCTGCTCTCGGATCCGGTACTGTTAATGCTTGGACACACCCAGAGTCTCGGAATTCTTTAGCTCTCGGATGTCGCAAATGTTAGTGCTTGCACACAAGCCAGGGATCAGTGGTCTTGAATTCTTATCTCCGCGACTTGTTCAAGCTTGGAAACACGCTAGGGTCTCGGTACTCGTTTGCTCTTCGTTTCCTTACTTCTTTTTTCTTGGACACACGCCAGGGTCTCGGTACTCTCTTGCTCTTGGATCCAGTACTTTATTATGCTTGGACACACACCAGGTTCTCGGTACTCCTTTGCTCTCGGATCCAGTACTTCATTCTGTTTTTTATGTTTGGACACACGCCAGATCCTGGTACTCTTTTGCCCGCGGGTCCGTTTCTTCTTTATGCTTGGATGCAAGCCAGGGACAGGTTCTCTATTGCTATCGGACCCGGTCCCGTTTCATGCTTTGACAAATCCCAGGGATAAATCCTCCCTTGCTCTCAGATCGGGTACTTGTCAACGCTTGGATACTAGTCAGGAAGTTCACCAGATTCTAATACTCCGCAACATCCCGAGTTGGGATAATCGAAAGATTTACGTTTCTCCAGTCCTGTTTAGGGTGCTCGCGAGAATTTCGTCCAATTTGCTAGAAATTCACTTTAGGGATTTCAATCTTCATTCGCAAGCCTTTGATTTTATTGAAGGAGTCAACCAGGGCGATACATTTGGCTCGTTTCATACTACTCAGTCAAGTTTGCAGTTACGATTCACTATTTTCTTTATTAATTTGTTGTCCGTTCCACCGTTCACTTTCATGAATTCACTGAAGCCTCACGAGAATGTTGGATTCCAGCAGGTTCTGCCAAGATGGACAGTGAAGGCGCAAATCCGTCACCAACCAGCACAGACAAAGCGGAACTGGAGTGGCAGAAAAAGCGCAACGAGGAGGAAGGAACGGACACCACATGAGGTAAAATTCCCAAGCTTGGTGCATGTTTTGTCAACACTCATATGTGCAATGAATTGCATTTGTACTCATAAAAACGAAGCACCGCCTTAGAGGGTTGGAGGTAGTGCCGATGTCGGCACCACCTCCAAGGGGGGGCTTTACAAATCCGCAGCGCCCCCTTGGAGGCACTGCCGATGTCGGCAGCGCCTCCATGGCGGGGCTGCGGTTTTGCAAAGCAACCTTGTGGAGGTGGTGCCGACGTCTGCATTGTCTCGATGGGGACTTCACAGAGCGAGCTCTTCTCAAATTCGCTGTTTTTTTGTCCTTGGTGCAGCACAATCCGCGAACATGACCGATCCTGGAAGGGAGTCGGTACGAGATAGGCTGCAATCCTCGTCGCAGCCAGAAATTCACGAGTCGGGTGCGAATCCTAAACCTGGTTTTGTGAGGTTATGTGTTTTCTTCGCCTTTGGCTAACGGTAATTGTTTCGCAGAGGAAGTGGGTGACGAGGATGTTGAGGCATCCCAACATACTGATGAAGCAGAAAAAACGTCAATGGAGATGACCGCCGAGGAGCTTGGGAGGGAAATGGACAAGATGATTGTTCGGGAGTCGGTGAATACGAACGTTGTCTTGGACAGGCTGCGATTCACACCAAGGGAGAAGTCTAAGCTCAACATCCCGCTCTGTCGAATGAAAGCTCTGGTTGCTGTTCGACCCTACCTGAAGAATGACGTGATGGCACTGGGTGCACATTTTGTAAGTACAGGATACATGGACGGGCACGGTGTTTTCTATGTCGCCTTGCAGGACAACGAGGGCAAAACACTGGACGTGACAGACAAGGATTTGGCTAGTTGGAGTCCGTTATGGGTTGAGGCAAATGAGAATTTCGAGAAGGAGCTTCAGAAGGAAGACGCCTGGAAGCAATTCTCGGGAAAGATGTTCTTCGTCTAGGATGGCAACCATCGGCTCGCGGCCTGGCTGCCAATAATTAACAGAGACCATGGAGACGACCCGTCATGGCATTATGCGGTTGAATCAATTGTTCTGGAGGTGGAAGGCCAGATTGGGCCACTCCTCACCGCGTTGCACCAAGTGAATTGGTAATCCACGAGCCCGGCCCTTTTCTCTTGCTCGTTTACTGTGAAGTATGTGTGCTCTTGTGTTCTTACTCTCAACTGCTGAAACAGGAGAAACCAGACCTGCCATGTGAAGTTAAACCTTGTACACAAACTCTACCGGCTTCAGAGTATAGCTGGCCAGCCATTGTCCTATTACGAGAATCTAGTTACCACTAAAGAGCTAGCTGACGCCGAAAAGAAGCAGAGGTCAAAGACCCGAACATGGTACACGTTAACGCTTGACGGGCTCATAAGCGTTCTCTATCAGGTACGGCCCTTTATCATGCTTGATGATTTGAGACTTTTTCGCTGTTTGGTGATGTCTTTTTCTTGGCGTGAGACTCTTAAAATGGAGTGCCGATATCGACACCCCTCTCAGTGGTTCACTATGCTCAGCTGTCTGGGACACCACTGAAGGGGCTGCCGATGTCGGCACTCCAAATCCAGTACACTTGTTGCCTTCTGCTTCGTACTACCACTGCAATAGACGGGTTGAGGATTTCAATGTTTTGCAACATAATTCTTACACTTCTCCAAAATTTACTCTTTCTGTCGCCTTGTCCGTTGTCTTGCAGCAAGAGTTAGGTGAGGCAGTAGCTTACGCCACCAGGAAATTCAAGGAAAAGTATCCGGAGAAATCAAGTGAATGGACTACGGGGAAGTTGTACGATGTCATTGGGAAGGCCGTGGATAAAGTGAAGAAGGATATGTCATCTGATGTGAAGAAACAACTCCCCATTGCTGACCCAAGGCAAACTCCGCAGTTCCTGGAACAAGTTAGGATTCATTATGAGAACCGAGAAGACGACCCGGAGATGTCCCAAGAGAAGTTGTGGTATCTTTCTACCTCGGTCATGGACACGGCAGTGAAGGTCAAATGGCTGGAGCGGTGGAACAAACTTGCCTCGCTTCGTGAAGCAATGAGGTTCCCGAAAAGCAAGTTCCCGGATCATGCATTTCCCGACTGGCTTCACAAGGCCACCTGGTGGGCTCAGGTACAATGTCTCCCTATTCTGTTATTTTCATTGACTTGATGCTGTCGTCTAGGAGTTATCACTAATTCCCTGTTGTAGTTGGCAAGTGCGGTGCAGGAATTGTTCGATGCGACTCTTTCTGAGCTGGATGTCACAATCAATTATCAACCGCCTGGGGAAAGTCCAATTCCTAGCATTGCTGATTATGTGGAGCAAAATCGTATCTAGCTTTGGGATACAGCATTCTCCCATGTCTTTGATGGCAAAGGAGTTCACAAGAATCATCCTCCTGAGTTTCAGGTTGGTCTTGACAAGGCTGTTGCGAGGGTTCTCTATCGGTGTTTCAAGTTCGTGTTGTATGCAAAGAACGCCACATCAAAGACGTCGTCATTCTTCCCAAGCTACTTGGACAAGCGTGCCGAGAATTGTATGATCTCGGATGATATCGCGAGAAAGTGGAAGAAAGAGCACTGGGAAGTCTGTGGTTGGTATATTGACTGCCCCTTGAACAATCCTTCGCACTTTGAGATTGATTTGAGGAACACGGTGCAACCCGATTTGGCTGGGCTGAAGACGGTTCACGATACTCCGCGTAAAGATGCGCCTGCTAAGAAGACAAGGGGCTCAAAGAGGAAAGCAGAGGAAGAAGCAAAGAAGAAGGCTGCCTCAGATGCTGCAGCCGCTCTGGAGAGTGATGTTATGGCTTCGGGGAGTGCCAAGAAGACTGCGGTTCCATCCCTGGGTGAAGATACGGAAATGGAGGCGATGGAGGTTGTTCTTCCCAAGCCTTCGCAGCTCACTCCTAGTGGTGCTCGTAATCCGCATGTTCCTTCTCTTCCTGGCCTCTTTAGCCCGCTGTCGTTTGTAATGCACAAGCTCAAGAGCGCAGTCGCCTCTCGGGTATTGGCTTCGGCGTCAGGATCTTCTGTCAAATCCAGTGTCTGTGTACAGAATACCAGCCTCTCTCAAATTATGGAGGCTCTCCCGGAGGTGCACATTTGCCTTGACGCGGTGAACAAGTTTGTTCTCAAGGTTTGTCTTTATACTCACCACATTTCTTTCACTAATTCCTGTGCGTTTAGAGGCAGACGGGATTCTATGGTACTTCTGTTAAGTATGAATTAATCAAATCCACCTTCTGTAATCTCCAGGTCAAGGAAGAAGTTGGTGAAAAGGCTTTGAATAAGTCTTGTCCGCACAGTGGCTTTGATTTGATTCATGTCGATATCAAGGATGGCCTCTGGGTTCCGTCCATTTCGGTAAACCCCGGCGATGTCCCTGCCTGGAATGCGTACTCGGAGCAACACACTGAAAGTCTTTTTGAGTTTGCGGAACACTTTCTTCACGATGCGGGTGCAATTCTGTTGTTTGTGCCAAATGTTCCAAAGATCCGAACCGATGTGCTGTCCTATGCACATGGCTACAACTTCATTCTGTATCGAGAGTGGTGGGAAATTAATGACCTGCCCTCTGCGTCGTTTTACAATTCAACGTATAAGGTAACTACTGTTTCAAATCAATACTTCATTTCACTGCATTCTACAGTTTCTCCTGGTTCTAATTCAATTCCACTATAATGTCCATTTTCAGAGCAGAGGATTCCGTATTCAGCTCTTTATTCACCGTGCCATGGATGCTAGCAAATTCATGATTGCGACCGACCAAGCATTAGTGGAGTTCGGAATGGGAGTTGCTGAAACTGACGTGTTGTTCAATTTCACTACGGCGGTCACTCAATCCATGAATGGATCTATTCCGTGGAGAGGCGCCCGTGAGAAGGACCCAGTTTTCCTTCAAATGTTGATCGAGGCTTTTACGATGCCTGGATCCGTCATCCTGGATGCATCCGCTTCTCTTGGTGAGTAGTCTTTTCTATCGTGATGCTTCTCCTGGTAAATAGTCTTTCCTCTCATTTTTCGAGTCATTTCTAAATGTAAATTGTTTCATCCGAATTCAGATAACTCTGTTCGAGCTTGCAAAGCTATTGGACGACACATTGTGGCCCTCGAAGACGATATTGAGATCTTTCGGGCTAAGTTG
This sequence comes from Antitrichia curtipendula, assembly GCA_951230915.1. Classification (NCBI taxonomy): domain Eukaryota; kingdom Viridiplantae; phylum Streptophyta; class Bryopsida; order Hypnales; family Leucodontaceae; genus Antitrichia; species Antitrichia curtipendula. The sequence goes on from OX579635.1 coordinate 18,552,897, forward strand.
GAGCACTTAGACCAGGTTGAAGCTATACCTCCAATTCCACTTGAAGCTTCCGAGACTCCAGCAGAGATTGCACTGGACGTCCCTATTCGGCATATCACGAAAAAGAACAGATTCAGTAAGTACGTTTTCTACTTGATTCTAATTTGTTTCATTTTCTTGTTTGTGATCAGTTCACTAACATAAACTCGTTTGTCTCAGAGTGATTTCCTTACTACATTCTCCGGACAGAGACTATTTTATGGTGCCGTGGGACGCAGAAGTTGCTGTGTTGCAAGCGGCAGGATCTTCTCCGACCTCCACGTCCACTGGTAGATGTTCTGGTAGACCCGTCCGTCTTTTTATTGATGACGAGGCCGATGTTGATATGGAACCAAGACCAGTATCATCTGGCAGTTTTTCCACTTTCTCATTTTGATAATTTCATTGTCTGCCGGATTTATTGTTATAATTCTTTTTACACGCATTCATTTTGTGCTTTCGTTTGTAATGTTCAAAGTGTGTATATATCAGTGAATGGTTTATCTTAACATCCATTCGTTGTGTATTTGAATGTGGTTGTCTAACTGATCAGCTTAAATACATCAATTCTCCGAAGTATTTGTGGCTTGGACTACACTCTCAATGACTGGGGAATAGATAGACATATTAAGCACTAAACCTCGAACCCTCTTAAATTTGAGGAAGTTCTACATGCGAAGTCTCCCTAATTTCATTCGTAACCTGTTTATTAATCAATTTGTTCATAAACTTGTTGCAGTCTGTTTGCTCTATCATTGTTGAATGCATTCAGATTATAATTTTCATGAATGGATGTTTTTTTAGTACATTTGTTTCATCTCTATGACGTGAATAAATCCTCGATAGTTTCCATTTTTTTCTTCAACTGTTGGAGACACACTCCATAAAGGCCTAAACTTATTTCTACTTCAAAAGTGGAAATCCCAGAAAATATACAAATGTTGATGCCCTCAATGTGATTGCTTGTTCCTAACTGGGAATCCAAAAAAATATTGAATTGGTTAGCTGACGAAGTTGTTTCTGTTTCAAAATTGGGAATCCAAAAAAATACACAACTGTTGAAGCCCCCCAAAGTGTTTTCTGGTTTCAATATGGATTTCTACAATAATTTCCAAATTTCTCCTTCAACTATTGGAGGCACACTCATGTTTGCAGTTTTTTTAAGGAATATGAAATGTTCTATTTTTGTTAATGGTGTGATTATATCCAAAGATAACTTACTTTCTTTTAAGGAACTCTTCCCATGGCCTCAGGGTAACAATGGCCATAGGGTGTCTACGGCCATAGGGCACCTACGCAATTCCAAAAATAAACCGTCTCTATTTGCCATTTGATCACCCTGTGCCGCCTATTACCGTGGTCAATTGTTTCTCACATTCGACTAACCTCACGGCTATAGGGCCCTACTTTTGTACAACTATTTTTATTTTTACTTTGTGTTTAACTTAGAATCTATCTTTTACTTTTACTTTTATAGAATATGCCCATTTTAGGGGACCCTAGGCTCGCAAAACTACGCTCACCGCTCTATGCTCTACGCTCACCGCACGCAAAATAGCATCGTCCCTTCCACTAGAACCACCAGTTCTTGAAGAATCTCCCGCTTTCTCAAACTCTTGTACAAACTTGAGACTTTGAATTGACCACCATCATGCACTCCTCCAGGCTGACCGGCACACACATTCCAGAAAATATTCTGTGAATCACATACCGCTTGTAGAATAATGGAATGAAATTCTTTCCTATTGAAAAAATCACTAGCAGCTAATGTTACTCTTCTACTAGGATTCTCTGCTAACGGTATATGAGTCCCATTGATAGCTCCACAAATGTTTGGCAATCCCGTTATGTCTTCGTAATCGGAGATTATGCTTTGAAGGCGTTCTCCACTAGGAATACTAATATAATGACCAAATAATTTGTCTTTGTCTGTAAGTATGTCGCAAATTATGTCTACATACTTCCTAATGGTTGAAGCTCCAATCTTAAAACGATATGCTATGTGCTCTGGACTATGACCATGTGCAAATCTATAAATCACACACGCCACAATTTTTATTTATTTCCATTTGTGGCCTCACTTGATTAACACACCTACTTCTCAAGAAAGGAGTCAACATGTTCAACAATTCTCAAATGCACCAAAACTCATTCTATAAAACTTCTTAAATTTGTTGTGGTGCATTTCATTACTTGATCTCCACACTATCCTCTCTACATAATTCCAATGTGTCGCTTGACGAGGCTCTACCCAAAAAAGACGGAGACCATGTGATTTTTTCCTCTTGCTAAGCAACAACAACAAGGAGAGAAAATGAAACCCCATTGAAGTCCCTCCACTAGAATTTAAAACCTCCCAAGCCCGAGATTTGAAGCTCAAGGAGTTGCTCATTGTCATAGACAACATGATCTACATGAGCACCACTTGAGCACAAAAAGAGGGCTCCATATCCACTTAAAATACTCTCTCAAATTGTTTGCATACAAGAATTTGACACTCAAAACCTAAGAAGAAAAAGACACTTAAAACTTTTACCCCAAACAAAAAATGTAACTCAAAAACAAGAAAGAAACATTCCCCACCCCATGTACTACCATTTGCAAAAAGAATAATCAAAAAAAGAAATATACATACCAAGAAAATTAGAGCCAAAGTTCAAGCTCTCCAAGGTCTCCCAAGCTTCGACAAAAAAATACCTCACAGTGTTTGAGTCTGCTCAGTAGAGAGAGAAAGAAATTCCTTCTCTCTCCTTTGCGCACTAAATGTGCTGACAGGGGGGAGGAGTTACTGGCCGAATTCCCCGCGGCAGGGAGGCGGCAGGGAATTACCTCCCGAATCCCTCCAGCAGCTGCCAGGGGCGAGCTGGACCCTGTCGGGGTGGGGGCCCGCCTGCGGCTGTGCGACGTTGCACAACGGGCTTACCCATCCGCATGTAATGCGCCGCTCTAATGGAATGACCCGACAATGTACTTGTCTCTCTGGAAGCAAAGCAACAACTTCCTATAGTATTGAGTTCAATAGAAGTAGTACCAATGCGACAGTCTTCCTCTAAACGCTATTGATTTTATACTCCCTCCGTCCCAAAATGATCTTCCTATTGGCCTTTATTTAGTGTCCCAAAATGATCTTCTTGTTGGAGGAGGAAGGGAGCTAGTGACACTTGCACATAGTCCAAAAGCATGGGCATGCTAACCAATCCCATGCTATCAAGTGAGTGGCCACCGGTGCTCTTCAAAAATGCCTCAAAAATTCAATTTTCAAGCACTTTGAAACCACACTTTGAAAACTAATTTGAAACCCAAATTTCAGATCAATAGGAGGACATCAAACTCTATTCATAGGTCAAAAAAAGTTTCAAAAATGGTTCTTTTCAAGCTTAAACTATAACGTTTTGTGTTACAGGAAGATAATTTTGGGACGGAGGGAGTAATAGCCTATATGAGAAGGTTATACTTGTGATTGAATATGCCATTTAACCCCTAAAGTTCTAAGACCTTTTTTTCCATAAAAAACCAATCAAAATTGCCAGTTCATTACAAAAAATAAAACTAATTTTTAATGTTTAGTTTTTTTGAGGATTATTTTCTGCCCATCGAACTAAAAAAAAAGGTCTTTTTGCACCATAATTTTTGCTCCTGGGCACCGATTGAAATAAAAATGATATTTTCTAGAAGCTAGTGTTTTTTTCTATCTTCACAAAAGAAATTCAGAAAATCACGACAAATATTGAGACTGTAGAAACCTACTCGAAATCCATTTTGTCCTCCGAGGGGACAATGGAACTTTAGAGGTTACACAAATACGTATTTCGGTTTTCGCAAAAATAGTGAGGGCAGTTGATGTTTGTATCTCCCACTGAACTTGAGCATCCATTGTCCCGTGAATTGAGCATTCACAAAGCCAAAACATCGATCATCAAGTCTTTCAAAACAGAGGAGGTAGTGATACATTCACATTGTTTGGAATGGTTGGGGTGAACTAACCTCTTCGCTCGTCCCCGCAAAGTCGTTCAAGGGGTGTAGGTAAAATAAAAGACCCCCTATTTTGTGCTTGATAAATGTATCTTCTACACTTCTCCATGTTAATTTGAGGCCTCTGATTGCAAATATGAATTCAAAATTTGCAAATTTTATTATGCGTGAGAAATAAAAAAATTCAAGGTTTTACAGGGGGATGAGCGAGGGGTCAGTTTACCCCAGCCATTTGGAATGTACTTGTACGAAAACTACATCAACAATTTGGCCCAGACTTTATACATCATGAAAGCCAGAATATGTCAATATGGTGCCAATATGGTGCCTTGAAACGCTATCAAGCTAATTTGGTGCAACCTTCATGCAAACTCAATATCAAACATAACATGAAAGTTGGTACCAAATTAGCTTGATAGTATTTCAATGCACCGTATTGGCACCATATTGACATGCACTGAATTTTGTGATGCAGTGCTTTCAAGGCGTCATCAAGGCATCATCAGTATTGTTGATGTCCTCCCATGCAGTGTTTTCTTCCTCTCACTAAAAACAACCTGATAAAATAGCTTGCTACAGTGCAAGGGCAACATGATAACATATTATAATGGGATTGTCAAAACTTGTATAACTTCTCGTTGCACGTTGCTGTAATAGATTGTGAAAAAGGCAACATCGATGTATCACCATCTGTATGTAAGGCAAAACTACACATAATCAATCAAATAAGCAACTACAGACATGGTCTGGAGTAGTGCAAGGCAAAACAAATATTTTCAAAGGTGCATTGATAGAAATAATAAGCAACTACAGACATGGTCTGGAGTAGTGCAAGGCAAAACAAATATTTTCAAAGGTGCATTGATAGAAATAACGAGGATTGCAAAAAAATTGAAAATTCTATTGCTTGAACTGAAATTACTCTGAATTTTGGGAGGCATAAAGTGTGCTGGACCCATAGCCAATGTCTAGACTCTTTCAATTCCGATCATTAAAGAATTAATTTTTTATTCATTATTTCCTAATTTCTTCTTCACTATTTTGGGACATATGTTATGAACCTATTAGTTCCAACCTTGACTAGTTAAAAAAAAAACATTCCAAACTTCAAAAAATGTGATCGGAAATAACTGCACCTATAGATTGGGAATGGGTCATTGATCAAGAATGGGTGGCTCTACCTTGTATATCTCTGTGACATCTTCTAACAATCTTGGCTGCCTAAAAATATTAATATAGTCAATGATGTTATTTTTGAGCTTGAATGATTGAGCAAGTCTCCGTAATCGATGTTCCAGAAAAATGAATGAAAAAAAAAATCTCCTACATCCACCACATTGTTTTTTTGTCACTTATCGGATGCTAAATGTCCGCGTTGACACTTAAGGGTTAAGAGCTGAAACGGAATTTTGGGAAGGTGGACCTTCTTGAAATATTTTTCAGTAAAATTTCCTTAAAAGACAAGTGGAATTGGCATCTAATCCAAGTCGTTTTATACTTTTTGGAGCTTTGTGGAATTAGTTATAAAATTTTGAAGTTGAAATAGCATAAGGCTCTAAAATTGCCTACCTCCTCAAATGTACATTGTTTGTAAATTGCTGAAGGCTTAAAAAACCATGTACAAATAGAGTAGATTTGAAGAGGTGGGCAATTTTAGATCTTGTGCACTTTTAGAAACTCGTACCTTAAAAGAATAGAGGTATTATTCAAGAGACATTGTCAAAAACTGTCATTTTTGCTTTGTTGACCAAAATATTTATTTTCTTGAACTTCAACTATATAAAAAGGTAGTAGGTTATCATAAGAACATGTGGAAAAAACTTCAACCCGTATGACTACATGGATTGAAAGATTCTAACAATTGAAGACTCCTTTGGCAACCAAAGCCTAGAGCCAAATTTCCCTAGATAGTATTTTTCCTAATCCGCCCACCTCGTACCTTGTATTGTCCAATCTATTGTCCAACATACCTGGTTGCTTTTTTGGCATGATAATTTTTTATCTACACTTGGGATTGATCTAATTCTCCCCTCCAAGAGAATGAAGAATCCCCCTCCTTTGGTCAAAATTTCACAAACATTTGTTCATAAATGGCTTCAAAATATCCTACCCAAATTCCCAATGTCCTCTGAACAAACATTTGGTCTTGGAGAAGTTAATGTTATGGATTTTTTTAATTGGAAAATTACTTAATGTTTTATTTATTTATTTTATTACTATATTTCTAATCATCAATAACAATACATTGCTTTTGGTAACCATTTACCCCTAAAGAACCAAAGGCCTATTTTTTTTTGTCAAAACTTGTTCAAAATTGCCATTTTCAGTGCAAAGAGCAAAAGACTTAAAATGATATTTTTTTAAATTCTAACCATAGGATCTTGTAGTAGAATAGTATGAAATAGTGTGCAATTTTTTTGGATACTTTAACCATGTAGATTGCAAGATAATTCATTCCAAGGGAAAAAATCATGTTTTATGGTACTATAGCACACTAGTTTATAAGACTTTGAATCTTCTTAACTTAAAATTTTTGCACTATAGATATGATTTAAAAAATGTATCTTAAAAGGATTGAATTGATAACATGGAAAAAAATAGAAATTCATTCTTTAAAAAATTATTAAGTAGGAAAAGGTATGTGAGAAGGAAAACTAAATCATTAATAGCTTTAAGATGAGAGTAAAACACACTAATTCCAATGATGAGATTGTTCTAACAAATAATGTTAACTTCTAAAGGACCAAACAATGTTCTTTAGCAACATAGCAATTTTGGGTAGCTCACTACAAATGAGATTTTTAGTTTTTTCTTTGAAATTTTTACACAACATATAGACAATTTTTTTCTTTTAAGGCCCAAGAATTTTCATAAATTTTGATTACATAGTTAAAAAGATATTGGATGATATGTTTTTTTTTCTCTTAGCCGAGCAATCTAGGCAGGTTAGAAAAAATCACTTTTTTCATAAACAAAAATTTGAGATTGATTTACTAGATTTATATATATGTGGAAAGATTTTAATCATTTCAATTTTTTTTAATGAGATGAAAGTTATGAGGAATTTTAGTTTGTGGGCACTTACGGAATCTCTATTCTAAAAATAAACTTCAAAGTCCTTTATTTAACTCAATTTTTAAAAAATTTGGAAAAAACTAATATTATAGGATGTAGATTGTTTATTACAGAATTGCAACTATTGGAATCGACTTTTTTCAGCTCCATCCTTAAATTCTTAACAATTTAGTATTTTGAATCATTTTCTACTTCTTTCTATTTACTATCTTTTTCCTATATGCTATACAATTCCAAATGATCTGAAAATTTTCAAGCATGTAGCCAACTTGCTTTGAAAAGTGAATTTAAAAAAGAACCACCAATATGGACATTTTTTCATACAAATCTAACCTTGTGAAGTGCAACTGCCCGATTTTTTGCAAGCCCCCAAAATGATTTTTGTCACTTCAAATGCTAATATCTTGCAATCTACATGATGGAAGTTTTTTTTTTAAAATTCCACATCTTTTCAAACTAGTGTACTAAAAGCTCATATGATTATATGTGTCCAAAAATGTTTTTTTTCTAAAATTTGGTACTTGTATTAGAAATGGCAGTTTTGGAGCCTTTTGGATGAAAACATAGTCAAAGAACTTTAGAGATTAACTCTATGGAACTTTTATTTTGGAAAAAATGTGAAAATTGAGCTTAAAATGAATCCTAAACATTATTTTTTCGAAAGATGCTATGATTGCTTGCAAAATAAGATGCTCCATAACTTTCTCATCACAAATCCAAATAGAATCAATCAAAGCTTTCCACAAAGACAAAAATACAATCTATGAGAAAAATATCATTTTTATTTCAAGCTCAATTCTAGGCTTATTTTGGTGTAACTTTTTCTCCCAAGAACCAAATGAAAATTATATTTTCAAAAATCTAATAAATTTTTCTATCTTTTGAGAAAGTTTCAAAAAGTTGAACAGAAAATTGAGCTAGTAGGAACCTACATAAAATCCATTTTGTCCCTTGTGGAAGCATTGGTCCTTTAGAGGTCAAATGTTCAACTACGCACTTGAAGGATACATAATGATTATTTTGAATCATATGGTCTTCATCCAATTAATATTCAATAAAGACAATTCAAGATAAATTATGGATTATACCATAAAAATTATATATTGCACCACATGAATGAATGACATCAATATAGTAGAAGATTTATAATGATTTAATATTTAGTTTTACAAATACTATTGCTACTTCTAATTTTAAGAATATTGCTATATTTTATTAATCAATTCAGTGTGGTTTGGAAGTTTTTGTCAATTTTAATTTCATTAGATTATATATTTGCTTTTTATGAATTCCATTTGAAAAATACCTTTCCAATAGTATATAACACATCCCCAAATACACAAAATTGTAATTGCTAAACGTAAAAGAAATAATTCTAGTCGTTTAGGGACATTACTAAACAATGGTCAAAAGAACAATGCCCAATTTTGAGTGCATTATTATACTAGGTTTTGTTATAGTGCTTGATGCCTACAAAATTTTACAACAACCCAAGTCATGGGTTAAAGTTATGCCTCAAAAGGACATTTTTTTGAAGTTTTGGGCATCCATGATAGATAGATCCAATTGGTCTAATTTTTTTATACATACATTCTACAAGCTTATTAACATAACCTCCAAAGTTGAAAGTCATACAAGCACATGATTTTGACCTACAAGCCTTTGAAATAAGTTTTTTAAATTCTTGAAGGCAATGTTCAAAATTTAGAGGTCCAATTTTAAAGGCTTGTAAGTCAAAATCATGTGCTTGTATGCCCTTTCAACTTTTAGTTTTCTATCAATAAGCTTGTTGAAATTATGTATAAAATTTTTCAAACCAATTGGACCTATCTATAATATGGTTGCTCGAAACTCTCCCTATATATTTCCAAAACAATATCCATTTGAGGCATAATTTTTTAACCCCGGGTTCAATTGTCGTAAAATTTTGTAGTGCATTAAGCTTGTAGTAAAAAACACCTCTCAATTAAATTTTTGGGCAGGAATCCAACAAACATTGCATCGGAAAGGGCTTGCTCAAATGTAAAAAATGACCTTAAATCATGCCGCGTAGCTTAAAAAATTAATTGATATTTACATTGTTATTTATATGAATTGCCTTTGTTTATAAAAACATTGCAAATTAGAAATTGCTTCCGCATTTCTAAGTTCATTATTTCTTGATATACTTATTCTAATAACATTTCATGTTTATATTCAATTTAGACTTGAATTTATTTATTCAACATATCTTGTAAAAAATTGAAAAGCTTAGTAATTATTTGGATTTATTGCAATATATTTAGCAAATTCTCATTGTATATATTGAAGTGGAACAACTTATTAGGAATGCAATTTTTAACAATTATATTCCTACGTTTTTATTTGACTAAAATAATCATAATAACAAGTTTTACTAAAATAAAACCCTTCAAACATGAACAATTAAATTTTTTTCACAAATAAGATCTAATAAAGATATAACAAATATAATGGTACTTTTTAATAATGCTATCATAAATTTCCTTTAAAGTGGATAAAAACAAAATTTCTTGTTTGAACCATCTAAAATATTATGAAATAAAATAAAATAATTAAAAATAATAAATAATAAAATTAAAAATCCAAATATTTAAGGCTGAAATATAAAAATTAAAGAATTCAAGTAAATTTAAAGAATATAAATTAATTAAATTTCATTCACTATAAAATAAAATAAAATATGTAAATCCACTTATCAATGTCACAATCCAATCAAAATTTTAAGTGAATATTTAAATATTATATTTGAAAATTTCCACACGTTCAAGGAATATTTTGATTGTAAATAGTCATGCTTTGTACTTGTTTTCTGTATAGAAAACCATAAAACCATTCATTGTAGTTGTTGCACATTGATAAAGTGGAAATCTAGAAATATGGGTTCACTTTAACTCATAGACACTTGAAAATTTTAAGATTTTAAAACAAACTAGCATTTTTTAGAGAATTTTGTAACTTTTACTTTACATATTTGGAAAGTTTGTTATGGTTGTGAGAGAGGATGTATTGTACCTTCTTTAAAAAATTCTTTTGAAATAAAGTTATAGAATTCCAAAATAGGGTATATATTGGGACAGGTCAATCTACATTTTAGTTTTTGCTTAGTGATGTGAAAATTGTACAAGGACAAAATATCAGTTTTTTTAATGCTACATAAAAATAGTGAAATTGGGTTGCTTTAACAATTAGATTGCCTTACATCACAAAGTTCCTTTGTCACGAATTGTCACTAGTAATCGTACGATTATCGTCGGGCATTGCTTTCATGTTACATTCGTTCATTAAAAAATATTATTACAACACGATATTTCCATTCAAGACTACAATGTGGTTCAAGCATGTTATTCATATTTGAATTTGAAATGTTGAAGTTGTACGATAACTATGTGTAACAAAATCTGTATGACTTTAGTGTTTTAGCGATGGGTGACTGATATCGTGCAACATTAGCGCTTATTTTAGACATATAAAATTAGTGCAATAATCATACAACATCATGTCTGTGCATAGTTATTGTACTAGCATTGCATTTTTTTATCTTTCACGATTTTAGTACTAAGTCAATTGAAAAGCAGGAATTGTGTTCAAAGTAAAAAATCAGACCTCATTTAGGCATAGTAGAATAAATATTTAAGAAAAACTTTGAACTAAAACAAGTTGTAAAATTAAGTTGAGTTTCATTTCCAAAAATCCGTTTGACATTTCAATATTCCACTCAAAAGTTATGGACAAGTTTCAACGAGGATGTTTAAAAATGTCAAAAACAATTCCTTTCAAATGCCTCTCTGAAATTTGTCTGATATAATTTTTGATTGGAGGCTTGAAATCTCAAACCGATTTTTAGAGATGAAACTTAACCTGATTTACCAACTTTTTTTAGTTTGAAGTTTTTTCCAAAAAACTAATATACTATGCCTAAATGAGGTCTGAAATTTTAGTCTTAACTCAATTCCTACGTTTCGACAATGAGCGGTGCAACTCTCATTTTCTAAGTATCCCATATCGTTTGAGTGCTCACTGGATGGATTTCAAAATAAAACAGATCTCCCCACTCACACTTCTCACCAATTTCCAGTCAAGTGGTTCCTTCACTACGTCTCCAAGTTTCTTGGCGGCCTACTAATGGAT